>OZ038501.1:69376682-69399182 GCA_964036315.1 Acanthosepion esculentum
TCTTCTTCCTTATCCTTCTTCTTTCTCTTCTTCTTCCTTATCCTTCTTCCTCTTCTATTGATAATTTCATTATATCTTCAAAATCTCCCTGAAGTCACAAAGACTTTAGAAATAAAAAATATATTTGTATTTTTCAGTTATTTCTGTTCATGTATTTTTTTGTTTTGTTTTACAAATAAATATTAACCAATCAATGTACAAATTTCCAGACACATGACCGATACTTCATGTGAGCTTTAACTTATAACATCAGTTATTAAAAATATTGTAATGTTAGCAAGTTCCTCTTGCTAGATCAATTACGAATGAGTAGTGAGTTTTCGATCCTCACTGGGTGCTCCACACTTTCGGCCTTGTGCCACATATAAGCTACACTTAGAAAATCATTTAGGGCACTTCGATGTGATGTAATGGTTTGTAAGCATGTATCACTAGATCAATTGCAACTGAGCAGTGAGTTTGATCCTCAGTGGGTGCCCCATCCATTTGGCCTTGTGCTACATCTGAGCTAATGCTTAGAAAATCATTTTAAGCAATTCAATGTGGTGTGATGGTTAGCAAGCTTCTCTAGCTAGATCAGTTACAACTGAATAGTTTGATCCTCATTGGGTATCCTATCCTTTCTGTCTTGTGCCACATCTAAGCTACGCTTAGAAAATCATGGACACTTTGATACATACAGCTGGGGATTTGGGTGCTGCAAGCTCCCAAGAAAATTTTTAAATTTGACCAATTCCTGGGGAATTTCAAGGTCATACGAAATGGGTATTAGAACATATTCTAAGGCAAACTTTAGCTACTTCAACCCATTGGCTTATGATTCTATCACTAAAAACGCTTTATTTTAATAACAAGCATGAAATAAAAAAACATTCGCTCATTAAAACAGTTGCTTCAGGAGTCCCTCTGGGAGTAGGGGTCCCAAAGCTTAAGTATCATTAGTTCCATTGTAAATTCATCACTGCATACACCAATCTTTTATGAATCAATTTGTCTGAAAATTTTCAATGGTTTCATTGTTAACCCTTTGAGCCCTGACCACCGCTTTACTGGTGATAGAGAAAAATGATGTAATGCCCAGCCACTGGTTGAACAGTAGATAAACATTTGAAACTATTTTTCTATCTACCGTGAAACATTACATACCAATTATTTGCGAATTTTGACTTGGGATCTCAGGCAGAAGGGTTAAAATTGTTCAGGAACGCAGGGCTTAAATGGTTAAAAGAGACAGAGAAGATAGTGGCCGGCTGTGGAATCTTAAATATTTGTCTATTCTTCAGTGCTGCCTGAAGTTAGGGTTCGAACAGCATCGCTACTTTAGCGTTATTTCCTCCAGAAAGCTTCGAACAAGATACGTTACTTAGTTGCACCAGTTCAGACCTTCACATCTAAGATGCCGTCTACAGTCGAACAGATCATCCACATTCCCTTTATATTCCATTAAACCTTTGAGCCCTGACCACCGTTTTACCAGTGGTAGAGAAAAATGACATAATGTCGAGCCACTGGTTGAACAGTGGGTAAACACTTGAAACTATTTTCATATCTACCGTGAAGCATTACATACCAATTATTTGCGAATTTTAACTCAGGAGCTCAGGAAGAAGGATTAAAATTGTTCAGGAATGCAGGGCTCAAAGGGTTAACATTACTTGCAACATTTTTTATTGCTTCCCTGAAATATTTCTTGCTTGAATATTGTTTTATATTTTCATATACATTTCATATACATTGCTTTTAATGATAGACCACAACTTTTCTATTGGAGTAATATCTGAAGAGGCTAGTAGCCATCCTATTAATTTAATGTATTTTAACTATTTTGGGCAAGGTGGGCAATAATCTAAAAGGTTTTTACTTATACTACTTAAAAAAGATCCTGTCCAAGAATTTACAATAGTTTTCTGTTTATCTTCACAAAATCGTCAACTTTGAAATGATCTATACTTTAACTTCCAACATTGAGACAAAATCTTGCACGTCATGTTGATTATTTCTATGTAGGTCAACACATTTCTAGTCCTTTCATCAGGTCCTTCCAATGTAGCTCTACATTCATCAGTTTTCACATACTACTTCACCCAACTTATACACTTTTTAAAAATTTATTTAATCATTTCAAGTTGGGAATATCACTAGTCCGCAGTGGTGTTACAAGGAGTAAAAGTGAAAGAGAAAACAGAGAATAGGGAGGATTGGGAAAAAGACAAAAAATGAACAGGACTCAAGAAAAAAGAATGATTGATGTTGCATTTAAATTTTTGAAGATTGTAGTTATCAGGGAAGCAAGTAAAATGGAAGGTGGGAAGTGTGAGAAAAGCAACTGTTGGATTAGAAGTGGCAGTTGCGTTTGACTGTTTCAATGTTTTACGGGCTGGGACCTAGATGCCAATGTAGTAGCCACTTAAATTCATTTAGTCTGGGCACCAGATTGTCAGAGCAGTTGCCATGAAAATATCTTGCCTGACTTTCTAGGATGAGGAGTTTTTTATTATTTATATGCAGACTATTGTCTTTACTTTGTTGTTGTTACCACAACTTTTGGCTGTTGTGCCCTAAAGCCTTTATCAGGTCAGTGAGAAATTTAGCAACTCCCCAAATTGAGTCATTGCTTAGAAACAAAGATGAGACAATTGAACAAATTTAAAAATATACTTTGTATAAGAAATACATTATACAATGAGAATAGAGGATTGTTAAAAACAGATTCCTTTAGCAGTTATCTAATGTTGATCATATTATTCTTCTGATAGCTGCTTGTCCTTGCATTACTAAGGTTTGCTTGTGGTCAGCATTGCCTGTGCCTGGAGTATGTTAAAACATGTCTGTTCTGTTTGTGGTTGTCAGAGAGCCTCAGCTTTTGTGCCTAAATTCCATTTGGCAAATAATTTTTGGTCTTCCCCATTATTATCAGATAAATGGATCCATCTATCAGCAGGTGTTATCAACCAAGGGGAGATAACTTACATTTTTATTGGCACTTGTTAAACAGTTAACCATCAGGAAATTTCAAAATGAACCCTTTATTTAATCTATAGTTCTGCTGACCATATCTGGGAATATCTTGTTCTTATTTTGTACCTGCTCAGTAATGGCACACTTTGCTCCCATTGAATCCATATCTACACTGTCTAGCCCAGGAATTGAACTCACAATTACTATGTCAATAAATTCATGATCTTATCATTATTATTATTATCATTGATGTTTACTTAAAGGTCTTCATTTCTTAATTATTTTTATTTGTTTACATTTACAAAGCCCACCTTTTCAAATATTTTCTTGTTGGTCAGGCCACGCTTTTAGCCATTTATGAAAAGTTGGAGAGTAAACATGGGGGTACAATTTGGATCTCGTATCCTAAAAGCAGTTTAATGTTGCATCTAACATTGATCTATCAACTCCTGTGAGGACACCAGTGCCAAGTAGCATTGGCCAGCCTGTAGGTCTTAGTGAGGATAATACTTCTTCAAACCTCATGGAAGCAAGTAAAAAAAATATTAAGATGAAACTAAATACTAGACAAAATTTTGACAATATTAGCTTACTTTTTTTATTTGTGTTTTTTCTTTGATTTGTTTCTTTATCATTCTGTCTTAAAACTTGTACTTTAGTTAGCGACATACAGCTGGGGCTGCCTATGCAATAAGTCATTCTCAAAAAGGCCCTGATTTAAAATGATCGTTTTTGGTAATGTGGTCAGTATTATTTATCATCTCTATGCAAATCACCTATGTCATGTGGAGCAGAGATATTGAATGTATTCATCTGTAAGTGTACACTACAGTTCAAAAGTTTGAAGTCACCCCCAGAATTAGCATGGGATAAACTTGACAGAAGAGTGTAAAAATAATGAAAAACAGTTCTTAGAGTCATTGAAAAAAGAATGGAATCAGTTATCAAACTTATACATTGAGAAACTTTTGGAATGAATGCTAAAAATTTGTGCTGCAGTAATCAAGACTAAAGGAGGATATTTTGACAAGAGTGAAATTTAATCACAAAATGCTTCCTTTTTTGTTTTTTTATCATAATGAAATTTCAAATAAAACATCATATCTCACTTTTTTTCTAACCATGTATAATCATCTCTTATTTACAATATAAAACAACATCTTTTTGGGCCAATTTAAAAGATTACCAGGGGCCACATCAAACTTTTGAACTGTAGTGTATATATTAGATATGTGCAGAAGTTCCCAGCACTCTTTTTTTTGTTTTTTGTTGTGAAAGATCGAGACTGAATATATTGTAGAAAAGATGGAATAAGAGTAGATAGGTTTGCCTAGCGTCCAGTTCACACTCCTCTCTGGTCTTTTGAACAGGAGAGGAGTTTCATCCATTGTTTCCTGTTTATGATTGGATTTCTGGTGCCTTCTAAATTCTACTTCAGCTCTATGCTCATAACTACAAACACTGAAATTTTTATTCAGTGATCTTGACATTTTCAAGTCTGGAATTAGCTAACTTTCCTGTTATCTTGCTCTTCTTACACTAATACACTTCAATTGTAACAGTAACACTCTACCTTGAGTGGTCCTTGAGCCTGGTATTAGGTGAACATACGTAAAAAAAATAAAAAATAAAATAAGCACTTTTTTTTTGTGTGCACCTTGCACTCAATAATGCAAATAGAAATTGGAATGAATTGGCATTAATTTGTTTATTAGTGAGTACTTCTTGGTAATTTTGGGCATTATTATTTTTTATTTTTTTTCATCTTGTAATTTGTCTTGGTGTACTTAGCAAAAGAAACATAAATGGGGAATTAAATAAGAAGAAAATGAATTAGTAAAAAAAAAAAAAAAAAGCAATAAGAGGAATAAATGGAAAGTTACCTGTAGCATCAATTTAGAAAATGCACTTTTAAGATTATATATATATATATATATATAATATATAATATGTATATATATAATATCATAGTTTCTTATAGTGCATCTGGTAATGCAAAAAAATGATTGTAGAAAGTGCATCAAATCTTTTTTTTATTGGTGAGGAATTAAAAAAACAAATGAAAAATGGATAGAAAATTACTTCTCTCTACTTAAATGACAGGAAAAAGTTCCCAAAATCTCTACTACATTTATCTATATATCATTATCATTTTTTTCATCTATGTCTATCTACCTATCATTATTGTTTTTCATCTATCTATCATTGTTGCTTTTTTTCATCTATCAATTATTATTGTTTTTTTTTTTTATCTATCTATCTATCTATCTATCTATCTATCTATCTATCTATCTATCTACTAGCAGAAAGTTTGACAATGAGTGTAACATCTTTATACAGTTGTTAATGTTTGGAGATAGTTATGGGAGAGAGGTTTCCCCAAGTTTCCATTTACTTGGTCTTTGTCTATCTGATGGCTTTTTATCTGTTTATCTATCTGTGTGTGTGTGTGTCTGTGTAATATATATATATATATATATATATATGTATATGTAGTGTTGAAACAAAATGGCTATTTTTGTAGTGATTTTATAACACATTTATGTTATAATATTTAAATAAATGATTATATATATATATACACACACACACAAATTGATAGACAGATAAAAAGCCATTTACACACACACACACTATATATATATATATATATATATATATATATATATATATATAATGTGTGTGTGTGGGTATAAATGGCTTTTTATCTATCTATCTATGTGTGTGTATATATATATATATATATATATATATATATATATATATATAGGGGGGTGGTATAAATACATCTGGCTGGAGAAGGTTGATTTGGGAATGCTGCAACAATTGTGAGCAGAAAATTGAGCATTCCAACAAAAACGTGTCATTAGGAAGGAAGAAATAGAATCCATCTGAGAGCTTTTACAACAACAACAACACGCTTGCAGTATTTGTGGAAAAGTTACCCTTTCGGCAACTGGTTTAGCCAGTTACATGAGATCCTACTGGAGAGTGATTGCAACCTACCAGAAAAACCTGCAGGTTACTTGTGCAAGTTTTATGACACGGTTTGTAAGTCTGTTACGAGACTCAGACATCACATGATTGTCCAGAGGGACAGGCAAGTTTCCAACATAGGTAACACGCACCACCTTTATGTAGGATGTGTGTAAGAGAAGTTGTAAAAGTAAAGCTGGCCTTAAGAATCACATACAGCCTGTAGCAGAGTGTTAGTTTGGGGATAAATGATGGAAATAATAAAATTCTGAATGAAAAGCACCAAGAAATGCTACCAACTGAAGAGATGGGTTTCTGAAAAGTGATAATCATATATATATATATATACTGTCAAGGAGGTATGGTAGAGTAGTGGATAGTGGCTTGGATTGAGGAATCAGAGAGCCAAGTTCGAATTTCAGTCAAAACCATTACATTCACTTACATGCTAATATCCTTGGGAAAGGTACTAATCCTCTTCTTCTCTCTCCAGCTATGGGTAAATAGCAAGACAGATTGGTTTCTATAGCTTTGGATGGCAACTGGTCTAGAAGAAGGACAACTCTGAAATCAAAACCTGCAGAGGGTTGTTTGGGGACCTTGTGGCATGTAATGCGCCAGATCTCTGTGTTCGGCCCTTCAAAAAGAAGAGCTGTGGTCAGATAGGTGTAATGTAAGGCATCTGGATATATATATAAACTGAGGAGGAGAATGAAGAGAATTAATTCTTTGGTAAGATATAGCAAGAAATTGTTCACATGGTCATTTTTTTTTTTTTGGTGGGAGGTATAATTTGTTTTCAGCAGCATAAGGAGGCACCGTATCGTAATAGATAGTGGCTTCAATGGAGAAATTGGAGAGCTAAGTTCAAATTACTGTTGAGTTAATTATTTTCCCTTATGTGCTAATACCCTTGGAAAAGGTATGAATCCATTTCTTCCCCCTCCTCTCTGCTATAGGTAAATAGCAGGACATTACTATTTTATTACTAGTTTTACACCTTCTTGTTATTGGGGCTTTTTATATGAAACATTTTCACTATTATTATTTTATTGCTAGTTTTACACCATCTTATTATTGTTGCTTTTTATGACAATAGTTTAGATAAATAAAATTGAAATAAATAATTGAAGTAAGTCTTGGGACTTTTTCCTTGTAGATATCAGGAGCCCATCTTCCAAGGATTTTACTTTAATCTCTTTTGTCCAAGATCCTCAATTATAATCTTTAATCTCTCCCCACTAATCCAATTATACATGTCATCATTACTTTATGTACTAATTAGATCTTATAATTAAATTTTTATCAGCATCAACGTTATTATCAGCCCCATCACCTGCTGTGGTCATAGGGTCACTGCACAATGGCGCAACTTCCTTCATATATCCAGGTGAGAAAGCCAGGGTAGTATCCTTTCATGCATAGTATGTCTTTGGCAAGTGAATTCGGCAGTGCCCATTCAATTCCAGATCAAACCACATCTGTTGCTCTCCAACACGAAGGATCATCTTGGTCATGGATATGTGGCTGTTGATCCCATTAGGAAAACCCCCAGTCCTGGCCATCGACATCAGTTGAGGAAGCCCTCCACCCATCAATGTTGTGTCATCATCACACTGACTGCATTCATATCTATGGAGCTCTGTACTGCCTTGTGCTTATGGCCATTGAACCTAGAAGAAGTTTTATCTATCGTCTGAAAACAGAAAACCCTGGTGGGAGAAACAGTTTAAATGTGGCAAATAGTACTGGGTTACATATCATCATCATTATCCTTTGACCTCCCTATCGTTGGTCGGAACTCCACTGACAATCTCTTTCCACACTGTTCGGTCCTGCATTGCTGTTCCCAGATCCCTAATGTTTAACCTTGGCTCCTGAGCTATTGTGCCTGGGAGAGTCAATTTTCGTGAGGAGGCACTTCCAGAAGGATGCCATAGGAGTAAGGATGAGACAATTTCCATGTCCGCTCGGTGGTAATGGTTAACAAACTGTAATCATTTTTGTTTGAGCTTAAGAGAGATTGATCTCAGTTCTCTGTAAATTGTGTTAAGCATTGCATGGGATCTCCAAGTGATGTTCTGGATTTTTCTATATATGTTCCATCCAGTCGTCTTTCGAGATAAGAAGATAATGTCCAAGTTTCTGCTCCATGTAGTAGGACTGGTTCAATCAATGTTCAAAAGGTTTGGCCTTTTAAGGAGGGTGGAAGGTTCGAGCACCAAATCTTGTGAAGTTTGTTAATGCATCCCATGCAAGTGCTTTGCAGATGTTGAAGTCTTTTTGGGAATCTATTATGCGAGATCCAAGATATTTGAAGTCCTCAACTCTTTTGATTGGTGTATTATTGAGTGACTTCAACTTGGATGGTTCTGGGGAGGGGGTGATATATTCTGTTTTACTTATGTTGCAATAGATTCTTACCTGGCTCACTTCTTGCTCAAGTGGTTACATATACCAGTAGCTACTGTAGAGTGTTCTGACCATAATTGAATTTTATTAATAAATAATAACATTTTGCTATTGTTAAACTTTTTCTCTTCTTGTTTGTTTTTTTTTTTTTGCTTTTATTTTTAAGTTGTAATTTTCATTTCTGAATTTATGTAGAGTAAAACATGTAAGTAATTTGTGTCTTTTTTTCCACCACTCTTTCAGGAAGTCATTCTTCACAGAAATGCCAATGAAAAGTTGGGTCTTACACTTTGCTATGGATCCTTAGATGATGACATGACTGATATATTTATTGGTGAGGTAAGTGCCCTTTGTATTAGATGTTATAATTTCCAGTCAGTAGAAATGGATGATCTAGAGGACATTATTTAATCTTGAAGACAAATTCTTTAAAAATATCTCCAAAATCCTTGCACTGAAATATGCAGAATTTTTGGTGGCAAAGTAATTGTGAATTCAATCCCCGCTTTCTTTTTTATATGTGAATCAATACAATACCCCCTATTATTTTAATCATTCATCAAAACAGAAGGGGCTCCTGATGACAAAAAACAGAGTGAAGGTCACCGAGAAAACATTATTGAGAAGAAAAAAGACAATAAAAGACCAGGATTAAAGGAGACAGAAGATGACAATTGATATTGAATTTAAATTTTTGTAGATGAAAGTTAATAGGAAAACAAAAGGCAGAAAAATAAAAGAGTTCCTTAGGTGAGAAAACATACATGTTTTTAATTTGCTCACAGTCAGCCTGATTCCAAAATAGGAGTAAAGTTGAAAAAGTGTGACACAGTGACACACTAACATTTGCATATATTTTATTTATTTATATTTATATATATATATATATATATATATATATAGGCACAATGGAGTAATGGATAGTGGCTCAGTTTGAGGAATCGGAGAGTTGAGTTCAAATTCAAGTCAAATCCATTACATTCACTTATGTGCTATTACCCTTGGCAAAGGTATGAATCCTCTTCTTCTCCCCCCAGCTATGGGTAAATAGCAGGACTGAGTTCTATAGTCTTGGATGGCAACTGGTCTACCACAGAAAGAAATGGCAACCTACTGCGGGAAAAAATCTGCCACATCAGTCATGTATCAAGATACATGATGACCTAAGCGTGTATCACGCATGTTACATAACTGACTGACTAGATTGGTGGCAAGGTCTTATAATTTTATAGTGAAATGTCTACATATAACTATAAATTCTATGCTAACGGTTTCTTATCTTGAACTTCTCGCTTGTGGAACTCTCTTTTGGCTCCATTTTTTTTTTCCATCCAACTTTGATCTTCAAAAATGTAAATGCAATGTCAATCATTCTCTTCTGTCTACTTAATTCCTTTTATTTTATTGTTCTTTCTCTCTCCCTAGTTTTTTTAGTTTTTTCATATTGTCTAAAACTCATTGGCTTTATTGCCTTGCCTGGGGTGAAATGATTTTAAAAAATATGCAAGAAAGTTCTCTTTTACAATTGTAAACCCAAATTCTTCATTTTCCAGTCAATTATCTCTCATCTTTTGGTATGTTCCCAAGATACTTTAAGGTCATACCAAAAAATGTAGAAATCCCTAAGGAAGGAATAATAACAGTGTAGTTAATCTGAGAGAAAGAGAGAGATGAAAAGACAAGGAACAGGGTTCAGTTAAGTAAACCTCAGGGTTTTCTTATTTAAAGTTTTAACTCCTAATTGGTACAAGGAAAGGATAGTTGGGTTCTAGGGTGGGGTTTTTGGTATGGTGTGCTATGACCCATGGTAACCTTCTTGTCTTTCCAGAGCTCCCACAAGTGCTAGAAAGAACCTTGACTCCTACCTTACCCAGCCTGGGGCTCTTGGACTGTGAGTGCCTGTATAGAGGTTAGGTTGTAGGGCAAGAAGAATCAAAGATTAAATTTGGGTCTTTTTAAGGCTGACTTAATACGCTATGACAAGCTCGATTCTTTCCCTGTGACAAGTCAGGCATACTCCCTGGAGAAGCTGAGAGATTACCTTGTTATGTGTGTGTGTGTCTGTGTGTATATGTATCTATCTATCTATATATATATAAAGAGAGAGAGAGAGAGGGGGAGAGAGATCAAAATATCAAAAAAGAGAAAAAAATCTGAATATCCAACTTCTTTTCATATATTCCATCTAACATACTTTGTTTAGATATCTCATATCAGTCATATATATATATATATATATATATATATATATATATATATATATATATATAATCACTTTACCCCAAGCAAAGTAATAATGCTAGTAAGAGGCTACTGAGAGTGAAAGAGAATGAAAAGACTCGAGAAGGAACCAGAAACTAAACAGGGAACATGGGATAAACCTCAACTCATGTTCAATGTAATGGATTTTGAACGGATGATAAGTTAACCTGTCTATTCCTATTGATGAAAAAAATAAAATAAAAAATAAATAAATAATTAGAAAATAAAATATCAGGGGTCAAGCATAGATGTTATAAATATAGAGTTGAAGTAGACTTTAGAAGGAACTGGAAATACAACCCTATGCAGGAAAAAAAGGGATAAATCTCTACTCCTGTTCAGAAGACTGGGTAAGAATGGGAATTGGGCGATAGGTAAATCTGTCTACTCCTATTAAGAAGTTAAAAAATAATTAGTAAATAAAATTTCAGAGTTCTGGTTGAGACATTAGAAGTATAGACTTGAAGTAGGCTTTAAAATGTTTGTTTGTTTGTTTGTTTGTTTGTGTGTGTATGTATGTGTGTGTGTGTGTATATATATATATATATATATATATATATATATATATATATATATATATATATATATATATATATATATAAGGTCATGTACAAATACAGTACAACACACACATATGTTTGTGCATGCGTATTCAAAAGTCCTAAGCACTGAATTTTGAAAACTGAATACTGTGTTTGAAAATAAAATACAGTTCTTTTACTGGAAATATTTGCACATGCCTAAATGAGAAAGTTGCTCCATTTAAGCTATGCTTGGAAAATCACTACCTAAATGAGAGAGTGCTGAAAAGTTCTCAGCTTGATCAACAATCCTTTCAAACAAAATTCTGATAATTTGGTCAGATTTTGGGAGGTCAGTCATAGGCCGAGAACTTTTCATAACCACACCTAATGTGCACACACACACACACACACACACACACACACACACATATATATATATATATATATATATATGAACGGGCCGGTTAACAAAATTTGAAAAAATAAAAAGCCAACAAAATGATACCAATATTGTCAATAAAATTGATATTTATCATATATTAACCTTATATAGTATTAAATAACATTTACCGGCCTGAATGTCCAAGAAATTTTCATAGACATTCAAGCCGGTAAATGTTATTTAATACTGTTTATTATAAACAGACCATTTACCTAAATACTTGTATCTATAAAAAGAATGTTAAACATAAAAATGTCTTTAAATAATTGTCGGAATTTGTCCATTTCATAATACATACATACATATATATATATACATACATATAGGTAATCCATTGGTATATAATCCAAGTGAATCCTAATAATATAAAATATTAAAACCTGTCCACAAAAAGAGCTCAATGTATTTGTTATAACAGAGCATATAAACTACAATTGACAATGTCAACGTAGAACTTGGTTAAAATAGCTATTTGAATGTTGTAAATTGGATTTCTATTATTTATATATATATATATATATATATATATATAGAGAGAGAGAGAGAGATTTATCCTCATTGATAGCAAAACTCAGAGTTTCAAGCACAATGCAATCTTCTGATGCTGAGTAAGAATTTTACATAATTTAAATTTTGTCAAATATATCTGATTGTTGCAATGAGGTAATCCATATTTTATACAGGGATTGTCATTGCTTTTGTTTTTAAAATAAACATAACTAAAAAGAATTATAAAATTTATATGTAACAAAAAACACACATGCTTCCATACAAATTATTATGACAATCAGATATATTTAACTAAATTTAAGTTATGCAATGGTCAGTCTTAACTCAGCAGCTGAAGATTGCATTGTGCATGAAACTCCAAGTCATGTTTCTGGTGAGGAAAAATATGTGTATTTATTAATATTTAGTTTATAGCTCTGTTATATTGAATTGAGCACTATTTTATTAACACGAGCACTCAAAGTGATATATATATATATATATATATATATATATAATGAATACAGAATCCTTAAAAATCCATTTGGTAGGTGATAGTTTATTTTGTGGACTCAGATGTCAATCTCATCAGATCAAATTTTAGAAAAATAAATGGAGTTCAATTTATTCAGACGCAAGGAAAATACAAAAGACAAAAGGAAGAGGGAGAGAAAAAAGCTGGGAGAGATTTTAGGATGAGGTTTTTTAAGGGGAAGAGAAAGAGAGATAGACATGGGGAGGGGAAAGAGAGTGAGATGAGGAATGGAAATCGACAGGTTGACCCAGAAAATATTATATTTCTCTCCCTGCACCACCCGGACTAGACAAGTTAAAAAATAGGGTGGGGAAAGGGAGTGATCATATTCAAAATAGATACGTTGAAATTGTCTAGTCATTTTAAGCACCAAAACTATCTTCAACAAATTATAAACATCACAATTACGAATTGATAATAATAATAATAATATTATTAAAAAAAAATCTGTTTTTACATTGAGCTCTCTTTGGATTTATATCCTTCTTGGAATTATCTCTACTAATCATCAAATGATATATATATATATATATATATATATATATATATATATATATATATATATATATATATATATATATATAAAAAATTCAGTCTTAAGTCATATTTGTTCCTCACCATTATTTTACATGTAAGTAGCAGGAAAGCAAGAAATTAAAAGAGTTCCACAAGCAATAAGTGTGAGAAAACTATCTATTAGAATAGAACTTATGGTTGTGTTGAGTTCCAGTTGCCACTCTAGCAGTATGCTTATATTCATGCGGTTGAAGTATCAAGGAGGTGAGCTCATTAGAACACTTGACAAGAAAATATTTATAGAAAAAGGCACAGGGAAGTCACAACATTACAGTGGGAAAGTGTACTGAAGTCAAGATGCCAAGACAGACCTTTCTTTGAATTTTGTCAAGAATCCTGAGATAGACAACAGGAGCACCTGACCAGATATGGCAGCAATATTCAGTGGACCAACACATGGTAGATTTATGAATGTGCTGGATGGTTTCTGAAGAGAAAAACTGTCACCTACAATACAGTAAGCTACTTTCTTAGCAGCTGACCTAGCAATTTTTTTTTCTTTTACAGTAAGGTTGACCCTGTACAAGGCTCAAGTGTCATTCAATGTAGAGGGGTATGTTAGGAGGCAATTTGTGTGGACAGGAGGGGTAGGTAACGGTTAACCCTAGCCTTGAACAAGTTAAGATTGTAATGATCAGAGAAACATCCTTTTGGGAGTTTGTTCCACAGGGCAGTGGTTCACAGGAAGAAGCTGTTTGAGTGGAGCTTACTTTCATCAATGGAATACAGAGGGAGTGTGGGTGGTTTGCTACAATGTAAGTGCTATGGTGTATCCTTGCTGTAAAGATCTCAACTAGTGGGCGATAGGTGAATTTATCTACTCCTATTAAGAAGTTAAAAAATAATTAGTAAATAAAATTTCAGAGTTCAGGTTGAGACATTAAAAGTAAAGACTTGAAGCAGACATTAAAATGTCTGTGGAGATATATATATATATATATATATATATATATATATATATATATAAGGTCATGTACAAATACAGTACAATACACACATATGTTTGTGCATGCGTATTCAAAAGTTCTAAGCACTGAATTTTGAAAACTGAATACTGCATTTGAAAATAAAATACTGTTCTTTTGACAAGAAAATATTTCTAGAAAAAGGCACAGGGAAGTCACAACATGACAGTGTCATTGGAAAATGACATGATATTGGAAAATGTGTGACCAACAAAGTGCAACGAATTTCCCTCCTGGAACTTAGTACAAGGGACAATGATATAAGTCTGAAGGTCAAAAGGATGTATTTTGACGGTATGGTCTGTGGTAGGATATTTTTTTTTAATAATAATTAAATGGCTGGATTATTTTCAAAATGACCTGGTATACGTTTTCACCCCAAGCAAGGCAATAAAGCTACTGAGATACAAGGGGGTTACAGAATGGGAAGAATAAGAAAAGGAAAACATTATTAAGGAGTGAGAACGATAAAAGAACAGGAATTAACAATTGATATTTAAATTTTTGAAGATCAAATTTGGCTGGAAAGCATAGAGCCACAAGAGAGTTGCATAAATGAGATGTGTGAGATAAGAAATTGTTAGCATCGAACATATATTTACATTTAGCCATTTCAACTGCAAAATGATGAGACCTAGCTGCCAATCTAGTACTGTGCTTAAATTTATAAATTCTAGGTATCATAGTGAAATTTAATCCAAACAATTATGATTCTCCCGTCGAACTCGACGTATGAGGGTCAGACAGATCAGCTCCCAGAAACCGAAAGCCCGACAGCCACACAGGACTTGATTATAGTGGTGAAGGCCTTGTGCAGGGCCATCTACACTTTTTGGAGGGACGAATACAGGGACCTGGTGCAACGGATGCCACAAGGTCCCCAAACGACCCTCCGCAGGTTTTGAATTCAGAGTTGTCCTTCTCCTAGACCAGTTGCCATCCAAGGCTATAGAACCCAGTCTGTCCTGCTATTTACCCATAGTTGGAGGGAGAAGAAGAGGATTCACACCTTTCCTAAGGGTATTAGCACGTAAGTGAATGTAATGGAATCGACTGGAATTCGAACTCGGCTCTCCGATTCCTCAACCCAAGCTGTTATCCATTACTCCAGCATGCCTCCAATCCAAACAATTACCATGAAAGTATTTATATAAAAGGAGGAGAAAATTTATGTTAAGTGACTGAAGCCGAGATGCCAGGTCAGTACTAATAACCTGGTAGATTCCTCTTGGGATTTTATCAGGAATCTCTAAATATATAGCCGGACCATATGTGGCAGCAGTATTCAAAACAAAGACAAATGTTAGACTTATAAGTATGAAAAATAAATTCTGGAGAGAAAAATTTTCTAGCATGAGAGACTGACCCAAATTTCTGAGCAGTAGCCTTAGCATTGATTCAGTAAAATCTTTCCACTTCATGTCAGCAGAGAATGTTAGCTTGAGAAGGCATAAAGAGTCACTCTGTTGGAGGTTAGCATCAGCCATGCTGATAGGCAGAGAGTGTTCGCCTAGACAATTAATAGATAGCAGTTTTGTTTTGATTCAATATAATCATTCCAAAAAGCTTCTTCACAAACCAGTGTTTTTAAATAAAATCAAAAAAGGTCTGCGATGGAACTCAGACGTTAAAGATTGTGTCTTAGTCATTAAAGATTGCAAGATTTTATTTTTATATTTTTTTTTAATTGCCTTTTGGAAATGAGATCAGAGAAGTCGATGGTCAGGCTTGATTAGAATAAGATCTTCCCTTTACTTTTTTTAATTCCTTGACTTGTGTTTTATTATTCCAGAGTTAATGTTGACTACATTCCTCAGTTAGTTCTTTTTCTTTCTGTGAATTGACTGCTGACAGTTGTGATTAGATTGGCTCTTGTCTCCGAACATGTCGTCTCCTGAAGTGCCTCTTATGAAAAATTAATTAACCTAATAATTGGAGTGGGGCTGCAGGAACATGTATGGGTGGGATGCTTTTTCTTTTCTTTTCTTTTCTTTTTTTTTTTTTTTTTTAATTAATTTAAGTCTAATTAGTTTTTGTATTTTTATAAGCTAGATTTTCTGCTCATTTCACTCTGCCAAGTTAATTATTGTTATCGGGATGTTTTTTAAATTTTATTTTTTGAGGTTGTGACATTTACATTCCAAATAAGAAAGAGACAGCTGAAATTACTTAGACACATAATAAGGAAAGAAGGCTGGGAAAACTTAACACTCACAGGGTATATCAAAGTTAAGAGAGATAAGGAAAGGCAGTGGGTCACCTACTTGATGAAGTTGCGTGAATGGATAGAGGAATAGTATAGGTCGGTGCTGAAAGCTTGGCAAAGGGAGAATTCTGCTAAAGGCCATGAGGGATAAGAAGATTTGGAGAGCCATGATTGCCTACGTCTTGAAGGGACACAGCATGGAGTAGAAGATGATAGAAACAGGGAAGAAGAGTTTAGGGTGAGTGCTATTAATTTGATAGGTAAGATGCCTGAATTAATCTGAATGATTTTGATTTGTTTTTTCATTTTATTATTTATCATGTAGAATGAAAACCAGTCACCTTTTTGATTTTTTTTTCCCCACTTCTTTTTAATCAATCTTTGAAGTTTTCATTTTATATTTTACTGTTTATTTATTTTTTAATTTTTTTTTCTGGTGCAGTGAGGGAGGTTGGGGTCTGGTGGCCTGAAAAAAAAATGCAGAAAAACTTCCAAAATGTGCGATTGCGTAAGGTGACTAGGGATAAAAATAAAAAAGAGATGTCAAAACACTTAAAATAATGAAGATAGATTGAGAAGAGAGATCTGTTTTTAAGACTAACAAAATACAAGTAAATATAAAAACAGTTATTATGCAGGGCAAAAAGATACATCAAGAACTTTTTTGGCTACATTTTTTTTTCTTTTTTTTCCACTTGTTTTCAAATTAAATTATACAATATAAACAATTTTTCTTTTCTACATCTCACATGTTGGCTCTTCTCCCAGAAAAGCAGAAACATTACTGAGCAGTTAGGAATTTTTAAGCAAAGTGAGCATCTCCCAAAGTCTTCCACTAGAAGACCTCACAGAGCCACGAACTTGGTTTCAAATCAATTACTCCTCAGAACTAAAAGTTAAAATATCACCTTGCTTTTCCTCCTTCTTCTTCTATGTACCTTGAAGATGTGGGTGATCATGCCCCTCCACAGTTTCTTATACTTTGTATCACTTAGTAAATTATGTCTTTTTGCTACCTCTCCTAAACCCTCTTCTGCATTGACACAAGCTCTTTATGTAGGTTACGTGCTGCTTTCCTCTATCCCTCTTGCCTTCAGTATGTCCTGTGTGAGTCGCATTTTCCAAGCCCTCTTTCCTCATTATGTACCATAGAAATTTCAACTCTTCATTTCTGATATTAAAGTATAAGTGTTCTTTTTGTTTCCATGTTCTCTGAAACTTCATCACTGCTCGCATGTTTGGTCCATGATATTCTTAGTATCTTTCTGTAGAACCACTCTTCTTCATCTGCAAGGAGATTGTCCAACATTTACTGCCATATAGAAGGACTAATATTATATATTTAAAATTTTTTTTTTAATCATTTCATCCCAAGCAAAGCAATAAAGCCACTAAGATGCAATGGAGTAATGAGTCTTAATGAATATGTAAAAAAAAAAAAAAAAACACTATTAAAGAGAGAGAACAAGACTTAAGAAAACAGAAGATAACGATTGACATTGCATTTAAATTTTTGAAGTTCAAAGTTTGACTGGGAAACAAGAAGCCAGAAAAGAGTTCCACAATAGAGAAAACAGTCCAATAGAAGAAAGTGTTAGCATAGAACTTATATCTAACCATTTTAACAGTAAAATGATGAGACCTTGCTGCCAGTTTAGTACTGCCCTTTAATTAATAAATTCTAGGTACTATAGGGGAAAGTGATATTTATTCCGTATAAATTACAGAAATGTGGCACAAGGCCGAAGGGGCGATTGGGGAAAGGACGGTCTTCTTCTGTCTTAAATATAACTTAGCTAGCCGCAAACACTGACCCAATCGTACGTATAATATTCTTTACACCAAAATAACACATTCATACGTACCTTTCTTACTACAACCCCCATAATACCTCACTATAGGGGAAAGTTCATCAGAACAATTACTATGAAAGTATTTATAGAAAAGGTGCAAAGAAGCTAAGCTATATAATGGTTCAGTATTTTTTTTCTTTGTTTCTGATAAAATGTTCCTGTTTCTGAATATTTTTTCTTTTTGGAAGGTATCTTTCATTATTCCAACATGTCTTCAGATTTCGGTGTCACATAATCTTTTTGTAATAAGGCTAGAATATCGACCACAATTTTCAAACTGCTGTCAACACAATAGATTTTCTACATTTTCACAATCCACTCTTGTCTTATTTTTTCTTTTTAATATCATTATCGTGGCTACCATCATACAAATATGTGCAGGTTGCATAACTTTTATTGGCACCGAAAGCGGAATCAGTTGTTTAAAATCAGAGTGTAGTATTTGTACACTTTGCTAATCTTAGAACTTAATTCCATTATCTTTCCATTCTTCTGACAAAACCCAAGTATATTTTCTAAATTTTTCTGCCTTTAAAGTTTTGCTCTGGCATCTGCTCAAATAGTGACGTCCACAATCAGAGAGATTTTCTTTTCATTGTTTATGTTAAATACATTTGGTCAACTGATTTAAAATATCAGTTGCAATTTTAAATTGCCATTAAATTTTACTTCTTTTCTTTCTCTTAGACAGTTTCTGTTAACTGTTGTTTTGTACAATTCTTAGTGGATCATTTTCGTACCCAATCAAGTCTACTTTTGTTTTGCTTAAATAGCTGTAGTGGTCTGTGTATTCAAATCATAGTCTTTTGCACAATTCTTAGTGAACTGCCTTTCATACCCAATCATGTCTACTTTCGTTTTGCTTAGTTAGCTTCTGATAACTATTCATATACACAGTAAAAACACAGTTCCTAAAAAATCACATTTCCTACTCAATCTGGTCTATTTTTGTTTTGTTTAACTTTTGGTGATTGTACTAATTTAGATAGATCCCAGTCTTTGGCTAATTTCTACTGGATCACCTTTCCTACCCAAGGTAGTCTGTTTTTTTTTTGTTTTTTTTTGCACTTAGCTTATGGCAACTGTATTAGTCTGCATTGTGAAGTCCTAGTAATTTGCACAATTCCCAGTGGACCACCTTTCCTACCTAGTCAGGTTTACTTTTACACACTTTCTGAGTGAACATGTTGGATTCACTCATTATTGGATTGCTGGTGGCATTTCTGCTTGTTAACTGAAAAGAATGAAAAAATATGTTTAAAAAGCTGAAAAATAAGGAAAAATTATTTTTTGAAAATAAAATGGTCCAAGGAATATATAGTTTAAAAAAATTAATTAAAAAAATTTCATTATAATAATAGTAAGTTATTTTTTATTTTCTTGAGAAAAATTTATAGCACAGAACTTTTTGTATTTATTTAAAATGTTACTGTTACATTTGGAAACATTTTATAGTAATACAATTATTGTTGTTCTTGATAGTCTGCAAAAGAATGCAGCACCCGAAAAAAGAAAATTGGCTCAGAAATGCCAAAGAGTCAAGTTTGGAATTTCTGTCTGAGATTTTTAGAAAGACTAAAATTAATTACAAGACTGGAAGCATCTGGGATTCAGATGTTTCTTGTGAAAGCGTAAATGAATGTGTGTATATTTATGTTTTCTGAATTTAATAGATATGTGCATTTTATATATATATATATATATATATATAAATTGTTGAAAATCTTTTGGTCTGACCCACTTCTCAAAATATGACAAAACATCAGATTCTTGGTCAAACTAAGAATATTTCAGCACACTTTGTGAATGTATGCATATATATATATATATATATATATATATATATATATATATATATATATATATAATTATTATATTTTTATTATAAGAGATTATAATAAAAACATTTTTAAATTGTTACACAGAAAATTTCATGTTTCCATACTATGATTGTATCTCTTCAGACGATAGTAGGAAATCATTTCTGTTGGGAAATTTTAAAACAAATTGCTATCTCTTTTCCTAAAGTTAAAAGTGGGGCATTTAATTGGTAAATCAAGACATACCCATAAGTCTATTTCTTAATTTCAGACCTTATGCCCCCACCTTTAACTTTAAGAAAAGTGGTAACAATTTGTTTTAAATTTCCCTAAAAAAACATTTTATAACCAGTGCCCTACCATTCCTGAGAAAGTACAATCATAGTATTGAAACATGAAAGCTTTTGTGAAGTGTTTTAAAAATGTTTTTATTATAATCTCTTATGATAAAAATACAAGAATAATATTTTACTCTACTTTGCATTGAGCACTTTTTTAAAAAGTAAATGGTACAAACTGTGGATTTTTATTCCATTTGATTTTCTCTCATTTGTATATATATATATATATATATATATATATAATATGGTACATTTAGGCAGCAAGTATTCATCCAAACAAGTTTGATTAGAAAGAATCAACAAGATCTGTCAGTTTAATTTTTTTTTATTATATTTTTCCAATTTTTGGATACAGTGTTGAGTACTGTGCTCAGATTTGTGGATAAACCATCTGGAGTTTGTATTTTTATTATTATGGTTCAAGTATTTTCAACTATCAAGAACCAATATGGTGTCTGAATTGTAACTACCACACAGACACCAGAAACATTTTTCCAGCATCTTTATCATTGCAATGCCACAAAGAAAACAAATGCAAATTGATATGCATTTATACAGATGCAGTCATAAATAATGATGACATTTTCTTTGTTGCACAAACTAACAAGGCTAAAAAAGGCTTTGTTAAAAGATGATTGATTGATTGATTTGTTTTTGACAGTTTGTCAACCCATTGTGTCTTATTTGAAGGCAAAACATATTTTAGATAATAAGAATAATTCTTCATATATATATATATATATAGTACAGGTAATAAATCCGTTGGTATATACTCCAAGTGAATCCTAGTAATATAAAATATTAAAACTGATCCACAAAAAGAGCTCAATGTATTTATTATAACTGAGCATATAAATAGTATTACACAACAAAATCCAAAATTACCTCATATGGGGGGGGAGGGAATAGATCTGTTTCAACCGATGAAAACTATGTCAGTCTTATTCAACTCCAGTGTACAGACTGAGTTTGTGTTGTAATTGTTGATGGCTGTCAAAGTTAAATTTCTAATTTTGTCACAAACTCAGTCTATACACTGGGGTTGAATAAGACTGACATAGTTTTCGTCGGTTAAAATAAATCTATCTGCCCCCATATGTAGTAATTTTGGATTTTGTTCTGTATCTATATATATATATATATATATATATATATATATATATACACGTGTATGTATGTACATATAAGTTTTATTTATGCAGCAAGTGTATTTATCCAAACAAGTTTGATTAGAAAGAATCAATAACATCTATCAGTTCAATTTTTTATCATATTTTTCTAATTTTTGGATAAGGTTTCATGTACTGTACTTGAAGCTGTGTACAAACTGTCCAAAGTTCATATTTTGTTATTTTTGTTCAAGTATTTTCGACTATTGCAGTCATTATCAAGAAACAAAATGATGTCTGAATTCTAACTACCACACAGACACCACACCACAGTCAGGTTTCCAGCATCTTTAACACTGCAATGCTACAAAGAAAACAAATGCAAATTGGCATGCTTTGATGATGCTTTCTTTGTTGCACAAATTGACAAGTCCGAAGAAGGCTGTGTTAAAAGATGACTGATTAATCTGCTCTTTACAGTTTGTCAACCCATTGTGTGTTATTTGAAGCCAAAACATAATTTAGATTGTAAGAATAATTCTTATTTTTTGAATGAATATTACATTAACAGTTTCTTTAGTCAGAGATAATAATGATTTTTTTTCAGATAAAAGTACTACTATTTAACCCACAGCTGGATGAAGAAGAGATGGATTCATATCTTCCCCCATGGCTATTTGAAAGTAAATAAATCTAAAGAACCCAACTAGAATTATCATTCCAAGCAACTATGCATTACTACAGCCACATGTCCACTGTCAAAAGCTGAAGAACAAGTTACTTACACAGTTACTTATCAGAGTACAACACTATAGATTTTAAACTGGTTTGTTTTTTTACGGGTTAACAACTTTTGGCAGGTTATTTAAAGCCAGAAAATATCTTCAGATTTTAAGAACTCTTTAGAGATGATAATGATTTACTGATACAAGTTCAACTATTTAACCCATAGCTGGGGAGAGAAGACTTGGATTCATACCTTTCCTGAGGGTATTTGCGTGTAACCTGGGAACTGGAACTGCAATTCAGCTG
>OZ038501.1:69401682-69426682 GCA_964036315.1 Acanthosepion esculentum
TAGTCAGTAAAGAAAATTCAGAATGATTACTTTTGGCCCAGTAAGGTTCAGCCATATATTATCTCAATTCAAAATAGCTTCTCAAACATATACATTTAAATTTTTCAATTTCTTTCTTTTCTCATTTTTTTTATCCCCCTACCAAACTGTTTTGTTTATTGTCATTGTGTTATAGATTTGCTTCGAGTACCCCATTAATCATATGACGTCCTTGTTTGTGCTGATCTGATTTTATCAAAATTGATCTATAACATAAATATACGACTGGGATCAAGGTTTACATTAATCTATCATTTCGAAGATTGAGACTTATTTTGATGGGAGGGATCTGGTAAGGTCTGGCAGCTCTATCTATACTCTTCTTTCTTTCTTTCTTGTTTATTTTTTACTTCCTTTCTTTTTTTTTACAATCACTGCAACTTTCTGTTTTTTTTTTATTTTATTTCTTCCTTTTGCCAATATGTTACTGTTTCTCTTACTCTTTTTGTTTTTTTTGTTCAACTGTTTCTTGCAACGTTTTTTTTGTTGGTGGATAAATATCATTATTACACTATTACTGGACATCTTTTTCTTTTTTTTTTTAAAGATGTTATCCTTATTATGACTATTATTCAATTTCACTTTTTTCTTATTTGTTTCCATATTACTCCCCATCACTTACTTTTTCTTTTTGATCTTAAATTTGTTTTTCTTTTTATCTTATTATTATTATTATTACTTAAGTATTCTTTCTTTAAACTCATCTTCATTTTCTACTTCACCATCCTATTCACTATCATCATCATCATATTATTATTATTATTATTCACCTCTGCATTTTCCTTCTTCTTTATCCTCATCTTCTTCATTTTCTACTTCTCCATCCTATTCACCATCATCTTTTTCTTCCCATTATTATTATTATTATTGTTATTATTATTCACCTCTGCCTTTCCCTTCTTCTTTATCCTCATCTTCTTCATTTTCTACTTCTCCACCCTATTCACCATCATCTTTTTCTTCCCATTATTATTATTATTATTCACCTCTGCCTTTTCCTTTTTCTTTATCCTCATCTTCTTCATTTTCTACTTCTCCATCCTATTCACCATCATCTTTTTCTTCCCATTATTATTATTATTATTATTGTTATTATTATTCACCTCTGCCTTTCCCTTCTTCTTTATCCTCATCTTCTTCATTTTCTACATCTCTATCCTATTCACCATCATCTTCTTCTTCCCATTATTATTATTATTATTCACCTCTGCCTTTCCCTTCTTCTTTATCCTCATCTTCTTCACTTTCTACTTCTCCATCCTATTCACCATCATCTTTTTCTTCCCATTATTATTATTATTATTATATTATTATTCACCTCAGCCTTTTCTTCTTCTTTATCCTCATCTTCTTCATTTTCTACCTCTCCATCCTATTCACCATCATCTTCTTCTTCCCATTATTATTATCATTATTATTATTATTATTATATTATTATTCACCTCTGCCTTTTCCTTCTTCTTTATCCTCATCTTCTTTATTTTCTACTTCTCCATCCTATTCACCATCATCTTTTTCTTCCCATTATTATTATTATTATTATTATTATTCACCTCTGCCTTTTCCTTCTTCTTTATCCTCATCTCCTTCACTTTCTACTTCTCCATCCTATTCACCATCATCTTTTTCTTCCCATTATTATTATTATTATTATTATTATTATTCACCTCTGCCTTTTCCTTCTTCTTTATCCTCATCTCCTTCACTTTCTACTTCTCCATCCTATTCACCATCATCTTTTTCTTCCCATTATTATTATTATTATTATTATTATTATTATTATTCACCTCTGCCTTTTCCTTCTTCTTTATCCTCATCTTCTTCATTTTCTACTTCTCCATCATATTCACCATCATCTTCTTCTTCCCATTATTATTATTATTATTATTATATTATTCACCTCAGCCTTTTCCTTCTTCTTTATCCTCATCTTCTTCATTTTCTACCTCTCCATCCTATTCACCATCATCTTTTTCTTCCCATCATTATTATTATTATTATTATTATTATTCACCTCTGCCTTTTCCTTCTTCTTTATCCTCATCTTCTTCATTTTCTACTTCTCCATCCTATTCACCATCATCTTTTTCTTCCCATTATTATTTTTATTATTATTATTCACCTCTGCCTTTTCCTTCTTCTTTATCCTCATCTTCTTCATTTTCTACTCCTCCATCCTATTCACCATCATCTTCTTCTTCCCATTATTATTATTATTATTATTCCCCTCTGTCCTTCTCCTTCTTCCTTATCCTCATCATCATTTCTACTTCTTCATCTTATTCACCATCATTTTCACATTATGATAAATCAATGCTTATTTCTAAACATTATCAATATTATCATTGTTCCTTATATGCTTATCTTGCATGCATACAAAATTTATAACTTGCCTATAACTCCTGTCGTACAGTTGTTAATGTCAAGAGTCATTTGTAAAGAAAGGAAAAGAAAAAAAAAACATCAATAAAACAAAAATGTAGAGTCAATTGAAGGCTAATTTTATATTTTGTTTCAAATTTTCATACTGAACACCTATTTGTTGGCTAGTTAATTGCATATGATTCTCAAAAGTTGTTTATCATGAGTTCAATTTTTTTATAGTCCTCTAAATTCTCTTCTTACTATGTATCCCTCCCTCTCTCTCTCAATTCCTGTACACTCCAACTGTGGTGTATGGCACCACATCCTCAACTTGCTAGGCATTTTTGCTGCCGTTCTTCCCAAAACAGATGTTCTTCATGGGATAGAATTGCTGTTGTAGCATGGATGATAATGGGCATATCCCCATTCACATAAATACATTAGTAAATACTGTATGTTGGTCTGCAGTTGGAGATTTGTCTCCAGCTGTGCTGGTCAATCTCTCTGTCTCCAGCTGTGCTGGTCAATCTCTCTGTCTCCAGCTGTGCTGGTCAATCTCTCTGTCTCCATGGCCAACTGGTTTTGAATTTAGTGTTAAACTTCTCCTAAACTGGTTACCATCCACAGCTAAAGTGTTCAGTTTGCATTACTATTTATCCTATAGCTGGAGGAAAAAGAAATGTATCCATACATTTCCCAAGGGACTTTGCTGGAATTCAAACTGGGAGCATCAATTTCTCCTTCTGAGCTGCAAGCCATTACCCCCATCCACACACCCATTCATACTAAGTATAGAGGGAGAACATTTTCATCTTTTTTATGCTCTGGAAAAAAAGAAAGAAAGAAACAAGGAAACCGTAATCCGCACCTAAGTATAAAGATTTTATCAGCTGTTATCACCCCAGGTTTTGTTGACGTTGTTGAACACAAGGATTTAAAATTGTTTTCATTAAATTTGTCCTGGATTAATTTAAATTTTTGGTTGATTTTGAGGAGATTTTATTTCTTCTTTCACTTTCATTAATGTACTTATATTTTTATTTATTTACTTATCTATTCGTTTATTTGTTACGGATTTCTTGACTTCCATATTCCATAATAAAATCCATGGGGACGTTCTCAATAATTGCTCTTGAAAATAAAATTTTGATTAAAAAAAATTTTTCTTTTTCTTTTTGAAAGACAGATTGTGATTTAGATGAAAGGTAGGAGGGGAAATGGGGAGAGAGGAAGAAGATGAGAGAGAGGAGGAGAGAGAGAGGAAGAGGATGAGAGAGAGGAGGAGAGAGAGAGGAAGAAACGAGAGAGAGAGGAAGATATAGAGGAAGAAAATGAGAGAGAGAGGAATGGGAAGAATAGAAGAATATAAAAGTGACATAGTCGGAGAGAAGGATGAAGAAAGGAAGAAGAGACAGAAGAAGGAACAATGGGGAAAGAGGAAGAGGATGAAAGAGAGAGGTAGAGGATATAGAGGAAGAAAATGAGAGAGAGAGAGAGAGGAATGGGGAGAAAAGAAGAATATAAAAGTGACATAGAGGAGGAGAGAAGGATGAAGAGAGGAAGAAGAAAGAGACAGGAGAAGGAGCAATGGGGAGAGAGGAAGAAGATGAAAGAGAGAGGAGGAGGATATAGAGGAAGAAAATGAGAGCGAGAGGAATGGGGAGAAAAGAAGAATATAAAAATGACAGAGTAGGAGAGAAGGATGAGGAGAGGAAGAAGATGAAAGAGACGGTGAGGAGGAATGGAAGAGAGGAAGAATACGAATGAGAGGAGGAGAAGGAAGTGGATGAGAGATAAAAGAGGAGGAAGAATGGGGGAATTCAAGATGATGAAAGAAACAGAGTAGGAGGAAGAATGTAGTGTGAGGAAGAATATGAAAAAAACGGAGGTGGAGGAGAAATGTGGAGAGAGGAAGAAGATGAAGGAGACAGTGAGGGGGAATAGGGGGTATTGAGGAGAGTAGGAAAAAGATGAAAGAGAAAGGAACAATGCTAAACAGTTGAAAGAAAATGAGACTGAAAATGAAAGGAGGGAGAAAGGAACAATTGTCGATAAAAAAAGGAATGTGAGATAGAAAGGAAGAAAGAGAAAGAGATAAAGCTTAAAATGGAGGAGGAGGAGGAGGAAGCAGGAGATAAATGAGATAGTGAGTGGAGAGGGGGAAAGAAGTAAATGAGGAGTGTAGGAAGAAGAAAGGGAAAGGAAAAATGCTAAAAGAGAGGAGAAAAAGAAGAGGAGAGAAGACTGAAGAAGAAAAGATGTAAAAAGGAGGAGGAGAAAAAAAGAAAAGAAAAGAGCAATAGAAAGAAGGAATTAAATGGGGGAGAGGAAGAAGCCAGAAGAATAATGGATGAGGTGGAAATTGAGAGAGTGGGAGAATATTGACGAAAATGAATCAGGAATAGGAGGACAGAGGAGAGGGTAGAGTAAAATGGGAGAAAGGATCAAGAGTAGAAAGGGAGAGAGAGGAAGGGGAGAATAGACAAAGAAGCAAGAGTAAAAGGAAGAGGAAAGGTGAGGGTACAGGAAGAGGAGAACATTTAACCACAGGAGGAATATATTCAAATAAAAATCGCTAAAAGTCTGAATAATACATTAAAATAAATATACAAAGTTTTGTTTTATTTTTCAGTTTCCTAACTGAGGTCAAGTTAAGAGGTTGTGAACAAGCTTTGTGACGAGGATAAGAATTTAGCTTCTTTTTGTTGAAGGATTAACTTATAAAAATGTCAAAAGCTTTTTACTCTTTTTGTCAACCTTCACTAGATATGAATTAACTAATTTTATTTTTGATTTATTGAATAGAAATATATTAATTAACATTTAAAAAGTACAGAAGTATGCCCCATGTTTTCTTTCCCTTTTAAATTTTTATTTTGATATGAACAGTGGTTGCTTGTGCTTTGGGAAAATAAATAAAAACAAAGTCCGACCTGTATCTGTCTATATTTCTGAGATGAGGTATTATGTACACTATTTACATTATTCGGACTAGTATCCTCATCTTTGTCGCCATATTTATTACAACGTTTCGGCCGTTGTATGCTCCGGCCTTCTTCAGGTGGTTGGAATGTCGAACTGAACCCTTTATTTCCCTCACTGGGGTTGACTGTTCTCGTTCCATGTGCCACATTTAATGGATGTCAGTTATCTCCTGTTAATTCCCCTCTCCAAGTTCTCCACTGCTTTAACCAGGTATTGAACTCGCACTCTTAGGGTCCTGTCACTGGATCTAACCAACGCCTTTATCCACTGTGCTGTGTGTCCTTGAGAACAGTCTACTCCAGTGAGTGAAATAAAGGGTTCAGTTTGACATTCCAACCACCTGAAGAAGGTTGGAGCATACAACTTGCAAAAATGTAATAAATATGATGACAAAGATGAGGACACTAGTCCGAATAATGTAAATAAAATCCGACCTGATTATCCATAACAGGTCTCTAGTGGATGATGAAGCCAATAGAGGATGATGGACTCTCCTGTCATCTTTGATGTATAAGGGTCTGGCAGAACTATCCATTCTTTTTGGAAGAACCAAATACAAAGAACTGGTTCACATAGCATGCAATCAGGTACCCAAATAACCTTCCTCAGGTTCTGAATTCAAAGCTGTCTTTCACCTTGACTGGTTTCCAATGAAGGCTAAAGACTCCCAGTCTGTCTCACTATTTAACCCATAGCTTAAAGGAGAAGAGGTAGATTCATACCTTTATTTACATGTAAGTGAATTTGACCTCAGGCCCGTGATAATCAGAGAGGTCACAAGAACACTGTGTTAGAATTCCAATATTCTGAAACAGAACTATTTTAAGGAGGAAACACATCTGGATAAACATGTTACAAGCCTTTATTTACATTTTTTCTTGATGCATCCCATTCATTTCACTACACAACTGGAAATAGACAAATCCCGTTCCCACCCCTTCACCATTGAAACTGTTAGATGTAGACGTCTCTTCTACTCCAATAGCTTCATGTCTCGCACATCTTGCCTATGGAACTCACTTCCCTATTACTGTTTCCCTGACAAATACAATCGCCAACGGTTTAAGTGTAGCGTCAATCGACATCTCCAGTTGCCTTGATCTATCCACTTCCCTTCTCCACATCCTTTCATCTTTCATTCGCTTAAAAAAAAAATAAAAAACAAAAAAAAAAAAAATCCATTTCATGATACACCATTGTACATTTCGAAGAGGACAATTTCAAAGTGAGATGGTGAATAATGTTGTATAATATATAAAATACATTATTTATTTGGCGTACTTCTTTTTGTAAGTCGAGTTGTGAGGTGGGGAGAACTTTCTGAGATTACTTCGTCATTATCTTCTCTTATATCTCATCTTTTAATTATGTCTATTTCTATTTCTCTTCTGTCTGTCTCTTCTCCCTCTTTTTTTTTTTACTTCAGCACATTCTTCATTCTTCTTTTAATCTCTCTCTCTCTCTCTGTTGAGAAAAACAGACCCCCACCCCAAAAAAAAACCCAATCAGCTGCTCCTCAAATGTCTTAAACTTTGTGATAAATCAAAGAATGTCAAGGTACCTGTCAAAGACCTCAGGAGAATCTATCAGTCAGGTGATTGATAGCCATAAATTTTTGTTCTAACTTCCAGCACTTACTGCCACCTTCATCTTGAAGTACTGCCAACACGAAGTCGGCAAATTCTTTTTACTCTCAGAAAATTACAAGCAAAGAATCTGTTTTTTTCATTTATCTATGCTTTAATTTCCTTGTTTCCCGGGTTTGCTGATTAACGAGCTATCTTGTTATTATTTTTATTTTCTCTTTCAAATGATCAGGCATCTTATTTTGTTTGAATTGCATTCTACAGAAGGAATTGCAAATTGATCCAATTAAGGTGATATCTCGTTTTTATTTAGTTTTTCTGTGGAATTGTCAGGCATCTTACTTTGGTTGAATAGTAACCTGGAGAAGGCATCGCAAATTGATCCAATCTTGTTTTAATTTTTTCTATGTCAAGAAAGATAAAAGTAATTTGGCATTTTAATTTTCTTGTCTCTAATGACTAATCAGGATTTGTACACAGAATCTTTTTTTCTCCTTATCTGCATACATTCCTGTCGGAATTATACATGTGTGTGTTTGTAAGCATATAGATTTGTGTGATATTTATATATTTAGGTACCTCCACAAAATTGCAAAAATATCAGTGTACCATGATGAAAACGTAGTTTTATCCCCAAAATGTTTGTTATTATTAAGAGAAAGGATCAGAGTATTTTTTTCAATATTTAATCAAATTTTTTTACTCCTGTCTAGAACATTCAAAATTTTGATTAAAAAATTCATTTTTCTTGAATCAGCAGCTGTACTAAATTTTAGCATAGCAAGAGGCTAACTCTTTTTGTGGTGATGGACACATTAATTTGGAAATTTTTGCAAAAATCAAATAATTATTGGATTTTAATGAAATTTACAGATCTAATTCACAAATGAATGAAATTATTTTTTAAATGTTTTGTTAGAAAATCTTGGTGAAAATATTTTTTTTATATATATGTTTCTTCGTCTTAATTTCATGAAAACACGAGAAATTCATCATGATTATTTTTAGTGACCATATTAGTTAAAAGCAGAATTCTTTTGAAGAATTTAGATCACTGAATCTGTTTTAGCAAAATTAGACCCTGTCTTACCGAAAATCTGTTCTGAATTGAAAAATAAAAAATGCAATAAAACTAAAACAACATTCAATTAGAGAAGCTTTTAATTGCTTTTATGAATAATATATATTAAAGACAATATGGTCTGAAAAAAAAAAAATTTAATGAAAATGAATTTTTACAAGATTTATTTTCATTTTTTTACATTTTAAATTGAATAATTTATAAAGTTTTAAATCTTTTAAAGTTCAGTTCCTATGGGGTAACTTTTAGAAAATATTGTTATAAAGTAAAACTCTATTTGCTAATCATATATTGTAAAGCTTATTACAATCTGACAACCCCTAATATCTTTTAAAAGAACTTGATTTTTTTTGTGTTCTATTTTTTCTATATATGCTAGTTTATACATGACATTATCATTAAAAGGTCACGTGTTTTAAGGGTTGTCCCCTCTTACGGAAAAAAAAACTCATATAAAATTTATCATTTGCTTGCAATTCTGCATCACCATACTTAACTTGTCAAATGTTAGGCTGTTGATAAATCAATCAATACATCAGAAAAACAACACCCCGTTGTTAAGAGATGCTTGTATACAATATTTTATGCTATCAGTAAGTAATATTTGTTTCAAATCTGATTAATTTAACTTTAAATTTGCTAATTTTTCTGAAATAATGTTTCAGAAATATATATTTTATTTTGAAAGATTTTTAAAGCTGAGAATTAATTTTTGTTTACAAATGTGTCAAAATAGCTGATTTTATCAAAATAAAAAACACCATTTCTGATCAGTATAATTTCTGTTTGAAATACACCACAGAGTATTTTGCTTACTGGAAATAGTAAATTTTAAATACTTTCAATTAAAGCTAAAATGAAAGCTTCTAGAAAGCTTTTTCATTTTAAAAAATTCATTTTAAACTTTATGTATACCAAATCAGTGTAGGTACCTAATATATATATAAATAATGATGTTAAGTTTTTCCCTTTGATTTTGCCTATTAACAAGGTTTGGATAAATATATATATTTACATAATCAGAATTATAAACACTTTTATGTCTTTGTATTAACATATATATCATGTATTATGCATAAATATATTTGCTTATATAATGAACATTTAACTTCTAGATTTGTGTACATAATTTTGTATAGTCAATAAACATATATGTATTTACACTGTTTACATTGTTTGGGCTGTTGTCCACATCTTTGCCATATTCACATTTTGACCGTTGTGTGCTCCAGGTGTCTTCAGGCAATATATGTTGGAATTTTGAACCAAACCCCTTATTTCCATCCACCAGGGTAAATTGTTCTAGTTCCACGTGCCATGCCTTTTCTGAATATCTCAGTTTCAGTTAATTCCTTTTAGTAACTCGAGTATCAAAGTTTTTGTTCACCTCTGCTGTGGCCAGCTATTGAACTCGGATCTCTTTGGGTCAAGTCACTTTTGAATTACTTCAATGCTTTTATCCACTGGGCATGTTAAAATACCTCATCTCAGAAATATAGACAAACACACACACGCACACATATATAAAACAGCATGTGGGTGCATGGCTGAGTGGTTAGAACATTCACCTTCTGACCATGAGACCCCGGGTTCGAATCTTCCCATAATTAGTCAAGAAGTAGACTTCCTGATGTTATTGCTCTGGAGTGGGGGGACAATCCCAGCATGCAGCACCTTTGGAAAGTGCCTGAAAACCATACCACAGGTTGACTTGTGAGTGAAATTGGGTAGACAGAACACTTGGGAGCCGTTGATGACAGTGCTAGCACGAAGTCACAAGTCATCGTGACCAAGGGTTTGAGTGTGCTGGCCTTGTTCAGATGGTTGATCATGCTAGATAACATGCTCTCTCCCAGAACCTGTAACTAAGGTCTGCTCAGCATAGTTGCAGTATAAACTACAGGTTGGCTTTGTGGGTGCTGAACAAACACAAATATGCCAGAGTGAGCGTCTGCAATAGGGATTGGCTAGCTGCCCTAATAGACAGGTATCCTCGAATATGAGTGGCCAGCTACTTTTTTTTTATATAAAACAGACACACATACACTCATATATATATATATATATATATATATATATTTGTCATCCACAGACAGACTGTTTTGCTATTTCACAGCTCATCAGTGTGGCTAGACGTCCGGTTGCCTCTAGCTAGGATCGAAACCCGACTGAATTTGCGTTGGCGCACGGCAGGGATGAAGGTGAATTTTAGCGTGTTTATTTTTAGACTTAGATAAACACGCAGTGACTGACAGTGACTCAATTCTGCCGAAGAGTCGTGCAATATTAGCTTAAATAGTCACTGTTTACAAACTCACACCTCAAACCAAAGAGCTCAACCGAAATTAATTTTTCAGGAGCCAATATTTTTGTCATCCACAGACAGACTGTTTCGCTGATTCACAGCTCATCAGTGTCACTAGACATCCGGTTGCCTCTAGCTAGGATCAAAACCCGACTATATATGTGTGTGTGTGTGTGTGTGTGTGTGTGTGTGTATCTTCTAAAGAAGTAATGGATTCTTATTTATTAATCGGACAGATTTTATCACTTTAAACATAGGTGTGTGTATGTGTGTGTGTGTGTGTGTGTGTGTGTATATATATATATATATATATATATATATATATATATGTGTGTGTGTGTATTTTCTAAAGAAGTAATGGATTTTTATTTATTAATGGGACAGATTTAATCACTTTAAACATAGGTGTGTGTGTATTAATATATACTTCATATCTCTTTTTAATTACATTGAGCACTGTTTTGTTTACACATTAAATAAACATTCATTTGTTCATCTGTATATGTACATTATCACACACATATATAGTTGCTAATATCTTGTTATTTAGTTCATATTTATTCATATCTATATATATATATACATAAATATATTGTTATTGTGCTTGTGAGAGAGCAAGAGAGACAACACAGGTATGATTGGGATATTCTGAAATTTGACTTAATTATTAAACCTGGCCTGATATTGCAGTCAGTATAGGAGAAGATCTACTCTTATCCATTACACCACCCATACATCTACGCTTACATCACCTAGTATTCTCACATGGTTACCTATCTTGATGTTACCTAACTTTGCTGAATATGCAGGTGTTTCAACATGATGTAGTCATAAGCCTTATTTAGCTAAAGCTTTCTTTCTTCAAATATTTCTTAATAAAAATATAGGTGGTGGAGGATTAAATTATGGTTTGGTAGAAACCATTAAGAGTTTCTTGGTTTGTTGTGCTTTTTAACTTTGATCAGAATCAGCAATAGAACAGACCAGCAACATTTTACCATTTCTGTAGTGAATCTTTTGGTTTTTAAATTCTGCATTTGCATTTAATTCTTTTGGATTTTGAAAAAATGAACGATCATAAACAATTTCATAATTTGGAAGTCTTTCTTAAGAGTGCGAGATAAAGATTGATTGAATTTTTTGTTTTGTCTGCATTTATTTTGCATTTTGTTCTATTTTAGTCAGATTGTGGGGAATGCTTTTAATGTATTCATTTATTAGCGGGATTTATATTTTTTAAAAAATGAAGCATTTTGATTTATTAATATTATCAAAGAAAAATGTAAAGTAATGCAGAAAAGATTGTTTTAAATAGAAGAGATTCCGTTTCTTACAAACGTCTTTTAATATTTTATGTTTTGGGATATTTAATAAGGATTATCTTTGATAGCATTTTTAATGCTCAAATGAAATAGCATGAAGAAAAAGGAACAGTAATTAGCACATTATAATTCTGCTTGTTCCTCCATTAAATAAGTTAGCTCGTGTGTTATCCCCTGCCATTACCTCAGATAAGTAATGGACCATTCTGGTATGATTGCAAGGAAAGACAAAAGAAAAAGATATATCAGAGAAACTGTCTGAATTTCTGTGATGAGGAGGAATTACCATTATTTACACTATTTATATTCTGACTATTGTCCTCATCTTTGATGTTGCTATCACAATGTTTCAACTGTTGCACATTCTGGCCTTCCACAGGTGTATATCGATCTGGTTAACCATCAGGGTATACTGAACTGAATCCTTAATTCAATCTATGGGTGTAGCCTGTTCTCATTCCACTGTTCATGTTTAGGGATATCATCTAGTTCTTATTTTTATTTAGTACTGCTCAGTTTTGACAAAGAAAAATATAGAATTGCACAAAGCAACATCAACATACAACAACATTTCTAAACCAATCAAATTAAAGTAAGTGTAATTTATTGACCAATCATAAATCTTAAAACAGGATTATAAAAATACATCTTTAAATACTTTCCAAAATCCTCTCTGACCAAATGAAAACATATAAAAGAACAAATCCTAATTGAGTCAGTTGTGGCATCCTCCCTTAGGGGACACCTTGGAAGGCTCTCACTACTGCTGGTTCCCTCACAACACTTTCCCATGGTCCAGTTGACATCTTCTACAAATTGTCATTTATACCACAACCCACTGCAATAGTTATGGTGTTATTAAATGGTTATTGTAGTGTGCCATATAAGTTGTAATTTTTCACTTAAATATTTTAAATTCAAGAGAATTATGGAAAAAAAACAAAAAAATCCAAAAATAAGGAAGGATTATTTTTCATTATATTATTATAATAAATGGAGTGTGAGTTATTTGTAGATGTATAAAAGTTTGCTGAACAAGAATGTCAGAGTGTATGATGGCCAAAACATTATGAATAGAGCAACAAAGACGTGGTCAACAGTCTGAACCATGTAAATAGTGTAAATAATCAAAGAAAAATTTATTAAAGAAGGACTACTACATCTAAATCTTGATATGTCAATTTAATCTTTATCTGTATGGTTACATAGATAATTCTTATATATATATATATATATATATATATATATATATATGTGTGTGTGTGTATAATTTTGGACTAAAAGAAAGAACAAAAATGAAGGAAAATGAATGATTTGATGTAAAATAAAAACAAATGTGTGTCCATTAGTTGAGCTGAAACAATTTCATTGAGATGGACATTTAATGTATTGATTCTAAATTGGTTGCCAGCAAGTCGACAGACATTGTGAGATGTTTTGTCAATTTTCCAATATTCAAGTCAAATTCATACACAAAAATGAAATGATTTTGTCAATATCACCTGCACAATGCTGACACAATGATGTTGCTAATGTAATTGACATCAGACATGATGTTTTTATATATGTATGTATCTTATACTACTAATGCATAGATTTACATAAAAGAATATATATATATATATATATATATATATATATATAGATATATATATATATATATATATATATATATATATATGCTCAAAAATATAAGAGGGGATGCTGAAAAGTTTGTGCCTGAATCTGCTTCCTAAAATATAATCAAATATTCAAGCATCAGAATTGATGATGTAACCTCTTTAATATACTTTTGTAATGCATGTTTGTAGGAGAGCCTTTGTAAATCACAGATACAATAATAGTTACACCTTCGAACAATACTCAGTCAGATGCTACTAATTTGCACATATATATATTTTTCCTTACCCGTCATGTGATCTAATTATTTTAAGAAGAGGTCGACTGTGCTTGCTCTCTGGCGATCAGCAGTGACACTTTATTCCTGTATGATATATATATATATATATATATATATACTTTGAAGATGGAAACCAGAGTATGAATGTTTGTACCATTCCTGAAGGCCTGAATAAAATTTTTCCTCTCACCATTGCTCAGTTGGGAAGACAGTGGGGCAGACACAAGATGATTTTAACCTGTTCTCTTTCTAGCTGAATAGCTCAAAGGGTTTTTCAGTGATTCTCACAAGAAATGGTGCCAAGATGGTTAAACGTCTTATCTGGAAAAAAGAAACTAAATTAACTTTTTGTGAGATGAACTTTTATCTCATGTTGTTACACAATTTGGTCAATTTTACTGCTACAGCCAGTATATATGTATGTGTATTTAGAAAGTAAATGCTCTTAAGGCAAATACTATAAAAATGGTACAAAGTTTATGTATATATATATATATATATTATAAAGAGATAATCTTACAATGAATTAATCAGTAAAGTTAATGTAATTAATGGCGAAATCTCTTCACTAACAAACTTAATAAAGCATTAACCTACTAACCATTCATTGAATGATGCGATCATTATGTTTAAAACAGTAAGATAGATTTGATGTTCACATTTTCATCATCTTGCTGTAATATTAATAATGGTTAGTAGGTTAATGCTTTATTAAGTTTGTTAGCAAAGAGATTTCGGCATTAATTACCGATTAATTTTTTGTATGATTACCTCTTTATAATATATATACTGCACTATTTAATATATATATATATATATATATATATTTTTTTTTTCACACTACTAAATCTATTGTCTTTAAATTTGTATTTATTTTGTTTTACATCAGTGAGTTCTGCATGCATATATATATATATGTATATATATATGTATATATATATAATAATATTTGGCCACTCGTTTTTGAGGATACCTGTCTACTAGGAGAGCTAGCCAATCCCTATAGTAAATTCTCATTCAGGCACATTTGTGTTTGTTCAACACACACAGAGCCAACCTGTGGTTTATACTGCAACTATGCTTAGCAGACCTTAGTTACGGTTTCTGGGAGAGAGTGTGTTATCTAGCATGATCAACAATCTGAATGACACCAGCAAACTCAAACTCTTGGTCACGATGACTTGTGACTTTGTGCTAGCACAGTATTGACGGACCACAAGTGTTCCGTTTACCCAATTGCATTCACAAGGCCTGGGTCGACCTGTGGTATGGTTTTTAGGTACTTTCCAAAGGTGCCGCACACTGGGATCAAACCCTCCAGTCTGATAACATCAGGAAGTCTCCTTCCTCAAAAATCAACTATGGTGAGATTCGAACCTGGTTCTCATGGTCAAAAAGCTCTAACCAGTCAGCCACGTGCCCATATATATATATATATATATATATATATATATACACACATACATACATATTCATATGCAGACATTGACTGAGTGAAAAAATGCTATTAAGGAGAGAGAAAATAAAAGAACAAGAAAAATATATATTTATACATTTAATTGATTCACTGCAAGCAAGACAATAGAAGCCACTGCCACTGAGACACAAGAGGTTGCTGAGTGTTAACGAAACTTAGAAAATGTTATGGAGAAGAACAGACAATATAAAACCTGCTTATAATTAGTGCATTTGTGTATAAATATATAAAACTTTTTATATCAGTGTGAGTGTGTAAATATATTTGTGTGTGTATATGCACACACTTTCTTCTTGTGTGTTTGTGTGTGTATATATATATATATATACACACACACACACACACACACACACACATATATATATATATATATATATATATACACACACACACACACACACACACATACATACATATATATATAAGTATATAAGTAGATATTGAAGTCAACACCCAGAGGTGACAATCTGTTACATGCTAAACACAATCATCAGGCCATGTGCCTGATGATTCCATTAAGCATGAAACAAACTGTCATCTTTGGATGTTGACTTCAATGTCTACTTTTACATTTACATACAATTGATCCCTGATATTGACTACTTTAACCCATAACTATAGCATACCTTAAAACTATATATATATATATATATATATATATATATATATATATATATGCACATACTTCCTATATATATATATATATATATATATATGCACATACTTCCTATATATATATATATATATATATATATGCACATACTTCCTATATATATATATATATATATATATATATATATATGCACATACTTCCTATATATATATATATATATGCACATACTTCCTATATATATATATATATATATATATATATATATATATATATATATATATTGAATATAATGTCAGCATTTCATGTATTCTATAAGAATTTATCTGTTCTTTCTTAGGATGGCAAACTAATTTGTATTTTTGTGTGGTGTTTTTAGGTGGGTGTTTTCAGTGTTAGTTTTAAATTTCACAAAATTTAATTCTCTTTTTAGTTTTTTTTGTTTTTTTTTCAAAACATTTTATCAAGTGCAATAATTAGAAACAGCAAACCTTTAACGAAAACATTTCTTTCCTCCTCTTTTCCTTTTTTTTCTTAATCTTTGAAGTTTCGACTGGTTTCTTTTTTGGTTCTTGCAATTTGGTTATTATCAAAGAAGAACTAAAATACAGAAGAGAAATTAAATCTAAAAGATTGTATCCTTTAGCAATGCTTCCTTCCAAGTACCAGCTAGGTGAGGCTAGCTGACACAAAACATGACATCTTTTCACAAATAAATATTGTCTGAAATTTGAGGTTGAGATATTGTCAATATTCAGAATGCTATACTCATCTTCGCTCTTTTCACCATTCCATGGTTGTTAAAGCCATTCAGAAATATCTAAACTTTCAGGTGTATATAATTGTTTTCTCAGAACAATAGTTAAAAATGATTCCAAGTAAATGAAACCTGTAATTCTCAACAAGGACTATCCTTTTTCAATTCTTGTAGACTGGCACTACAGAATCACAAAGAACGGTGCCAAATAACAGATACCACATGATTGTTGCATTCCAGTAATTACCCGACTCCTTGTGCTATCCTCTATCCTTACAAGAGCCGGTTCAGCACTAATATGGAGTACTGCCCAGCCCTCACTTTTCAGTGTCAATAAAATTCCAAAAGCATCTCTGTTTTCTTGTAGGTAACAAATTATTTTCCACCATGCAACCCATCTCTCACAGACACAATGTCTCAAGCCTTTTACTGCTCTATTGCTACTTCAATGGAAAGTAATCAAACAAACTACATTCCTTAGTTCCACCAGTTCTAACCTTCATGACTAAAACCCGTCATGCCCCGCACATTGTAGCGAGCCACCCATATGCTCTCTGTATTCTATTGATTAGAAGTAAGTTCCACTTGGGCAGTTTCTTCCTATGAACCATGCTCTGTGGAACCGACTCCCATGTAGATGTTTTCCTGATCACTATAATCTTAACCTGTTCAAATCTAGGGTTAACTTTATCTTCCCCCATATATCTGCATAAACTGTGCCTCTTACTCTGTAATCCTCTACGTTGAGCGGTTCCCAATTTTACAGGGTGAATCACACTGTAAAAATAATCACTTGTGAACTTTCAATGATAGCAATGACTAAAATGGGTATTACATGTAACTCAAAGAGAAAATAATGAGTCAACAATCCACACTACTTAAAACAAAAAGTTAAGGAATTCCTCCAGCAATAGTCTAAAGAGTGATAACAGGACTTTAGAAAACTATTTTAAGAGAATGTCTTAAAAAATTTCAACCAAAAATAGCACCAGCTGCTCAGTCAATAAATGCTTAATGTTTCCTTATAAGGAAACAGTTAATATTATTATAGGTTGAATATCCTTTATCCCCAAATCCAAAAGTTTTTCAGGTGCTAACATGGCTTGCCACAAATGGAAAATTTCTGAAAGCACTGGGAATGTTCCTAGGTGATGTGAAGCTGTTGGGTGTGACCTCATCTGGCCTGGGTGGAGGTTGCCCAGCCCAGATATGTAGCCCTCTGTTGGTATCAGTTTTTTGTTAGCAATTGTCACAGCCACAATTTTGTTCATGGATTACTTACCAGTTGTTTTGTGTTCAGTAAAGATGTTATTCAATACATCAGACGTCCTTCAGATACCCAAATGGGTAGTGAAAAAAGAAAAAAGGAAGCAATTAGGGGTGTAAGTTTGAAGCGTCCGGAGATAGTTTGGCATTGGAATAACCACCATATACAATGGAAGGAAACAGATGGAGAAACTGTTAAAGTTTTATTCTGAAAGTGATGAACAGAAACTAATGAAAAATAGAAAATCACTGAACAGAGCAAAAAATGATGATCTTGATCATATATTGATGAAGTGAATTCTTCAGCATTGGAGTGAACATATGCTGTTTATATAAAACTACCTTCAGGGTATATGTATAAGGTGTGTTATGAAGTATAAAGGGATATCGGGTTTATGCTTGAGTTCCATTCCCAAGCTACCCCATTTTATAGATGCGATATACAAATTAAATAGCCGGTATTAAAAAATTAATACAAAAGAAAATCTGGAAACCAAGGCACTTTCAGTCCCAAGAATTTCTGATAAAGGATTCTCAACCTGTACTAATGTTACCATGCTGTTATGTACAGACATCTGAGGTACCAATATGGAACTATCTATCAGAGAAGGAAAAATTATATCCAAGATTATATATTCACATCTGAAAGTTCAAAGCAGATAGGAACTAAAATGTAATCTTAAATTATGTGAAATTCTCACATGAAGGATTGATAATTATTATTATTTTTTAATCATTTCACCCAATGCTAGGCAATAAAGCCCCTAAGACACACAAGAGGAACATTATCAAGGAGCGAGAATAATAAAAGAAGAGTAATCAAGAAGACAGGAGATAATGATTGGATTGTTTGGATGAAATTTCTGCTATGGCACCCAGACTTTATGAATTTAAGTGCAACACTGGATTGGCAGTAAGATCTTAACAATATGCAGTTGATATGGGTAGATGCAACCGTAAGTTCTATGCTAACAGTTTCTTCTATCTCACTTCAACCTTGTGGACCTCTCTTCCAGCTCCATGCTTTGCAGTCAATTTGATCTTCAAAAATTTAAATGCAGTGTCAGTCGTTATCTTCTGTATCCTTGAATCTTGCTCTTTTAGTGTCTTCTCTTTTAAAAAAAGTTTTTATTCTCATATTCTTTCACTTTCAATAACCCCTTGAATTTTAGTGGATTTATTGCCTCGTTTTGTGGTGAAATGATTTTAAAAAAAATATTACTGATTGGATTGTTCTACACTCAGAACATTGTGAATGTGATAATAAAGATGAGGACAACAGTCTGAACAATGTAAATAGTGTAAATAGTTACAATATCTTATCCCAGATATATAAACAGATCCTGAAGAAGGCCGGATCGTACAATGGCCGAAACATTGTGAATATGACAATAAAGATGAGGAAAAGAGTCTGAACAATGTAAATAGTGTAAATAGTTACAATACCTCATCTCAGGAAGATAGACAGATGTTAATTGGATTGAATATTAATTTTAAGCATTTGTGAATAGATCTTGTCAAAATTCACAGTGAGGGTCTGGTAACAGCATTCATGAAAAAAATAGTTAATAATGTAAAATTGGTTTGTGTAAATATGATATCAGCCACTCTTTCCTGTAAAACCATCATTGAATGCCACTGGTGAGATATTTTTATTGAGATATCTAACAATGGGAAATACAAAAGAAATGGTTCATGCCTTTTTTTGGAACTCCAATTTATTGAGGTAAGTATACTCAGAATAAATAGACAAATGTTAGCTGTAGAGGTTTGAAGAGAACATTGTGAAAATTGTTCTGGTGATGTTTATAAATACCTTTGTTTTTTGGAGTGGGTAAAATTGTATTGAATTTTATAATCAGAAAGTATTGCAGCTGCCCCAGAGTGTTTCAGGTTTGACAGTGTAAGCATTTTTTTTTTATAGCCTGACTACCTCTTTAACAGAGCAATAACATCAGCAATGAGCTGCTGTTTCTATATTGATTCTATCTCTGCCAAAGTCCGCAAGAATCATTCATCGAGTTATGTGTATGTCTGCATGTACTTGAACACACAGGCACATGGCTCACTCTCACTGGGATTTGTTTAAGTGAGTGAATTTCTGTGAACTACAACATCCTCTGAGTGGCCACTGAAGAACTGAAAATTGCTCTACCATAAAAGTATTAACTTGTCTTATTTTTCATTTTGATATCAGCTCAAAGATCGATGGATGGTGGTCAAAATTTACTTCAATTTTTATTTTTTGTTTGTTTGTATTTCTGAGTGGCATTGCTTGGTAAATGAATAGACCCTTAGTATACTGTTCTATAAATTCATATATATATATATATATATATATATATATATATATATATATATATATATATATATATATATATATATCTGTTTGTCTCTCTCTAAATATATATATATATATATATATATAACAGCTACATATCTGCTGACCTCTAGTTAGTAAATACACACACATAAGTGTTGTATTTATGTTTGCAATAGTGATTTGCAAGGGAAAATTAAATTTACTGCCTGATGACTCTTAATTGATATAAAATAATTTTCTAAAAACTGCTCTACACCTTCATTTTTTAAAAATTGTATTGAACTATTTTTCAATAATTTAACCGTTTCTTGACAAATATTGCTTTTGACAAAAGTTTGATTTTTGAATTGAATTATATGTGTGTGTCTGTGTGTGTTAAAATTCTAAGAATAAATTTGTAGAGAAGACAAATTGAATAAAACAGACAATCGGAAAATAATACTTAGTCTTTGCTGACGTGTTTCATCATTCGACTTTATCAAGGTAAGTGATGATAAACAAGTCAAGAAAAATGTTACCAATATCAAAAAAGAGGTTTACACAGGAGCATCTTTTAAAATTTTAATATTTCTTGTAACTACACAATTATTTTGCTTTTGTTTAACATCACTTACCTTGATAAAGTCAAATGATGAAGCATGTCGGCAAGCATTAACTACTATTTTCTGATTGTCCATATTTTTTTTTTTTTAAGCTTTTCACCCCAAGCAAGGCTGGAAGCCACTAGCATGCAAGGGGTTACAGAAGGTTTGGAGGAAGAGCATATAGGAGTGGTAAAGGAGAGGATGTGGAGAAAGATAGTGGATCGATCAAGGCAAGGGGGTTACAGAAGATTTGGAGTGAGAGCAGATAGGAATGAAAGGTGAAAGGATGTGGAGAAGGGAAGTGGATAGATCAAGGCAACTGGAGATGTCAATTGACGTTACACTTAAATAGTTGGAGATTGTATTTGTCAGGGAAACAGGAATAGGGAAGGGAGTTCCACAGGCGAGATGTGCGAGACATGAAGCTATTGGAGTAGAAGAGACATCTACATCTGACAGTTTCAACGGTGTAGGGGTGGGAACAGGATGCCAGCCTCGTAGGACGTTTAAATTCATGAGGCCTAGGAACCAGCGAAAGCAGCTCCTCGGAGCAATTATCGTGAAAGTATTTCTAAAAATGACAGAGCGAGGCAACGTCGCGTCTGTGAGAGAGCGACTAACTCTTCACAAGTCGAATGTATAACTAATTCTAATTTCTATATTCCGCCTCTCTATAACCTCTTTACAGTATATTAATTATAATTTATAAACTTTCCATTTTACTCTAAGATCTCCCCAACTCTCTATTAATTCATTACATCTTTTTATTTATGTTTTTTAAATTTATTTTTAAACCCCTTTTTATTCCTCTTTTAAATTTAAATTAATATTCCATTCTTTATATAACACCAAATTAATCTCGTAAGATGAATATTCAGGTTTAATTTTATAAAACTTCTTCCCTTTAAGACTAATACCTTACACCCTCTCCTGACACCTGTCTCGTGCCTTTTGTCTGACATTGAAATGGATAAATTCTGTATTAGTATTTTGACGATTATTTTTTTTAGCTTTCACAGTTAAAGTTCTATTTCTGAGACAAACTCAGTCCACACCAGGATTTCTAAGACAGACAACCAATATGTTCATCTGCCAAAATAGGCTATTCCCCATATGAAGTGATTTGAGATTTTATTGTTTATTAATTATTTTGCTCTGTAATAATAAATACATTGAGCTCTTTTTGTGGATCAGTTTTAATATTTTATATTACTAGGATTCACAAGGGATTTGGTATATTTACCATACATATTTCTATCTATATATATATATATATATATAATATAAAAGGCTCAAACACTAATATTCCATGGTTATAATTTATTGCATTGGAATCGTAATCACGATCCAATTCATCAGACCTACAAATTCTAAGAGATCAGAAAATATAACTCTGGGTAAAAAAAAATAAAAATTTTAGAGAGAGGTGAAACAGAAGAAAACCTCTCTTCTGTTACATCTCTCTCTAGAGCTTTTATACATTTCCCTCTCACACTTGTTTCCCACTCCCACACATACACTTTCACTAAAATTTTGTTTTTTATACCCGGAGTTATATTTTCCGATTTCTTTTTGAAATTGTAGGTCTGATGAATTGGATTGTGATTATGATTTCAATGTAATAAATTATAACCATGGAATATTAGTGTTTGAGCCTTTTATATTATATTCTTATGCTGTCCTGGACATTGAGTTCTACCTGGATTATATCCTCTTAAATATATATATATATTTATTGTGTATATTTACATTGGTCACACCACAAACTCACTTTCACTGTGCTTAACTCTACATTTAAATGATAACTCTAACATTTTTAGACATTTAAAACAACATACCTGGCCATACACTCAATTCCGGAAAATCCTTGTTGACAACACAATTATACTTAAACATGAAAACAATAAACGAAAACTAAAAATTCTTGAAACTATATACATAAAACAGTTGAAACCTAACCTGGACAACATAACCTATGATATCTCCACAAAAATTCTTAAATACCTATAATTTATAACATAAGACATTGGTTTATACCAATGGCTTCCCATACCTAATACTTCTTATTTTTTACTCTTGTGTGACGTCACGAGCTGCGATGTGATTTTTGCTTCCTTGTCTCGTAAATACGAGTTTGTCGTTACTTTGATTTATTCAAGCAGCAAGAGCGGACCTTTATTGTAGTTTCGGCTGTCTGTTGTTTGATTTATTGAAATTGTCATCTTTGATAATGGCTTATGTAAGCCGAAAGCTTAGATTGGATTTAAACATGTATCAATATGGTGTTTTTCTTTTGTCTTTCAAAGATAATGTTATTAAGCTTATCAGACAATATGAAAGGAACTTAGTTAAAATAAATAAACAAAACTTGTCTATATTATTTAATGAAACATTCATTAATATATATATATATATTGACCACTAATATTATCAATATATATATATATATATATATATATATATATATATATATATACTCTTAAGGTGTGCTATATTTATGGGATAAAGTGCTCAATATCAGAGATAGACCGTGTGTAAATATAAAAGTAAACATTGGAGTCAACACTTAGAAGCGACAGGCTGTTTCATGCTAGATGCAATCGTCAGGCCACCGATTGCATCTAGCATGAAACAGCCTATCACCTCTAAGTGTTGACTTCAATGTTCACTTTTATATATATATATATTTATATATATAAGAGTAAAGCTGGGTGAGAATCTGATTGAAATTGTTTTATATATTTGCCATTCTGCTGGAAATATAAACAAATTATTCAAATTCTATTATAATGGATGCTCATTTGGAATAGACCCCCCCCCATTTTTATTTTTATTTCTTAAATAGTGTGTATTACATCTATTACCTATTGGCTTGTGCATTTGAGAAATTTTAACATAAAAATGTTCTCTCCTTTCATTAGCTCCTCCATTTTTGTTACTTGCCTGATTATTTTTTCCTATCTGACATCAGCTGTAAATTTCTCTACCCCTGTTGCACAAATAGTCTGCCAGGTGGAACCATCTGGCATGCTTAGGGTTGGTCTAACAGCAACAGTTGTTTCTGGCATAGAACCTAAAAAAGCACCCAGATTCCAGGGCTGGGCTATAGATAACTAAACGGTGTTATCTTTCACCCATATGCAAGAATATTTCATTTTTAAAAGGACATACAAAAAAAAAAAAAAAAATCAACATCCTCTACCATGTGTTCCAAGAAATAGGTCTGAAAATATTAAAAAAAACATGTTTTCCTCTATAACAGAGGAACTATATTGGTCCATAAACTTTTACACATCTTGCAAGGATGCCAATAAGGAAATATTTCAAACTTCATCAGGTGTATTACAAGGAGAAAATGAGAGCTCTGGTCTAATCTCGAGGCTATGCTATGCACGTTTAGAAGCATAAATGTGAAGAGATGGGTGCTGATCATTTAAGCTTTCCATACCACATCCCAAACCGATTCAGCTAACAGAAGACATTGATCCTGCTTCCCTTCCTGAGGTTAATGCACGACAAGGAGGAAATGAGAGCATCTGTATATTTAATCTTTTACTAGACTATGTCCAACACACATACAAGCACCGATATGAAGAGACAGGCACTGATCATTTAAGTATTCCATACTACATCCCAAACGAATCTACCGATCTAAAGAGAACGATTTTGCTTTCTCTCTCGAGGCCAATGTACTAATGATGAAGTGTTTAAGCTGATGACATAGGTATTCATAGTTGAGATAAGAATTATCTTGACCAGAGAATCACCATCCTTTACCAAGTGTTCCAAGAAATATGATTCAAACCTTTCCAAAACATCAACTATAATCTGAAATTGGAATGAAAGCTGAGATGGCACCTACACTTGAATGCGTCATTAAAATTCAGAATGTGGATTTAGTAATACCAAACACTTCAAATATCTTGGTGTATAGATCAGTTATAACACATTCAGTATAGGAGATAAGAAAACTGAACATAGAACAGGCGGCCCACAGTTGCCCACAAAACTAAAACATTAACCTGATAACTCAAGTTATGTCCTTAAATAGCCTCATCAGATCAAGACTTTCATATGGATGTAATGAATGGCACCAAACCTATTCAGAAATATCTAAACTGTCAGCTGTATATGACTACTTTCTCAGATCAATGGTTAAAAATGGCTTTGGGCAATTGAAATCTAGGTGTATTGCAGAAGACCATATTTCTTCAAATGTTGTTGATTGGTGCCAGTGTATCACAAAGAAAGAACAAATAACAGAAACCACATCACTTGAGGACTACCAACAGCAGCAACAACTAAAATGGATAGCACATGTAACTTGAAGAGAAAATAATGACGTAATCAAGATGTTGATGCACCACACTACTTCAAATAAAAGGTTAGGATGGAAACTCC
>OZ038501.1:69431682-69511682 GCA_964036315.1 Acanthosepion esculentum
AGGACATCGCACAAGAAGAAGAAGAATTTTTCATTTATTGAACTGGAAGAGTAGGAAATAAGATGAGATTTGTTTGCTAAGGAAAATGGTTAGTCAGTCAGTCAGTCAGTTAGTCAAAAATGGATGCTTGAGCAATGATCATGAATAACCCGGGCCATATTTAGATTGGTAGATTTTGATTGGTTGGTTGAATTGCATCCTGGGAATTTTTTTTTAAAAATCTTTTTATTTTATTTTTTTCCTTTTTAATACCTAATACTCTTGTTGCTAAGGCTTGACACAGGACACTTTATTTGTTTGATGTTTTATCAAACACCAGTGTCCTTTACATAAACCTGAAGCACACACAGAACATACAACATACAGTGCATGTTGACAGACAGGACAAATATTTCAACATTTGTCATGATAGTGTTTGACTCTTCCTCCACCCACCTACCTCTATGGGGAAGACTTTAGGAAAGGAGCCGGAAAAGAGATCAGATCATTCGTAGTATGGGTGATATTAAATGGGGTGGTTGGTGGTTAGACAAAGAAGGTGGTGGGTAGAAGTGTTGCTTGGAACTGCTGTTCAAATACCCTACAGGTATTAACAGACTTGGCCATATTAACAGAAAAACATTTCGACCAGCATGCTTAGAAATAGGGATGGTATTTTTCTAGAGTTTTTTAAAAAAATTTTTATTAATGGCCTTTTTCTTTGTTTTACCTTTTTCTTTGAAACGTTTTTTTACTTTAATCACTTTTGCTTGTCATTTTTTGTCTTCCATCGCTCACTGTTTTTCTTGGCTTTTTTTTATTTCTTCTCCACCATTTTTTTTTTTACTTTCTTCATATATTTTATCACTATTTTTTTATTTTTACCTCCCTTATATTTCGATGACTTTTCTTCTCTAATATATATATATATATATATATATATCTTTTCTATCTTCCCTAATTTTTTGCTGCTATTTTTTCTCTCATATATTTTGCTGCTTTTCAATTGTCCCTTATATATTGCAACTCTGTTCTCTCATTTTTATTGCTTGCTTTTCTATCTTCCCTAATAAAGAGTATTTCAATAACTTGGACCAATTTTAAATGTGAATTAATTTTAAGTGTCTAATGATTTTTTTCTTTTTCTTTCATATTTGACAACTTAAGTCTTTGGCAATTTCAACCATGGAAAGATTAAAAATCAAATGTGTTAAAGTTTCAAGAGTGCAATTGAAAAAATTGTTTATAAATTCACACAGACTGGGTCAGTGAAAATACCACTGCATGCTCATTTACGCTGTTCAGCTGAAAACATTGCTGCAGTGCACAAGAATGTTGCCAAAATTCCAGACCCCTCTATTCGTCATCACACACAGGAATTGAATCTCTCCACAACAACATTACATCGTTTCCAATTGCACTCTCAGTTGGTTGATTATGTTGACCAGAAAATCACAAAGTGCATTTCTGTTTGAATGTCCATTTTCATAATAGGCTTCGATAACTTTAACACATTGTTTGATTGTTAATCTTTCCATGGTTGGAATTGCCAAAGACTTAAGTTGTTAAATCTGAAAGAAAAAGAAAAAAAATCATTAGACACTTAAAATTAATTCATATTTAAAATCAGTCCACGTTATTGGAACACCATTTTGCTGATATTTCTTTTCTCATATATTTTATCTAATTTTTCCACATAATTTGCTTAATTCCTGCTATTATTTTGCTGTCATTTCTTCTCTTTGATAAAGAGGAATAAAAGGAAATCTCAGTCGAAATGTGTTGTGATGATCTTTTAAGGAAAGAGGAAGTTCAAAATTATTTCTCTTCACTTGAGCTTAAAGACCCTACACAGGAACTTGCAGCAAATACAAAATCAACTCGTCCAAGTCTTACTCTGGTACAAGTCCCCTAACAGAAGGCCACCTGACAAGCATCACTCATTAAATAAATATTGCTCTAATAAAAAAAAAAAAAATTTAATGTTAGATTTTTTTTTTGAATTCTTCATCTATCATTTTTTCTTTCATTTCTTTTTCATATATTTTTCTTCTTCCTCTTCATGCTCTTTTATTTCTCATTCATGTCCCAGTTTCTGTAGCTACAAGGGATAGGAAATTATGGAGAACCATGATCGCCCATGTCCTGAAGGAACATGGCACATCGAAGAACAAGTTTTCTGAAATGTGTGACAGAACAGGGATTAGGAGAGATATTAAAAAGATAAATGCTGATAAGAGCTACAAGGTTCAGGAAGTTGTGGAGAACCATGATCGCCCATAACCTAAATGAACATGCACATTGAAAAAAACTGATTGATTTGTTTCTATGGCATATCAACCCTTTGCAGGTTATTTAAAGCCAGAAAATATTTTTACATTATAAGAATTTTTACTTTTTTGAGATAATAGTGATTTATAAATTTTTTATTTAGAACATAATAATGATTAGTCTTACTAATTAACCAATAAATGGCTGAGAAGAGGTGGATTCATGCGCTTCCAAAAGGTATTTATGTGTAAGTGAATATAACGAACCCAACTGGAATTGGAACTCGGCGCTCAGATAAACAATTCTGAACCATTATCCATTATACCACTAGCACATCCAAGCTTACTGCAGCTGGTATTCCCAAGTGGTTATTTATCTAGATACTGACCAAGTTCAATGTTACTTAATTTCAGTGATTGTATGGGAATCAGTGTTTCAGCATGATATGGCTGTAAGTCCTCATCCGACAGACTTTTATCACTTTAAACATTATTTTTAGTGGATACCCATATTTGAATAGATGTTCTGCTTAAACAGTATCTTTATTTTTGTCTAGTGGCCTGAATATTAGATCCATAGATACCCATATTTCAGTAGACACTTCATTTATTTTAAACAGTATATTTTAGTCTTACAGACTCTTGTAACCAAAAACCATTTTATTTCCTTATTTTGAAAATCTAGAAGGAAGCCCCAATATGCATGACATACCAGGAAAAGTACACAGTAAGCTATATACTGACAACATGTAAGACCCTGAAACTAGCCCGAATCAAATATTAACAAACAAATAAACTGAAAGAACGCTTTACAAAGTTCAATCTGGATAACATCTTTAAATTCTCTAAAGGAACTCACCTATTTACCAAAACCTGGGAAAAAAACCTTTAACATAAGTACAGTTTATAAATACACAATCTAAATACAACTTTTGACATGACAATAATGTTTAAAAAAAAAAAATAATAATAAACAAATATAAAATCCCAACCCTAATTGCTTTGGCATTAGATGACCCACTAGGAGTTGATATGTCATTAAACAAAACAAACAAACAATTGAAAATCTAGAGTTTAATAGAAGTTTTTGTTTTGTTTTTTAAAAGTAAATAACAAAAAATCTCTGAGGATTGGATCAGAAATGTTAGTCTTGTTACTGTAGAAATATATTTAGATTTCAGCATTAAATAACTGATAGAGGTTGATAAACAACATCAATCAGCCAATTTTAAGACAAGTGCTTAATAATTCCTGATAGCTACAAACTTCAAAAATTTAAATGCAACATCAATGACCATTTTTGTCTTCTTGAAGTTTCTTCCTTAATTGTCCTTTCTTCAATCCCCACCACTAAAGTCTTTTTTTATCAGTCAAAACCTTTTAACATAAGTACAGTTTATAAATACAAAAACTAAATACAATTTTTGATATGACTATAATGTTAAAAAAAAGAAAAATCACTTAATTTCACTATGAAATGCTAATACCCAAATATAAAATCCCAACCGTACTTGCCTTGGTATTAGATGCCGCAATAAAAGTTGATATGACATTAAACAAAACAGTCATTATATCTCACTCCTTGTAACACCCGGCGTTCTAGTGGCATTATTGTCTTGCCTTGGGTGAAACGTTTTTTTAAAAAAAAGAAATAAATATATTTGTTTTGAGACTATAATGGCTATGACCATAAACTACATCTGGTAGCAAGGCCTCTGATTAATAAGATTGGAGGTTTTGAGGAGCATGGAACTGCCTCTTAATTGCCATTGTTCCCAGGTCCATGCTGATCTGAGGTGGTAGCACTTGTTAGGGTCCCCGTTATAGGAAAATAGTGCTTTGAATTTTGTTTGGTCTACAAGGTATAAAAATGCATTATGGTAAAAATACCAGCAATATAATTATTAAAATCAATGATTAGTAGTAATACATTTTATAGTAAAATGACAATCAATATAGCACTAAAATATAAAAATACATTTTTTATAGTAAAATTACCACCAATACATTTATCTCCAAACTATATATCTAAACATACATTTGCCCTGAAAGTATAATATTGAGTACAAAATATCTAGTTGAAATCTTAAAATTGTATACAAAATATTTTGACGTTGGCATTAAAGAACCTTTAGAGGTGTTGATATGTGCCTAAACAAAATCAACATTCCAATCAACCAATTTTTAAGATGTGTGATAATTACAAACTTCAAAAATTTAAATGCACCATCAATCACCATCTTTTGTCTTCTTGAAGCTTGTTTCTTAATTGTCCTTTCTTCAATTGCCACCACTAAAGTCTTCTTTTTATCATTCAAAACATTTTAACTTTTGACATAAGTACAGTTTATAAATACAAAAACTAAATACGACTTCTGACATAACTATAATGGTAAAAAAAAGAAAAATTACTTAATTTTACTATGAAATGATAATATACAAATATAAAATTCCAACCATACTTTCTTTGGCATTAGATGACCCACTTGTAGTTGATATGCCATTAAACAAAACAAACAATTGAAAATCTAGAGCTTAACAGAATATTTTGTTCAGAGTTTTAGAAGTAAATAACAAAAAATCTCTGAGGATTGGATCAAAAATGTTATTCTCATTATTGTAGAAAAAAAAAAAACTCTTCGAAAACATCATAAATATTTTTCACTTTTCTTTTTAAACGTTCAAAATGACAAGATTTTCTGGCTTTATATTAAGATTAAAAGATTTTAACATTTCATTATCTGTCAGGTATAATGATAAACTACTAGGCCTCTGATCAGAAGATTGAAACTTTTGAGGAGTGTGGAAAAGCATCTTAACTGCTGTTGTACCTGGGGTGGTAGCACCTGTTAGGATCCTAGCTATGGGCAAATACTGAACCCCCAACCAAAATCAACAGTACATTTTTATAGTACAATGACAATACGACACATAAAAATGTATTTTTATACTATAAATGTATTTTTATAGTATTTTTAAATAAAATTACCAGGAACACATTAAAAAAATATCAACAATACAGTTTACGATCTACAAACTATATATCTAAAAAAACATACCCTTACCATGAAAGTATAAAATGATGTACAGAATATCAGTAGTATAAAGTATAAAATTACTAATTAAATATTTATGTTTTGGTATTAAATAACCCATAGAAGTGTTGATTTGCCACTAAACACAATCAGCAGAGAAGTAGCTTCTATGTCACTATCTCAGTGGATCAATGGTTCCATAACCTGGCACAGTTATAAGCTGAATTTTGATGTGAAATTTTCACTGTATAATATTGTATATATATATATATATATAAAGACATTTTTATGTTTATACATTCTTTTTGTAGATACAAATATTTAAGTAAATGCTCTGTTTATAATAAACAGTATTAAACAATATTTACTGGCCTGAATGTCCAAGAAATTTTCATAGAAAATATTCGTTCTCTGACAGGAATTGAACATGTATCCTATACGAAACCGTCATATAGCCTGATGTGCCATAACTGATTGGGCCACATAGGATTGTTCAGTTAGCAAGGTTGATTTTACTGCTTTTAAACTACAATCTTCCATTTTTCTCTCACATACATTCATATCTGCTCAATGAGTATCAAAATGTAAAAAAAATTACATTCAGGCCAGTAAATGTTTTTTAGTACTCTTTATTATAAACAGAGCATTTACTTAAATATTTTTATCTATAAAAAGAATGTATAAACATAAAAATGTCTTAAAACAATTGTCAGACTTTGTCCGTATCATATATATATATATATATATATATATATATATATATAATTAATTAATGCAATGCAATGCTTTGCCCATTCTTAGGCTCATGTTTTCCATTGACATGATATGGGAAACCAGCTGTAAGCTTCGATGTGTGGGCAATGTAATTTATAATGGCTCAGATGATTATATTGAATCAATTGCAAGATTTACTGCTAGGAAAGTTATTGTGCCAGACAATTTTTTTCATCAGATTCCTTCTTGCACATTTATAAATCTACCATTCTTCCATGCATCGAATATTGCTGCCATATCTGGTCTGGTGTTACTATTACATATCTCGTGAATCTTGACAATATTCAAAGAAGGGTCTGTAATTTAATTGATCCTGACCTGGCATCTTGACTTCATGATGAAGTTACCCTCTGTCTTTTCTACAAATATTTTCATGGAAATTTTTTTCATGAGCTGTTCTCCTTAGTGTCTCAACTGCATAAATCTATGCATGCTACTAGATTGCCAACTAAGTTTCACCATTTTACTGTTGCACTAGCTAGATGCAACAATCAGTTCTATTCTAATAGTTTCTATACTCGCACTTCTCACCTGTGGAACACCTGTGTGATTTCTTGCTTTCCTGACACCTACAATCTTCAAAAATTTAAATCCAATGCCAGTCACCATCTTCTGTCTTCCTGAATCCTGTTCCTTTATTGTCCCTTTGTTTTCTCATTCTCTTTCACTCCCTGTATCCTATATTGTCCTAGTAGCATTATCACCTTGCTTGTGGTGGAATGATTTTAAAAAAATAAATCTTCTAGAGTGGCAAGCTAATCCTTGTTGCAAACATCTACTCAGGTACATTTGTGTTTGTTCAACATCTCCAGAGTCCACCTCCAGTTTATACTGTAGCTAAGCCTGAGCAGACCTTAGTTACAGTTTCTGGGAGAGAGCACATAATCTGGCTTGATCAGCAATTTGAAAAAGGTCAGTTCACTGAAAAACTCTGTCACGATGACCTATGATTTTGTGCTAGTGCAACCATTGATGGCTTCTGAACAGTTCCTTCAACCCAAATTCCCATTACAAAACTTGTGTCAGCCTGTGGCAAGCAGACTGGGATCACTTCCTAAAGATGATAACCTCAAGAAGTCACTTCTTGACAAATCAACAAGGATGAGAATCAAACTCTGGGTTTCATATTTGAAAAATGAACCTGGGCTTTTTAAACAATATTTCAGTATGACTTGTAAATTATGCGGATAATAATTTAAAAAAAAAAATCTCATTTTGCATGTCTAGGATCTATCTATAAATTTGGGGAGGGCATGTTTTTAGTGATCATTCTGTATGGATTGGAACCAAAACTAGACACACAGAAAAATATACATGTAATAATACTAAGGAAGAAATAGAAGAGGGCAAAATAATACTAAGCAAACACTAGTCAAAACTAAGTAAAGCAATAGTACTAAGGCCAAAAGTTCACAAAGAATTATGTTCACATGCAAAAGGGATACAGTCAAATGGTTATAGTGTTCTGATTTCAAGACAGGAAAGAACAAAAAACAAATGGCAGATGAAACTGAGAATTAGTTCATTTTTTTATTTGTTACGAATTATAAATCCTGCCATGCATCTCTAGGATTTATCTATAAAATTTTGGGGAGGGGATGTTTTTAGTGATCATTCCATATGGATTGGAACTAACACAAGACACAAAGAAAAATATAAATGTAATAATGGCCAGCAGCTTCTTTTAGGGTAGCTTACTAATCCCTACTGCAGACGCCCACCTAGGCACATTTGTGTTTTTTCAATACAACCTGTTGCTTCTATTGTAATTGTGCTGAGCAAACCTTAGTTGCAGTTTCTAGGAGAGAGAGCGCATAATCTGGCATGATCAATTTCATGAACAAGGCAAACATTGATGGCTTCCAAACAATTTCAAGCCAGTTTTATGCACGAGGCTTGGATCAGCTTATTCTCAGGCACTTCTCAATGATGCCACATGCTGCTATCATCTCCCCAGGAGGATGATACAAAAAAGTCATTTTCTTGACAAATCGACAATGGTGAAATTTGAACCTGAGTCTCATGGTTGAAATGCTAACAGCTCAGCCATGTGCCTGTACACACAAGTTAACTGATTGTTTTTTTTTTTCCTGAGAGATGCTTTTCCTATATGCATTCAATCAATTGTATGTAAAAAGAAGGATGAAAAATTAATGACCGATTCCTCATGGAAAATAATTTGTGAGTCTGTGTCGATAGTTATTGGGTGGTATATATGCTTTGAACTTACACGTCTATATTCATATATTGTTTGTATTGATCTGTTCAGAAATTTTGTTAGTCCAAAAGGAAGGTCTGTAATTTTTGAGGAATTTAGTACAGTTTGCTTTGTATCAAGTTTATAAATCTAATTGTTAAACCGATATCCTGAAAGGACATTTTACATCAGTAGGCTTAAAATGACACCTTTTTGCTTAAAGTGTGTATTTTCTTGATTTCAGTTAAAAATTTTCAATTTTTTTTTTTTTTTTTTTACTAATGTTCAGCCAGTTAGTTTTGACTAGTTGACTAGTGTTTGCTTAGTATGATTTTGCCCTCTTCTATTTCTTCCTCAGTATTATTACATGTATATTTTTCTTTGTGTCTAGTTTTGGTTCCAATCCATACGGAATGATCACTAAAAACATGCCCTCCCCAAAAGCCACTCAAGTTAGAGGGGTTACTGTGTGGTGTTTTATTAGTATAAGAAAGGGCAAGAAGTGAATTTCTTGGAGCTATGCAGGAAAGATAATGGCTAACTCTAGACTTGAAGAGGTGAAGATTTAATTAGTGGATAACATTTCAGAGTTCAGTCAAAGTGTGGAAGTAAACTCTAGATGGAACTGGAAACCCAATCCTGAACAGGAAACAAGGGATAAACTTCTACTCCTGTTCAAAAAACTGGGGAAGAAGCATGAAGCAGATTATCCTATCTACTCCTATTGGGGAAGGAGAAAAAATAATTAGCAAATAAAATTTCAGAGTGCAGACAGAGTCGTTCCCAATTTATAGTTTATAACTATAGTGCAGATAAATATAGAAAAAAAAAGCAGCTATTTCTTAGCTCAGTGGTTAAAAAAAAAGGCTTTCAGTGAGTGTAGCCTGTGGGTTCTGGCAATGACCATCATTATTTGAACATTGTGACCAGCATTACAGAATCACAAACAAAGAACTGTACCAAATAACAGAAACCATATCACTTGAGAATATTCAACAATGGCAAGAACTAAAATGGATATCACATGTCATTCAAAGATAAAAGAATGACATAATCAAGATGTTGACATTCCACACTACTTAAATAAAAGATTAGGAAGGAAACTCCCATCAGTACTGACATAAAATGGTATCAATGTTGGTTCAGCATCCCTCTGCAGGTGGTATTAGTTGATTGCAAACCTGGGTGTGGGAGGCATATCGATGCTTCCAAATTCTTGGCACCCTCTTTTGAATTTGTGTCGTTTTGAACTTATATTCAAAACCCAGACAAAATCACTAGATGTAGATCATCAGACAGTGTCTGTTAGGATAAAGAGGTGAAAATCTGCGTTTTGTTATTAAAATGCACAAGGTAGGCAAGTGTAACCTGAACTGAGAATTCGAATCTGTTTTATGGTTCCAATTTGCTCAAGCCTAAGGATTGAGCTACAGAACTATTAATGGTAATTGTAATATTAGACCTTTTCTTATACTAGATTTGAGAAACCTACTTTACTGAAAAATTCTTTTGAAAAGAAAGATTTTATAAATTTCGGCCAACACTGACTTTTCAGTTAGTGAATGTCAAATGTTTAGAAGGAAACAGCTAATATCACCATTACCATGATCCATTCAATAGCTTATAAAGAATGTTTTTTTAATATATGAAACAAGCTAAATACTCATCTATATAAAATCACATTGCTCTTATCAGTCCATTGGTTAATCATTGAGTGTATTTGAAATGAACCCACAATGCCCCCCACCTCCGACCCACCTGCAACCGGTGGTACTTTGATGGGTTTCCATATCCTGATGACTCATCTCTGATTACTGTACTATCTTGAAATCAACATTTCCTCTCTGTTCATTTTCATTGGTTTATTTAATTCTTTCTCATATCCTCTACTTTCACTTTCATTTTGCTTGCTCTAACTTCTTCTTTCATTTTTTTTCTATTTTCCTTCTTTTTTTTATCTTTCCAACTATATTCTTTTTATTCCACTTTTAAAACCATTTACTTGTATTTTTTAGCATCTCATTCATTCCTTTCACCTTCATTTTCATCCTTTATTTTTTTGCAATTTTTATATTTCCTTCTTCACTATATTTCTTTTCTTTTTTTTTTTGCTTCATGTTATTTATTCATTCATTCTCTTTAATTCTTACTTTCTTCCCTTATCATTTTTATTCTCTCCTCCTTATTTACATTTATTTTTTTTTGTTTTCTTTATTCCTTCATTCACTTCCTTCTTCTCTTTTATAACCTCTTCATTCCTCTTTTAAATCAGTTTTTCATTCCTTTCTCTCCATTTTGCTGCTTTTTTCATATTTCATATTTCTTTCATTTTTCTTTCTTCATTACATATTTTCCTTTATGCATTTTTCATTCTATTATTTCATGTTATTCATTCCTTCCTTTTTTGCTTTTCATGTTCATTCATTTCACTTATTTTTGTCTTTTTTCCAATTTTCTTTATTCATTCATTGAGCTCCTCTTTTTCATTTTCACTTTCATTCCTCACTCTTCACCTAATTCATTTCTAACCTTTTTATGTATTTTTCCATTCTTTTTATCCACTCATTCCCTTTTTCTTCCTTTTTCACAATTCATTCCTCTCTCTTCACCTAATTAATTTCTGCCACCTTTTCCTTCTTTCATCATTTTTCTTCTTCACCTTTTATGTATTTTTCCATTCTTTTTATTCATTCATTCACCTCCTTTTTTTCTTCTCACTTTCATTCTTTCCTCTCTACCTAATTCATTTCTGCAAATTTCTTTCATTTTATAAAATTGCATTCATTTCACCTAACTTATTTTTGTCTTTTTCCATTTCCTTTATTTATTCATTCACTTATTATTTCTTTGCTCCTCCAATTTTACCTTCGATTTCTTCAACCTTCTTTCTTTTTCCTCCTTTCTCTTTCTAATCTTTTTATGTATTTTTCATTCTTCTTATCCAATCATTCATTCATTCACCCCCTTTCTTTTCTTTTTCATCTTCATTCCTCCCTCTCCACTTAATCAATATCTGCTACTTTCTTTCTCTCTCCTATTCTTTCTTAATAATTTTTTTATGACCTTTTGGTATTTTTTCATTCTCTTTGATTCATTCATTCACCCCCTATTTTTTCTTTTTCACCTTCATTCCTCCCTCTCTGCCTAATTAATTTCTGTCCATTTCCTTCTCTTTCCTGCTTTCTCTTTCTAACCTTTTATGCATTCAGATACATTAATGCCAGGTGTTTCTTTCCATAAAGGGCCTTTTCAGTCCTGACCCCTCAGCCTGATTTGATGGTCAAGGGATGGAGTTGGTGTACAGGATCTTCCTGCCACACCCTCTTTCCAAGCAGCAATATATATTTTTCGATGAGCCAATCAATTTAGCTGTCAGTTAGTGGATCTTGGCAGTTGACACTAGAAAGGACCATTAGTGGACTTGTTTATTCTGCAAGACAAATCAATTCTGATAGCTCACAGGGTAGCCATGTCGTTTTTATGTTCTTTCCAACCTTTTTCATTTCCATCTGGCTTGGACCAATTTGTATTTTCATTTTTCACTGCAGATCACTGAAGTTATTTCTTCTATCTCCAAGCACTTATATTGCTATAGTTTGATTGTTAGGGTAAGAATGTAGACTTAAAAGGTCCAAATTTTATATCTGGTTCAAATAGAAGGTGACAAACTGGATGTTTGGGTAGTGTATCCTCTTTTCGTTTTTTTTCTTCTTTTTATGTTAATCCTTTCACCTCAAGCAAGGCAATAAAGCCACTAGGATGCAAGAGGTTACTTAAAGTGAATGACACAGAGAAAGGACAGTAAAAGAACTGAATTCAAGAAAACAGAAGATGATGACTGACATTGCATTTTTAGATAAATTCACCTATCATCCGGTTCACACTCCTCCCTTGTCTTTTCAACAGGAGTAGAGGTTTATCATTTGTTTTATGTTTAGGATTCAGTTTCTGGTTTCTTCTAAAGTATTTTTCATACTCTTCCACTCCCAGTAGCCGCTTGTATCTTAGTGACATTATCACCCTGTTTGAGGTGAATTTATTAAAAAAGAAGCTGGAAGAGAGTTCCACAAGTGAGAAGTGCAAGAGAAGAAATGGTTAATAAAGAACTTATGCTTACACTTAGCAATTTCAATATTAAAAAGATGAAACCTAACTGCCAATCTAGTACTGTGCGAAGTTGTTGTTGTTCTTCTTCTGGTTGAGTCGCTACACTACACCCATCCAGTTTTGCATAGAGAGCATTTCCTGGGATGTTAAGATTTCAAGGTCATTAAGTGTGTATGAATTTTCAAGATTGGGATGCAAACTAGAAGATGCTCCATAGTTTATAATTGCCTTCATTGGCAGTTGGGATCATCATCGTTGGCATATCCCCATTTCTGAAGTTTGGCTCTATAGCGACCAACAGCTGTTTGGAGGTAATTCAGGCAGGACTGGAAGGGCCAGGCATCACTGGAGCCGGGTGGGAGGGATTCTGTAGGGCTGAGAGAAAGAGGGAGGGAGAGTGTCTGTGTTCCATGTTGTTAAGGTGACTGCACCCCAGGGACGGATGTTGAAAAGGAGCTCTGTGTGAAGTTGGGGTACAAAACTCATCAAGACTGTGAAAGTATTTATAGAAAAGGCACGTGGAAGCTACATTATAGCAGTGGATTATTTTAATTGGATATTATTTCTTAATGCTATAAATATTTTTAGTACACAGGGTAAGATGATAAACTACATCTGGCAGCAAGTCCTCTGATCAAGAGATTGGAAGTTTTGAGGAGCATGAAACCACCTCTTAATTGCTGTTGTTTCCAGGTCCACCCTGACCAGGGGTGGTAGCATCTGTTAGGTAAAAGTACCCTATATAGTGCTGTATGATCTTTGCAATTATAGAGTACCCTATAAAATGGTGGATGATTTTTTTTCAATTCTAGAGTACCCTATATAGGGCTGGATGAACTGCTTATCTCTATGTATTGGACATTTATGATGATGTAACAAACACAGAATTTTTTTTATTAATATTTTTTTAATAATTTCACCCCAAGCAAGGTGATAAAGCCACAAAGATGAAAGGGGTTACTGTGTGTTACAGATGTTACGAGAAAAAAACACTATGTTAAGGAGCCAGAACAATAAAAGAACCAGAAGAAAGAAGTTGACGATTCACATTGCATTTAAATTTTTGAAGATCAAACTTGATTGGGAAGCTAGAAGAGAGTTTCACATGCAAGAATTGTTTGAGAATAAACTATCAGAATTTACGGTTACATCTAGCCATTTCAACTGTAACATGATGAGACCTTGCCGCCAATCTAGTAATACACTAAAATTCATAGTCATGCCGCCAATCTAGTCCTGCGATTAAATTCAAAAAGCCTAGGTACCATAGAGGAAAGTTCATCAGAACAATTACCATGAAAGTATTTATAGAAAAGGCACAAGGGAGCTACATTATAGGGTGGGGGAAAATGACTGAAGCTGAGATGCCAGATCAGGATCAATAACATTGCAGATTATTTTTATTATTTTGTATTTTAATTTATTATTTATCTATTATATAATTTTTTTATTATTTTAATCTTGGTTAATAAGATACACTAATTTATTTCTATCAGAAATGATTTTCCGTACCTAGATAAATGGATATTAAGTTTGTAATATAAAATATCAAATATTGATACCATTTTTTGATTGTTCAAATAAACTATTAATATAGATAATGGGACATTTATTACAAATAGATATAAAACCATTAGTTAATGAACGATAAATTGTACTAAAAATGTACTGGTATTATCAATAGCAAGATATATCCGAGCTAAATGTACAGCTATTTTACAAGTACACAGATACACTGATATTATGTTGATATGAAAATGAGCAGCTCTCCCCCACTTGGAACCTTTGGTGTTTCACAGTCTTCAGGTTTTTTCTATAGGTTATCAACTCTTTGCAGATTATTTAAAGTCAGAAAATATTCTTGGATTGTAAAATCTTTTTTGAGATAATAATGGTTTAATAACAGATTGAGTGAGAGAAATTGAGAGAGAGAGAGAGAGAGTGTGTTCATAAGAGTGAGAGATTGAGTGATGCTTATTGAGACAGGAGAGTTTATAAGATTGAGAGGTAGTCTAATTGAGAGATAGTCTCTGTGTTTATAAGAGTGAGAGATTGATTGAGACTAATTGAGAGAGAGAGAGAGAGTCTGTGTTCATAAGAGAGAAATTGAGAGAGAGTGTGTTATTAAGAGTGAGAGAAATTGAGAGAGAGTGTGTTATTAAGAGTGAGAGAAATTGAGAGAGAGTCTGTTTTTAAGAGTGAGAGAAATTGAGAGAGAGTGTGTTTTTAAGAGTGAGAGATCGAGAGAGACTGTTTTTTGTAAGACTGAGAGAAACTGAGAGAGAGAGAGAGAGTGTGTTTATAAGAGTGAGAGATTGAGTGAGGCTAATTGAGACAGAGAGAGTCTGTGTTTATAAGATTGAGAGATAGTCTAATTGAGAGATAGTCTCTGTGTTTATAAGAGTGAGAGATTGATTGAGACTAATTGAGAGAGAGAGAGTCTGTGTTTATAAGAGAGAAATTGAGAGAGAGTGTTATTAAGAGTGAGAGAAATTGAGAGAGTGTGCGTTTTTAAGAGTGAGAGATTGAGTGAGAGAGATTGTGTTTGTAAGACTGAGAGAAATTGAGAGAGAGAGTGTGTCTAGGAGAGAGTTTTCTGAGAGAGAAAGTGTGTGTGTGTGTGTCTGGGAGAGAGTGCATCAGAGTGTGAGAGAATGAGAGAGAGATTGTTCTCACCTATGACACTATGACAGCAGGGTAGGTAGGTACTGAATGAATCCTGAGTACTGATGAAAGGCTTGAAAACTGTTAGACATTGTCAGAAACCATGCCTTGAACGAGATTTATATCGCAAATTATAAGACAACGCAGAATTTGCAGTTTTATAAAAGCACTGAATTGGTAATAGGAAACTGGTGGTGTGAAGATTGTGATGCACCAATTTTCCACATTAGGCCTTGTGCCACACCGATCTACACATAGTAAATAGTACTTTAAATAGGTTTTAGTCATAGCATGACTTTGACCATTATGTTTTTTTTCTTAATTTTTATTTTAAATGTTTCTTACACTCTTTCTTTTTATCCAAACAGTAATTTGCAATTTCTTTTTGATCTTTGATTGCATTAAGCGTTTAAATTTTAGTTCTCCTATTCAGCACCTAACTGTCAACCTTTGCCTTACTGGGAATTCATCTGTAGGAAATCAGGTTTATGGAACACAGAACATTCAAAGAAAACTCTTTAGCAGCAGGATATTGCAGGCGTGGGGCAGGAGTCTGTTTTTCTTTTTAATGATAATATTAATCATAAAGAAACATTCAGCATTCATTGACCAAGCAGCGAGTTCCACTGTTGGTTGAAATTTATAAAATTATTCTCTTAAAAGAAATTTTTTTCAGGTAAATAGGTTTTTCAACTCCAGTAGATGTTATTGATCTTTCCAGTATTGATGGGGAGTTTCCTTCCTAAGCTTTTATTTTAAGTAGTGTGAAATATCAGCATATTGTTTATGTTATTATTTTATCTTCAATTTACAAGTGCAATCCAATTTAATTGTTGCTGATGTTGGTAGTCCTCAAGTGATGTGGTTTCTATTATCTGGTATGGTTCTTTGTTAGTGATTCTGTAGCACCAGTCCAAAATGTTCAAAGAAGAATGATCTTTACCAACCCTCAGGTTTCACTCACTGAAAACCGTTTTAAACTATGGATCTTAGAAAATGGTTATATACAGCTGACAGTTTAGATAATTCTGGATGGGTCTGGCACCGAGCATAACATTCTTATGAAAGTCTTTAACTGAGGAGGCTATTTAAGAAGATGACTCAAACTTTCAGGTTGACATTTTGGTGCGATGCAAAAATGAATAATTTGCATATGGCAGGGAAAGGTGAATAAACAAAAAGAGAAGTGGTTTAAGACAAGAATGAGTCTTCTCACTGGATTTATTTAACCTTTAAAGTGAGGCAAATCCTAAGAGAAGTAGAAGCCCTGCCAGGATTTAGAACAGATTCATTTAACCATTAAAGTGAGGCAAATTCTAAGAGCAGTAGAAGCCCTGTTAGGATTTACAACAGATTCATTTAACCATTAAAGTGAGGCAAATCCTAAGAGAAGTAGAAGCCCTGCTTGGATTTACAACAGATTTATTTAACCATTAAAGTGAGGCAAATCCTAAGACAAGTAGAAGCCCTGCTAGGATTTAGAACAGATTTATTTAACCATTAAAGTGAGGCAAATCCTAAGACAAGTAGAAGCCCTGCTAGGATTTAGAACAGATTTATTTAAACATTAAAGTGAGGCAAATCCTAAGACAAGTAGAAGCCCTGCTAGGATTTAATACTGGTATCTAAAGAATGTTAAATTATTTGCGTTGTATTTTTCTTATTGATGTTTTACAAGGTATTCATTTGGTTTTTAAGTAACATTGTACACATTTGTTTAATGGTAATGATAGGCGTTTCCTTATTAGGAAATGTGTGACATCCATTGACCAAACTGCCAGAACTACTTTCGGTTAAAATTTATAAAAAATATTTCTATTAAAACAAGAAAATTGGTTTCTCAAGTTTATTAGCTGTTATTGCTCTTCCTAGTGTTGATAGGAGTTTCCTTCCTAACCTTTTCTTTGAAGTTGTATGGAATGTCAGTGTCTTGATTATGTTATTATTTTCACCTTGAGTTACTGATGCCATCCATTTTCGTGGTTGTTATTGTTGAAAGTCCTCAATGATGTCATTTCTGTTATTTGGAACAGTTCTTTGTTTGCAATTCTGTTCGAAGAAGGATGGTTCTTGCTGACACCTACAAGTTTCATTCACTCAAAGACATTTTTAACTATGGAGAAAGCAGTTGTATACAGCTGTCAGTTTAGATATTTGATATATAAATATATATTTAGATATTTAAATGAGTTTGGGGGCCATGCATTGAATCCATATGAAGCTCTCAATCTGACAAAACTATTTAAGAATATGACTCGAGATTTTAGGTCGATTTTTTAGTTTTGTAGCAATCTGTTGTGTTGTGTGAAACTATCCCTAGTCTATTCTACGTTCAAGTAACTGATTAATACACTAAAGTATTTGAAGAATTTGGTAATTACTAAATGCACATCTCAAAAAAGATTGGATGAAGTAGAATCACTCAGATGTGAGCCTGAATAAAATAATTATATTTTAGCAAGCAATTTTACATATGAAACTGTAAGTTCTATGCCAAATGTTTCTTCTTTCATGCTTGTTCTATCACTTGTAGAACTCTCTTTTGGCATCTTGCTTCCCAGTCAAATGTGTTCTTCAAAAATTGAAATGCAATGTCAAATGTTATTTACTGTCTTCTTAAATCTTGTTCTCTCTCCTTAATAGTATTTTTTCATATTCTGTAACACTCAGTAACCCCTTGTGTCTTAGTGGCTTTATTGCCCTGCTTAGGGTGAAATGACTAAAAAAAAATTTTTTTTTCATTTATTTAACCAAACTTCTTTACTTTTATTTTTCTTTTGTTGGTTTTTAAAAATTATTTATTTATCAAAAAAAATCTTTTGCAGGTTGAGATTGAAAGTATAGCTGCCAAAGATGGACGGATCAGGCCAGGAGACCAGATTTTACAAGTAAGTGTTCTTTTTTTCTCCATCCTCTTGTAAATTCATCTCATATAATTGGTATTTAAGATTATTTATTACATTCTAACACATACAGCTGAAAAGCCGCAGTCCTATTGATAAAAAGCAGATATTTATGAAGCGACACATGTAGAATATATTTTTTTGCAATGATGATCACTTTGTACAAATTCCAAGAGGCACACAAGGTAGAGGAGTTATACAATAAGAGGTACCACCCCAAGCAAGGTGATAATACAACCAAGACACAAGGGGCCACCGGAAGTGAAGGAGAAGGAGAATACCTTAAAAGGAACTGGAAACTCAGTCCTAAACAAGAAACAAGGGATAAACCTCTACTCCTGTTCAAAAGACTGGAGGAAGAGTGTAAGTTGGATGATATATGGCCCTTCCTACTCCTATAGATCGATACATAGATAGTAAAGAATATTTCCAATATCAGATGGAGACATTAGAGGTAAAGAGTTGCAGTAGACTTCACAAGGAACTGGAAATCCAAACATAAACAGGGAACAAGGTATACACTTCAACTAGTGTTTAAAAGACTAGGATCAGGTGAGAACCGGACAACCGGCAAACCTATCTACTCCTAATTAATCAATAATTAGTCCAATAAATTTTCCAATTAATATATCATTATATACCGAAACATTATTTCATTTATTAAATAAAAATGAAATTTACTCCAATATTCAATGAGAGTTCGAATGTTGGGCCGCCCTATATATGAGAATGTGTGGTTAGTGTAATGGTTATTAGTACAGAAAATGGAATTGCCAAGCTGAGTTCAAGTTATGATCTAATTGACAGCATTCACTTTCACACAAATATTGTAAGGAAAGGCATGAATCCATCTCTTCTCCTCCCTAGATTTTGGTTAAGTAGCAGGGTAGACTGACATCTGTAGCTAAAATGGCAACTAGTCCAGGAGAAGGATAAATCTGCTATTTGAAAGTGTGGGAAAATGAAATAAAAGAAAAGAATAAAAAAAAAACATTAAAAAATTAATTTTCACATGATGCTAGTAATAAAGGAACCAGAATGTGTTTTTGGGTCACATCTGCACAATTTTATGACCCAACTTGTGAAAAGGACAGAATCACACTTTTATCACTTTCCAACGCATAGTGTTTGCACATGTTTTGTTGAAGCTCCAGTAATGAATTTAAATTTATTGATTGGAACTTGTGATCTTTATCAGCTAAAGAAATCGGACCTGACTGAAATATATGAAGAACACAAACAAAAAAATTAATTTCTTTATTTATAGAATGTCAAGTTTTTCCCTTAACAGAAAGATTTTCAGAAGCTAAAATTGTGTCATTATATATATATATATATATATATATATATATATATATATATATATATATATGCAATATTTAATGAGTAAGTAAAAGCTGACTTAAGCTTGACCATTTTTAACCATTCTTATCCTTACTTACCGTAACTTACTACTGGACCAGAAAAAGGGAACAGACATACCTAAGAGAAATCTTCTCTACAGTTTCCACTATAAAAAAAAAGAATGAAAAAGTCTGTCATAGAAACCCAAGTTTTGTTGCTTCTTTAATTGTTTATATGTTAACAAACACAAGGAACCTGTGGAGAGCCATGTCCTGAAATGACATGGCAGTAAAATAAATAGATATATTGATGTATATTGTAACAAAAATAATAGGCTTAATAACTCAACATTATCTTCTATCTAAATAGATAACTGACAAATTCTATCTGTCCATCTGTGTGCCTAAAACCCCTCCAACCTGGGTCGTACTTGCTCTACATATTATACTGTTTTGGAATCATGATGATCCTGGCATTGAATATCTGTCCTTCATCTGGTGCTTGAATATCTGGCATTGGGATTTATGTCCAGATGAGGAAGTGTTCAGTTAAAAATTCAATTTTTAAAATAACTAAGAAGAATTAGTGATTTTAAAGGTTTTAATTTATATTGAGATTAAAGTAACACAAAAACTTTGTGAATTTAAAATATATCTAAAATTTTGTGAATTGAGGAAATCAATTTTATTTCTTCAAAATGTCAAGAAATCAGTGTTAAAGTGAGAGGTTTTGAAGTTCCACAGAGTTTGTGATTTGAAGAACACAATTTTCAGCTGGAATTGGAATTTCAGCCCAAAATGAACTTTTAGACTAAATCAGTCTTTTGGACAGAATTGTACTTATAGTCTGAATCAGTTAAAGTCATGGTTTGGTTTATTTTGTTTTATGGTATATCAACCTCAATGGGTTATTTAATGCCGACAACATTTTTTTATTGCTGGTAATATTTTGTTTTGTCAAAAATCTGTTTCTGGTAATATTTTTTCTTCCAAATTGTATTGCTGGTAATAATTTTTTTCAAAAAAGCATTGCTGGTAATAGTTAACTATTTGCCCATAGCTGGGACCCTAACAGGTGCTACCACCCTGGGAACACCAGCAATTAAGAGGTGGTTCCAGGCTCTTTAAAACCTCCTGATCAGAGGACTTGCTGCTGGATTTAGTTTATCGTCTTACCCAGGACGATAAAGTCATGTTTTGAAATTCCATGGAGTGAATTGAGGAATTCAAAGTTATTTCTTCAAAGTTATCATTGGTTCAGCTTAGAAAACAGCAGAGACTCTTTTAGTTTCACACTGAGGGTCTGCTTAAGACTACTTGGAGTGCATCTTTTAAGCTAGTTGTAAATAATTTCTATTTACTTTCAAAAAGAAGAAAAGAATACTAATAGTTAAGTAATTTTAATCCAGTATATTATCTATACAATAAACACTATTTTAGCATGGAACAAAGAATTCTTCATTTTAAATAATTAAAAGTAAAAATACCCAAAGAAAACTGAGATAAAACAAAATAAAAAAATAGTACATTACTAACTTATATTAAGTACTTACCTATAAGACATTTTGATGTTAATATTAATCAATGCATGATAGATTATTGGCATTTAATAATAGCTCCTCTTACTATAATGACAGAATATCTCAAGAGCAAATAGGGTAGATTAGGCTGTGTAACCAATATATATATATATATATATATATATATATATATATTTTATCAACAATGCAAAATAAACAAAAAGGGTCGGTAACTTTTTGTAGGTTGGTGATCCTCTTTCTGATCAGACTGCTTGTTTTGGTTGCAAGCACTTGCTTTATATGTTAGCTGGAAAGAAAAAATGAGATGTTAAACTAAAGATTTTTAGAGACATAACAAATGAGGGTAAAGGTTATATTTTAGCCAGCTCCCTCACAGAAGATTTTGAAATAATCCACTGTTAATAACTTAACGAATGCTATTAAAACATACCCTTATCTCAACTATTCAAAGTTTTCTGCATTTTATAAAAGGAAGTATTGTCATTATTAGTTTGGGGCAGAAAAATAAAACTCAGAAGTGTACAAATGATTTTCAAATGTGTGTGCGAGTGACAGAAAGAGATGCCTCCATATTCATGATATGTATATAAATATTTGCATATATATATATATATATATATATATATATATATATATATATATATATATATATATCATGAAAAACTTTTAGCTTCTGCAAATCTTTCTGTTAAGGAAAACAACTTGATATTTTATAAATAAAGAAATTAATTTTTTTTGTTTGTGTTCTTCATATATTTCAGTCATGTCCGATTTCTTTAGCTGTTAAAGATCACAAGTTTCATTCAATAAATTTAAAACATTGTTTTGTCTTTTTTTATCACAGAAGGGAGCTACTGTCCCTGAGTTTCTTCTCTAATATATATATATATATATATATATATATATATATATATATATATATGGATGTATTTTCCCTAGTTTTCAAAGGAGAAATTTTCCTTCATGGTGGTAATTTCTATGGCCTCTGTTTGTCAGCAAAAGCAGGCTTCAAATCATTGACATAGTCAAACATCGAAAACAGCCCTACAATTGCTTCAAAATTGTTGTGAATTATCACTCTCCTTAGTTGTACATTATTATTATTCTCTTCACATCTTTTGATCCAGAGGTTAGAAAAAAAAATACACAAATACAATGTTTTGTCAGGAAGCTTGTCATATGCTAGCAATCAAATAGAATATATATATATATATATATATATATATATATATATATATATATATAAAATTACTTAAAAATTTGCTCTTTCTCTCTCTCCTCTCAAAATAATTATATATATATATATGCAGGAAGAGAGAACAAATTTGATATATATGGGTGCTGATAATTCTTTTACCTTTCCTCATAGTTTTAAGGTATGCTATATTTATGAGTTAGTGCTCTATATCAGGCATAAACCGTATGTGAATGTAAAAGATGCAGGCCTGAAGATTGAGTTTAAGCTTCAAACAATGTTCACTTGTGTGTGTGTGTGTGTATGTATATATATATATATATATATATATGCACACACACACACATACAAGTTTCATTAAAGATGACTGACAATTAAGCTTTTTATTAAATTGCAGTACCTTGTCAGTCATCTTTAATTAAACTTGTATAAAAGAAGGAATGCTGCCCAAATGCACAATATTATATATATATATATATATATGTATGTATGTATGTATGTAATAAAAGGAGAGATATTATTTACTAATGTGTTTCATCCTCTGATTGACTTTATCAAGGTTAATGTAAGGATTTTATAGAATTAAAAAATATTTTTAGGTTTCCAAAGTTTTTAAATTTAAGAATGCTCACACAATATGAAAATATTTTTTTTTCCTTTTGTGTTTATTCATATTGTTTTTGTACAGATATATTTTTTTTTATTTATATCTGTATTACATGTATACAGGGCATCCCCCCCCCCAAATTGACATAATTTAAAATATGAATATCTGAGTAACGACATGTCCCAGGCCAACAAAATTAAATAGACTTCATGTTGAACAATAAAAGATCTATTAATCAAAATTTGAACAAGATTTACAAACGGATGTAGATTTTATAAGCGATTTCACAAAACTTCACAAATGTTAAATATGTTCACCACCTGTGACACAACACGTGTCAAGGCGGTAGTCCAGCTCCTACCAGACATGTTGTAGCATGTCTTTTGTAGCATTCTCAAGTGCCTTGATAATTCTCTGCTTAAATTCCTCTAGGCTTGTAGGAAGAGGGGTATATATAACCTGTCCTTTCATATAGACACATAGAAAAAATATCACAAGGTGTCAAAGTTAGGTGAACATTGTCATTATCACTGGCAAGCCAGCTTCTTCTTCCTGGTGGATTCTCATTGAGACACGTCCGCACAGTCAATTTAAATGTTAAATGAAAATGTTTAAAATCTCTGATCATTTGAGCGAGAATTGGCAATGTTATTAGACTACAAAGTGATGTCAACGTTTTGGGGACACTGTGTATATAAGGACAATTTTTAAAAATTTTACCATGACTTATGTCACCAGTAATCTGGTGTCATCAGCCGATTAGTTTTATTTCAACAAACTAAAATCAGCATTAAAATGAAACCTGTTTTACATTAGACGTCTAGACATTTAATCTTTTCAATTAAATTACATCATTAATTCAATTTCATTATAGAAATTAGATTTTAACTAATTACACTCAGTTATTGTAACCATGCTCCATTTCTCTTCCAAAAACAAGATTTTACAAGTATAAAAATGAAAATCATCTGTCTGGGTAGTCTCGCATTTCAGTTATTGAATGGAATGTTGCGCCCTCATATATTGTAATGGATGTCCGTTAGGGAGCAGTCAGTGTTTTTATCCCCTGTTGGATTTAAAATTAAGCTGTATTGCCTTGTATGTCGTTTTTTAAATCATTTTTACCCAAAGCAAAGTCACTAAGATCAAAACGATTATTGAGAGTGAAAGAAAATTTTTTTTTTTTTTGTCAAACTTATCAACCTTTTGTAGGTTATTTAAAGCAAGAAAATATTTTTAGAGTGAAAGAATGTTTTGGAGAAATTATATTTTCCTGATACAAATTATACTAATTAACCCATAGCCGGAGGGGGAGAAGAGGTGGATTCCTTTTCCAAGGGTATTACATATAAATGAATATAATGAACCTGACTGAAATTGGAACTCACTTCTCTGATTTCCAATTTCAAGCTTTTATCCATTACATCAACCACATATCAAAGCTTACGCACCTGGTATGCTGAAGATCTCCCCATCTAGGTACTAACCAGGCTCAATGTTGCTTAACTTTGGTGATTGTATGAGAACTGGTGAGAGAGAACATGTTGTTATCAGCTTATAATTGTTGTATGAATAAACAAAATAATTCATAAATTACTGTATTTTCTGGCTTACAAGATACACTTTTTCCCTAAAAAATACCCTGTAAAATATGTGTGCGTCTTCCCAGATGGATGTAAGACAACGTCCAGTCTCATGTAAGTTTGGACGCTCAGCTAATTGGCTTGACTGATAGGGATGTTCATTTGTATGTTGAGTCATTACATTATAATGTTAACTATCTAATTCAGCCTTTTATATGATGTAACTCAGTACTTAGCTGTTACAAGTATTTCCAAGACTATGAACCTTCCTGGAGCCGAGCCACAGGCGTAAACATGCTCTGTTTACTAGCAGCAGCGGGAGCCTTTCTGCTCTTGACTAGTATGTCATTGTCATACAAACAAAATCGGATGAGTGATGTAAACAATACGTGGCACCAGTATGTGACAGATGCATAACGAATGTGTTGTTGTATGAGAATGACGTTTTTTTTCTTAAAAATTTCTTTCCAATATTAGGGTGTGTCTTCCAAGCCAGAAAATATGGTACTCTTCTGTTAACTTGGGACGTGCCTGGCTACCTTTCAAGGTGCATTAGTGCACCTGGACACACCAGTTGATAAATACTGATCTAAACAAACTTGTAATGGCTGGTCATATGAATTCAAATATACCTGTCTGCATAAAGTGGCTAGCCAATTCCTGTTGTAGACACCTGCTCGGGCACATTTGTGTTAGTTCAAAACCAACAGTCTACCTGTGGTTTATACTGCAGCTATGGTGAGCAAACTTTAGTTACAGTTTCTGGGAGAGAACACATTATCTGGCGTGATCAACAGTCTGAACAAGGCCAGTACGCTCAAACCCTCGGTTATGATGTCTTGAGACTTTATGCTAAAACAACCATCAATGTCTCCCAAATAGTTCTGTCTACCCAATTTCACTAACAAGCCTTGGTATTGTTTCAGCCACTTTCCAAAAGTGCTGCACACTGGGATCACCCCCCACCCCAGCTTGATAACATGAAGAAGTCACCCTCCTGACAAATCGAGCAGGGTTAGATTTGAACCTGGGTCTCATGGTCAGAAGGCAAACATTCTAACCACTCGGCCATATGCTGATATCAACAAAATTAATCAACTCTCAACTCACCATATGTAGCTGTGTGGTTAGAATGTCTGCTTTTCTGACCATGGGGCCTGGGTTCTGATCTCATCACAGTTGATTTGTCAGGAAGGTGACATTTTTATATTATTGGTCTGAAGGAGGTGATCCCAGTGCGCGACACCTTTGGGAAGTGCTTGAAAACCATACCACAGGTTGACCCAATCCTTGTCAGTGAAATTGGGTAGACAGAACTCTTGGGAGCCATCGATGGTTGTGCTAGCACAAAATCACAAGTCATCATGACTGAGGATTTAAGTGTGCTGGTCTTGTTCAGACCATTGATTGTGCTAGATAACATGTACTCTCCCAGAAAGCATAACTAAGGCCTACTCAGCATAGTTGCAGTATAAACCACATGTGGGCTCTGTGAGTGTTGAACAAACACTAATGTGCCTAAGAAAACGTCTGCAATAGGGATTAGCTAGCCACCCTAATAGACTGGATTCCTTGGATATGAGTGGCTGTGCCATTTACATAAGTACGAGATATTTAATTCAATTGTCTGTCTTATTATTATGAATTTGCCACATTGAAAAAAATCTGGATTTGAAATGAGTCTATATATGCCTGAAGTTTGTTCATTTTCTTGTTTTACTTTTATTTTCTTAGATTAATGGTATTGAACTTCACAGCCGAAACCAAGCAATCAAGTTATTCACAGAAACGACGTCTGACATCTGCTTACTTGTGGCCCGGCATCAAATTCAGGTAAATTCTTCTGTTTTTTTTTTTTAATCTGTAATTTAGGTGGAGTAATGGATAACGGCTTGGATTGAGGAATCGGAGAGCAAAGTTCGAATTCCAGTTGAATCCATTACATTCACTTATGTGCTAATACCCTTGGGAAAGGTGTGAATCCTCTTCTTCTCCCTCCAGCTATGGGTAAATAGCAAGACAGACCGGGTTCTATAGCCTTGTGTGGCAACTGGTCTACTGTAGAAAGAAATGGCAACCTACTGCTGGAAAAAAAGAAAGATACATGATCGCTTGTGTGTGTATCACACAAGGAACATAACTGACTGAATTTAGGTAATTGTAAGTGACTGTATCTTGGTTTTTGAAATCTTTTTTTTTTAAATGAAAATTCACTAAATTCAAGACTTAAGAGCAACTCAAGGTAGAAGAATATTGTTAAAATGGTAATGATGAATGAGGTGATATAGATGAAAGAGAAGTTGATCCGAAGCAAAGATTGTGGGGATAAATAACAAGGTCAGATAAGAATCCATGAAAAACAAAGAAATTGGCAATAAACAAAAACCAAAATAATGCAAAAGAAAAAAGAACAAAAACCTCTTTACTTTGGCTCAAAAAGTGGTTTCTTTGATGTAAGAAAGAGATACAGGTTCAATTCCTGTTGGAGACACAATGTGATTTAGATTTATTTACCTTTTTTGGAATATAAATGTATAGAAACGAATATTGCCTCAAAGTGGTGAATGAGTTTATACAGTGATTGTAATATAGAATTGATCCCTCAATTTATATCCACATTATAATTTCTTGTTTACCAAATACTAATTAGCTATGAATCCACCTCTTCTCTCCCCAGTTATGGGATAATTAGTAACACTTGTAACACTGAACCATTATTATCTCAAAAAGATATTCTGATAGTCTAAAAGTATTTTCTGACTTTAAATAGGGTTGATAAAACATAGAAAATGAATGAATGAATCAAACAAATACTAGAAGCCTTAAAAATACAAACTAACATCAAGAAAATTTGATTCGGTTTAAGAATAAAAAGGAAGTAATGAAAAAAAATAAGTAAATCCCAAGATGAAATGTGCAGTCGACTCAGTTGAAAAGATGTGACACTTCAAAAACCACCAGAGACAATTCTCACGAACAGATACAACCTTCTTAATCTACAAAAAAATTCTTTGACATGAATACACACACACACACACACATACATACATTATATATATATATAGGATTAACATAAGTAAAAGATTGTCTCTTAGGTGATTGATGTTGCCTTCAGCATCCTGAATCCAGAATTTCTCATAGGCAAACATGTCTGTCTACTCTTCTGTGGATATCGACTGCTTATATTTTTTGATTTTTTTTCTTTTATATATGAAAATTAATTTCATTTTTAAAATGATGTGAATGCACCTTCATATATATATATATATATATATATATATATATATATATATATTCGAAAAAAAATCACACTAAACACTAGCCAGGTTTCAACCTCATGGAATCATTAGGTGGATTTGGGATTTTGGTGAATTATTTTATCAAAAATGACCTGATGAGACTGTAAGGTTGAAACCCAGAGAGTTGTGTCAGAATCATGAACAACATTTGTTTTGAAGTCTATTCTAATTCCCCAACTTAGAGATAGTTTAATTCTTTATGTGTGTCTCTCTCTCTAAATATATATATATATATATATATATGAATGTGCATTCAAGTTATTTTAAAAATAAAATTAATTTTCATATTAATTAAATAGGTTCTAAATAACAACAGACTTATCCTAATTAGAGTGAATATGACAATGTTGAATAATTGTTATTCTTCAAGAACTGTTTATTTATAATAAATAATACTGTGTCTCGGATGTCATCATGTTGTTCTTCTAATTTCTCATTTGTCCTAGTTCGCATCTTTCTTCTCTTGAACTATCTTTTCTGCTTCAAACAATATCTTGTCTACTTTAGATGGCATTTTTTTCCTCTTGTTCATTTTGAATATCTTGTCTGTCTCAGATGCCATCTTGTTCTTCTTGAATATCTTGTGTATCTTAGATGGCATCTTGGACATCTTGAATGATAGCTTGCCTGTTTTGGCATCTTGTGCATCTCAAATGGTATCTTTTTTACTTGAAATGATATCTTGAAAGAAGTCTACCAAAGGTCCAGTGCATTTGATAAGAAGCTTAATGTAAATAAGAAACCAACTCCTACTTGTATAATTTGCTTTTCCTAATAGCCCATAAAAAAGATTTTGTATTTTTTTAAATCAGAGATGAGAGATCTTTGTCATTGTTTCTGGCAATGAATATTTTATACTAATGGCAAGTTATTCTGGACAAATGGCGTCCCGCATTTGACATTAAACTTGTATATACCACTGGGAAAATGTTCAACAAAGACAACCGCTTTCACAAACAATTTGCTTTTATCTAAAACACCAATCTGCCTGCTTTAGATATTGTCATCAGCAGTTTGTCGTTAAGTATTAAACAAAAAGCATTTCCTAATCAGCACATTGATAATTACTGAGAAACACGTTTTATTATCAGATGCGATCTTAACAGGAGATACCAAATGTGACTTCCTCAAGCCAGTGTAAATAAGAAGCCGTAATCATTAACCAACTCTAAAAATGGTTGATAATAACGAGCCAACGGTTAGTAGGCTTTCTTAATACCAACAGGTGTTCTGCACAAAAGCAGTAGCGGGCAAAAAAGGAAGTGAACGATGACATCAGCAGAGTCTGTTGAAAACATGCAGATAGCATTAACTCTTTAAGGCTAAAAGTGTCCAAATATGCTTTAAGGCTAGAACTATTCAAATATTCCATACGATTTTTGAAGTTAAGCAACACTGAGCCAGGTCAGTACCTAGCATTGAATATTCAGGTTGACAGATGACAGTAATATACTGTTTAAAAATTAAAAAATGAGCATCTGCTCAAACATGGGTATCTACTAAAAATAATGTTTAAGTGATAAAAATTTATTGGATCCATTATGTCTTTTAAATTACTTTGTTTATGTTTCTTCCTGCAAAAGGGGACACAGGTTCAAATCCTACCAGAGGGTGCATATTTTTCTTTAATAAGAATTCTCAAATATTCAGGCTGGTAGATGATAATAAATATAATGTTAAAAAAAAAAGCAGATTGTCAGCTCAAATATATGTCTCACTAAAAATAACATTTAAGTGATAAATAAGTATATATATATATATATATATATATATATATATATATATATATCCGATGTGATGAGAACAAAAGTAATATATAAATTCCAACGTTCGCAGCTTTAATTAAAAAAAGAGCTCGATACAGGTAGTAGAGCGATAATTATTTATTTATTATAATTTTATCATATAGACAAAACCATTTTATTCACAACAAAGATGCAACTTGGCTTCAGTGCATTTTAACTGCACATCTACGGGTGAGGGTCGGAATCGTTTATAACCATTTCCGACACTCACTCGTAGATGTGCAGTTAAAATGCACTGAAGCCAAGTTGCATCTTTGTTGTGAGTAAAATGGTTTTGTCTATATGATAAAATTATAATAAATAAATAATATATATATATATATATATATATATATATATATATATATTAATATATTTTCTGTTTATATGTTATTTTTATAGATACAAATATTTAAGTAAATGCTCTGTTTATAATAAACAGTATTAACTACATTTACCAGACTTGAATATCTGAGAAATTTCATAGAAAATATATCTCCTCCGAACCTGTATCCTACGCGGAATTGCCATATAGCCTGATGTGCTATAAAATTTAGCTACAGAGGAAGCATCTGGTTAGCAAATATTTTCTATGAAATTTCTCGGACATTCAGGCTAGTAAATTTAGTTAATACTGTTTATTATAAGGAGAGCATTTATTTAAATATTTGTATCTATAATAATAATGTATAAACATAAAATAGGAAATGGCCTGTTGTACTTCTTGACATTTGCAGCAGAAGCTCCAATACGAACATTTCAGAGTGTTTGGGTATCAATCTGAGGACAGTGCAAAGGATGCTCTGTCCTCCAAAAGATGTACTGAGAGTGATGAAAACCAAAAATCCAGTCAACCTCATGGTGTTTGCAGAGATCACTAGTGATGCCAATGTTATGCCTCTATTTTAATAATTTAAACAAGAAGACTGTCCAGAAGATTTGCAGGAAATTCTTAAGTTATCTGGAGGCCAGGGTTGAAGACTGTGGCGTTTTATTGAATAAAATCTGCTCTTTAGTATTTCAAGAAATATTTGTGTAATTATGGTAAATATATCTGTTAAAATGAGATGTCAGTGTTATTTTCATTTTTGCATAATTTAGATGACAGTTTATCCATTGCACCCCCTGTGTGCATGTGTGTATATATATATATATATATATATATATATATATATATATATATATACACACACAGGGTGCGATGGCTAAACATACATCCATACATATATATGTTTAATCAAGAAGAATTTAATCCAATAAGATCATTCTGCTTAATTTCATATTTTTCTCTCATTAGCAAAAACATGAACTTAGTTTCTCTAAAAATTTGATCCAGATGTGGAAGACCTCATTTGTAAATTGGAAAATATAAATAAAGATTAAACAGATATCAAATATACATTTTCTATTGACCTTAATAAAACTTTTTTATATATATATATATATATATATATATATATCCTGGACTCTGCTGTAGTTTTCAACATATTAGGATACAGCAATTCAGTTCTTGGAACTTGAGCAGCTAGACTACTTGAATATATGATTTCATTTATAGTGGTGAAGGCTTGTGCAGAACCAACCACACTTTTTGGAAGATCTAAATATAGAAAACTGGTGCATATAGTGTGCTACAAGACCCCAAACAATGCTCCTCAGGTTTTGAATTCAGAGTTGTCTTTTTCCTAGACCAGTTGCCACTCAAGGCTATAACCCCAACCCATATATATATATATATATATATATATATAAAACCAAGTTTTATCAAAGACAGCTGACAGGGTATGTTGTTCTAATCTTTTGTTATATTTTCCAATAGATTATACATATATATGCACATACTCACTCTTGATGAAAAACTTCCCAAAGAGGATTGACATCGCACTCACATATGAACTACTTATTGCCATTTACATTTATTTAGTATCATTTTTTTTTAAAAAAATAAGAGCAAAAAGTTTTGGATCTCCTTCAACAAAGGTCATGATTGTTGACCTTTTACTTTGTTAAAAGGCAAAAAGTAAGTAAGTGGGTGGGGGAGACAAATCTCTTGTCTCTTCCCCACATTCCATCAAATTAGTTTCTACTGAAAATGAAAATTACTTTCTCTTATTTCCCACTGCTGGGGGTGACCGAAATATGATCTCTACACATTGGAACCTAATATTAGGTTTTAGTGGTTGGTCTTTTGGCTTCAAATTCCCAAACCAATCTTTAGTTATAAGATTGTGACTCTTGTTGCATAACATGTGAAATTGATGGGAAACAACATATAAATCATGTTTTATATAATATATATATATATATATATATATATATATATATATATATATATATATATATATAGGCCCTTGATCGTGAACTTTTCCAGCAATATCCCATAATTGTTTTTATCTTTTCTTTTTTTTCCTGTTAATAGCAACTGATAGAGTCTGGCAAATTGGCAATTGACATGGAAGAGCAGAGAGTTTTTGACAATGAATTCCTCCATAATGAAAAAAATTGCATGTATTGATATTTGAAGATATTTGCTGAACATTTACATAGACCAAATAGGGGATGTGAGCACAGTTAAACAATGGATAATGCATTTCAGTACTGGTGACAGTCGTTTATATGCCATTTCCACTAGATAATTATGAGGATGGGAACAGGTGGTTGTTTTGGATGCCAATAATGTCTAGCCACAAGTGGTGATTATGTGAAAAAATAGTGTTTTATGGCTAAAAACTTGCTCTATCCAATGGCCTTAGTGCACTCCCTGCATCTGTTGTAGTTTCCCTGGAAATTTACATAAACTGGACATAATTGGACACTGAGCTCAACTCCAAGCAGCAATAGTCTGTTTCATGCTTGAATGCAATCTTCAAGATGGCCAAAGATTATGCTCATGCAGGAAACAAACTGTCACCACTCAGTGTTGAACTCAGTGTCCACTTTTATATTTACATACACTATATCTCTGGTATTGAGCTGAGCACTTTTACCCATAAATATGGCATTTTCTGAAAACATTTTATATATATATAAGCAATGACTTGTACCCACAGAAATAGAATATAGACTTGAACAAAATAGACGTCATTATTGTATCTTTAGGACCCTTTCGGCCAATGCCTTTTCAAAAGGTAATTGTTGGCAATATACAAACACTATCAAGACACATTAATAATCATAACGAATGAGGAGGGAGAGTTGGAATGCAAATTTAAAATTTATTGTAATCGCGTTCCAACTTTTCCTCCTCATTTGTTATTATTATTGTGTCTTGATTGTGTTTGTATATTGCCAACAGGTACCTTTTGAAAAGGTGTTAGCTGAAAGGGCTCTAAAGGCACAATTGTGACATCTATTTTGTTTTAGTGTTTATATTAGGTTGGTGCAAAAATAATGTTGTTTTTTGACGTTCAATTTCATGTGAGAAAACGACATTATTTTTGCACCAACCTAAAATATATATATATATATATATATATATATATATATATATATATAGAGAGAGAGAGAGAGACATGACCTGATGAAAGTGTGTTACCTCTGGGTGTTGACTTCAATGTCCACTTTTATATTTGCATACACTATATGCCTTATGTTGAGCACTTTAACCAATAAATATAGCATACCTTAAAACTATATTTTATCATATATATATATATATATATATATATATATATATAAAACCACTGCCCTGTGGAATCGACTCCCAACAGTATGTTTCCCTGATCACTACAATCCTGACCTATCCAAGTCTAGGTTTAATCATTATTTCCCCTCACCTATGCACAGAACTGGCCTCCTAACATAACCCTCTAACTTGAGTGGCCCCCGGACCTTGTAAAGGGTGACCCTTAATGTAAATATATATATATATATATATATATATATATATATATATATACACATATATAATTTTTTTAAAGTAATGGATCTAACAGATTTTTATCATATTAAACATTATTTTTAGTGGATACTCATATTTGAATAGGCACCCCATTTATTTATTAAACGGTATATTTATTTGAGAAATTCTTATCAAGAAATCTTTATTAAAGACAAATATGCATCCTCTGATGAGATTTGAACCTTCTGGATGGTTGACAAAAATAAATAAATAGACTGTTTAATAAATAAATGTAGCAATTGTTTTGTTTTTTTTAACTTTTTTACATCCTTTACAAGGCCTGGGGGTGGGGGCATTTGTGCTAGAGTGTTAGGAGGCCATTTGTTCATATAGGAGGAGAAGGTAATAGTTAACCTGAGTCTTGAACAGGTTAAGATTGTAGTGATTGGGGATACATCCTGTTGGGAGCTGTTCTCACAGGGCAGTAGTTTGTAGGAAGAAGATGCTCGAGTGGAACGATGAAATACAGAGAGAATGTAGATGTTTTGCTACTCTGTAAATGGCATGGTGCCTTCTTGCCAAGAAGGTTTGACGTAGTGGGACCAGAGCATATAGTTCATCTGAGCAACAGTCACTCTCGGCCTTTATAGAGCCCAAAAGTGTCTCCAAGCCCTTGTGGGTGACGAATTATTCTCCACCCTTCAAGCTTTCTCTCACAGGTAGGATATGGCAAGCCTCTCGCTGCTCTACCACTACTTCCATGGAAATTGATGATGTTTAAAGTGATAAAAATATATATATCCATGTACAGTATAAACAATTACTTAATCTTATATATAAAGTACATTGTATGTGTGTTTGTGCATCTAAGTAGCAACTCCACTCCCGCTGATCTAATTTCAATTATTCATAGCTCATTCAAAAACTCTAGATAGAAAAGTTAGGTGCTTGGAACGATTTTTGTTGAGCTCAGATTCAGGGTTGCCAGATTATGCGAAGTTAAAAATATATATTAATATATTATACTAGAAATTATTTTTGCTTTCATGGTTTAATGATGTTTAAGGTGATAAAAATATATGTATACATATACAGTATAAATAATTACTTAATTGGAATTATATTCCAATTAAATACAGGTCATAGATTTTGTTGAATACTGTGCTCAATGTCCTATAGCGTCTCAAACAGTGTAATGTTATGCCTTTTAAATCTTATTAAAATTTGAAAAGTTTTTTGGTGATCAGCAATTCAAAATGATTGGATCTAACACACAACATTATATATATATTTTGAAAAATTATTAAAGATTTTGTTTTCTAAGTGAGCCCTGTAGAAATTAGCTTCAGTAGGACTGAGAGGTGAACCCATAACTAAATCATCAATCTGTGCGTGAATTTCACAATCATGATTCTAAAACAATGCTTATATTGTGCAATATAAAAGCTTATGAAGAATTGTTTATTTATTATTAGGAGGGGCAACAAAAGTATGATTATTTTTACTGGGTGCAGAAGAAATGCATCCCACATAATGGTAAGACACTAGTAGAAATGGTGTCTTCCTCTTACTAATTTCTTAGCATTATCTGGGATGCATTTCTGTTGTACACTGTATTTTGTATTACTATATCTATAGCTTCTTTGACTGGGTTATTGGTAATGATACTTACAAATGACCTTTAATATGCCCTGTGAGGGTTAAGTTTTCCAAACATTCCTTCCTTGTTATGTGTCCAAGGAATTTCAGCTGTCTCTTCCTGATTCTGAGCACATGTATTCATTTTATTTTTAAAACTTCCTCATTGGTTACTCGCTCTGTTCATGGAAATTTTAGTACTGAAGTTGTTTAAATAGTTACGTCACTTCTGATTTGGCTGAACAAATTAAAAAGAAACACGTTTAAGTGAAACTAAATTAGTAGAATTGGTAGAGAATTCTTGAATAGTTAGACAGCAATTCCTCATTTATATGTGTTTTGTGTTCTCTTTTCTGGACTATAGAAATAGCATGAATATTTGTAATTTCCAGGGGGTTTCAGCTGATGTATTAGTCATTTTCAGGGATTCTAGTTGGTAATAAGTAACTATTTTTGTCTAATTTTATAAATGTCAGTTGTGGAGATGTTTAAGATTTAGCCAAATTTTAGTACAGTTGCTTATAAAAGAAGGAATACCATTTCATAAAAACAAAAGACTCAAATGTGAAAACCAAATAAATATACAAACAAAACATGCTGTCATTTTTGACAGCATGGATAAACTGATAGTGAGTGATTTATTACCAATCTTTGTTCTCTTTTATGACAGTAGAGTGTTGACTTGCATTGGTTTTATAAGCCATTGTGAATGTTAATGAATTTATTGCTTCCTGCTTGTGACAATGAATGAAACTTTTGCCTCAGTTGGCTCAATCCAATAAGAGCTCTTGCCATGGTCACATGATTAATTCTGACCAAGTGATCCCTGAACAAAGTTGGCTGCCGCTGATGGCTTCATTCAGAAAATTTATACAGCTCCTCTCATTTTATTTTGTTTAAGATTTCTATTAATACTGTAGTATCTACCGACCTACCTATGGTATGAGTTTCATTTTAAAAGAAAAAAAAAAACATTAAATAACAACATTAAAAGATCAAAGGGGCAAATGAGTAATAAAAAACTAAGGTAGCAAACTTGTGATTCTTTCATCCCAATTTTTTTTGCCTAAACTCTCTTTCACTTGCTTTTGTTTCCATTTTTCTCCAGTTTTTCATTGAAAAGTGAATAACTAAGAAAGCAAGAAAATCAATGTATAATTGGACACTTTCTGCACTCATTAAGTCCAGAAAAGAAAGTGCAAAAAAATATAATTAAAAAAACACTTGTTTTACTTAGTAAGACATGTATAAAAGACAAACTACTACCCAAATACACAACTATTCAAGAATTTTCTACCAATTCTGCTAGTTTAGTTGCATTTAAATTTTTTTCTTCTCTATTTGTTTGGCCGAATTACAAACCAATTTAACTTCACATTATTCTGCCTTTCACCTTTTCCTTAATTTCCGAATCTTGTTGTCTATTGTTTGGAAATGAGAGTTCATGGCTATATATATATATATATTTCGCATTAAATAATTAATAAATAGATTTAAACAGATTTAAACAAATTAAATCCATAATTTAAAAGCCTTAAAAAACTCAGCCCAATAATTATTGAGAAAAACCCTTTGATAAAAAAAGCCATGTAAATAAACAAATAAACAAACAGATCAAATAGATAATAATGAAACATAACCTTCTAGTCACTCAAAGACTAAAGGCAAACCCATAAATAAAAAAGACGCCGTCTGACTAGCATAAGCCAAAAACACTCTGGACATTGTAACTTGATACGCTTCTTTAGAAAGGGACTGGCCTGTAGATAAAAATTAATTCTGAATTCTTAGCCCCTTAAACCACCAAACTTCAACGGCCGAAACTAGCCGTTTCCATAGCAACAAATGTTCCAAATGATACCGTAGTTATAAACACCAGCTAACCAAAAGATAGCTTATTCCCAAATTCTCGCTTGACAAGGAAGCGGGTCCAGACGCCTTAACTCTTCATACCTTAAAAAATTATGTTAGGGGTCTCGGCTCTCGCTTTTGAAACATGAGAACTCTTATGTAGCGGAGGAATCATATTTTTAAAAACTAAAAATATTATTATAATATATATATATATATATATATATATATATATATATGTATAAAAGAAAGGGATAAATTTTTTAGTTAATAATCCAACAGATTTTTATTACTTAAATGTAATTTTAGTGGTTACTCATATTTATTTAGTAAACACTATATTTACTTATTTTCATATACTGGACTGAATATTTGTGAAATCTTATTTGAGAAAAATAGCACATATTTTTATCTAAGACTTTAAGATTTCTTGAATATTGAGGCCAGCAGACAAAAATAAATATAGTGTTTAATAAATAAACAGAGTGTCTATTCAAATATGAGTATGCATTAAAAATAATGTTTAAATAATATATATATATATTTATTACTTTTCTTACATATATAAGAGTGGTTTATTCATTTTAATACTTTAAAAAGACATATTTATGTCTTAATTTTCAAATAAATTATATTTGCTCTACTCTGTATTGAGCACTCTTAAGAATAGTATTTTTTGGTTATTGGAATTTATTCCATATATACCAATCCGATACTTGGTTTTATATATATATATATATATATATATATATATATGTATATATAATGAAATGGACTAAGTCCGACAATTATTTTAATATATCTTCTGTTTATACGTTATTTTTATAGATACAAATATTTAAGTAAATGCTCTGTTTTATAATAAACAGTATGAACTACATTTACGGGCCTGAATGATACATATTTGCTATGAAATTTTTGGGACATTCTGGTTGGTAAATGTAGTTCATACTATTTTTTAGGAACAGAGCATTTATTTAAATATTTGCATCTATAAAAATAACATATAATGAGAAATATATAATGAAATGGACAAAGTCCGACAATTATTTTAAGACATTTTTATGCTTATACATTCTTTTTATAGATACAAGTATTTAAGTAAATGCTCTGTTTTATAATAAACAGTATTAAACAACATTTACCAGCCTGAATGTCTGAGAAATTTTCATAGAAAATTTTCGTCCTCCAACAGGAATTGAACCTGTATCCTATACAGAACCATCATATAGCCTGACGTGCCTTAACTATTTCGGTCACAAAGGAGCGTTCGATTTTTAAACTTTAATCTTCCATGAATCTCATGTATATTCATATCTGCTCATGGCATCTCAAATGTAAACAAATGACGTCACACATTATGAAATGGACAAAGTCGGACAATTATTTTAAGACAGTTATATATTTATACATTCTTTTTATAGATACAAATATTTAAGTAAATGCTCTGTTTTATAATAAACCGTATTAAACAACATTTATCGGCCTGAATGTCCGAGAAATTTTTATAGAAAATTTTGATCCTCCGACAGGAATCGAACCTGTATCCTATACGGAACTATGAAAATTCAGGCCAATAAATGTTGTTTTATACTGTTTATTATAAAACAGAACATTTACTTAAATATTTGTATCTATAAAAAGAGTGTATAAACATAAAAATGTCTTAATATATATATATATATATATATAGAGAGAGAGAGAGAGAGAGAGAATGCTTTTAAGGAAAGCATTCTTTGTAAATAAAGTTCTCAGTATCATTAGACTTAGTACTTTATATTCCAATCGTGGAATATATTTTACAACATGTTTTGGGTAGAAGATGAACATTGTATTTTAATGTGTAACCAATATTGTGTTATAGTATTTTCCATGTTTGCATCAGGCTTATCTTGTCTCCAAAGCTTTAATTTCTTCTTTCCTGATTGCTTTCTTTATGATGATGGTGGCGGCATTGATGACTAAGTAGACCAATTCTTGTAGAGAAGAGTCGATAGCATTGACTGTATGGTAATATTAATGGAGGATGAGATGTTGATCCTATGGAAACTTTCTTTCTTGTTGTTTGACTTCTTTTTCTTTTCTGGTGGCTTTGAATTTTTTTTTTTGTTCTGATGGTGATGGAATGCCGCCAGTTGGTATGGTCTCAGTTTTGTGTTTCAAATGATGTAGTATCAAGTGCATTGGGTTTCAGTATTGTTTTGAGTTGGTCCTTGTATCTTTGAAGAGGGAAACCCCATAGTTTTTTCCCTGAAGTGAGCTCACTGAATAGAACTTGATATGGAAACTGTGACTATTCCAGTCTTGCTCCATGACCAGTAATTCAATGCTTTGATTCTTGGCTCATTCCAGGACTTTGTTTTTGGCCACATAGTATTCCTTAAGCTTTGTTACACATTTTCCATGTATAAAATCAATAAAATAATGAAAATCAATATTCGTCTGGTATCGAAAAAGCATGTCTTAAAAGATGTTCCACTGGTGGAATAAAAGGCACTGAATTCTTAAGGGTAAGAAATAAAATTAAATATGCTTTTATCTTTTTCCTGCTCTGAGTTTTGTGGAGATTACTTCCACTCTTCAAGATGCTTCATAATAGAATTTTGCAATGAATACTCCAGATATGTGGATGTAATCTCTTTGAAGCTCAGAGTAAGGACAGATAAGTGAACATTTAGTTTTACATACAGACATATTTATTGTGCTTCAAATGTTATATTTAGTGGATATCTCTGTTTAAAATAGACACCAGCTTTTATTTTAAACAGTCTATATTGTGGCCTGTACACTCTGCAAATAAACTTTATAAAGAAAACGTGCTCACTCAAATGCATAGGGCAGACTGATACTCAAAGTAATATATGGTGCTTAAAATAAAAATATCCAATAAAAGTAACATTTGTAATAATAGAAATGTTGAATTAAAAATAAATCCATTTTTAGAAAATGGTATATATATATATATACATGATGCAATGGATAAAATATCTTCTAAATTATGCAAAAATGAAAATAATACTGACATCTTATTTAAACAGATATATTTACTAAAATTACACCAAAATATCTTGAAATACTAAAGAGTAATTTGCTTCAACCACGGTCTCCAGACAACTTTGGAATCTCCTGCATTTCTTCAGGATGTTCTCCTTGTTTAAGTTGGTAAATGCTGCCATAATCCTTCATCTTTGGTGTTACAAGGAGTTTTGGGGTCTCTCAATCCCCTGCGCCGTACATATAATAATAATAATCAAGGGGGCTGCAGTCTGGGGAGTTAGGTGGACAGATGTAATGGGTGATGCGATTGCAGAAATTGTCTGACAGCCATGACTGGTTTCTCCTGCTTGTGGGGTATGGTGCAGAATCCTCTTGCTAGACATAGGGTCTTCCAGCAGCCACCCTCTTGGCCCAGGGCAGCACAACCTCATCAAGGCACTTGTTTTAGGCCTCCATGTTGAGTCTGAGGCCCAGTAGGAAGCTGAATGAAGGTAAAACATCACTAGTCATCACTCCAAACACCTTTGTAATCACCATTAGACTCATCAACTCTTTCCAAATCTTCTACACCTCCTCAGATTGATACCTGTATACTCTGAAATGTTTGCATTATAGTTTCTGGTGCAAAGGCCAAGCAGTACAGCAGGATATTTCCCATTTTCTGGCAGAATTGATCCAACTGACCCTACTATAGTGTGCAGTTGACAAAAACAAACAACACACGTGCACAAAATGAAAAATATAAAATGGCAACAATTTTCCAATTGGACCATATATATATATATATATATATATATATATATATATATAGAGAGAGAGAGAGAGGTACAGACTGTTTCTGCTTAAAACTTTTCATAAGAATGCAAAGAGAAGTGCCAATCTGAATGTTAATAATCTTGTCATTTTTGATGGGTATTCTGCTAGTTGTTTTGAAGGAGATAATGAATTATTTTTCAACTTCTTGTCTTCTTTCCTTTCATTTTTAAGACGTATCTTTCTTCTGCTTTTATTTTGCTTCCAGAGAAAAATAAGCAACTTCTGGTTTCTGGCAATGTCTTTTAGATCTTTGATAACAGAAACGATATTTAAAAAGTAAAATAAAGCAAAACATTAAAAAAAAAGAACTTCTTTTTTTTTTTTTTTTAAGTTATTGTTTCTTTTAGTGTTTATATAATTTGCTTTAGTGAATTTTATTCTTTCCTCTGCTGATGAATCCTGACTCAACCTTTGGCTGGTTTTCGTTTTGCTTATCTTTCCATTTCCCTCTGCCACCAACCTATAAATAAATAAACAAACAAACAAATAATGTAGCTGATCAAAGAGAATTGCCACCTAAAACTTAGATTACCTCAAGAATATTCTTCACTATCTTCTTATTCCTGCCCCCCCCCCGGACACATTTTTTTTTTTCCCCAATTTATTTTGTCAGACTTAAACTCTGATTCTTAATTTCACCAATTACAGACAAAATACTTCCAAATTCACACCAACCCAAACCCCCCGCCACCCTCATTTCCAAATCCAAAACCCAATGTTTATTTTTTCGAAAAGTAAATTTCAATATTTGTTTACTCATTTGCTTGGCTAGATGTCTTCTTATTCACCATTTTTTTTTTTATTATTTCCATCTTCATCCCATTTCCAATGTAAACAATTTACAGAGCTGGCTATCTGGGTTCAAATCTAACCAGCTCCTACCAAACTGTAACTATCTCCAAACTGTCATCACTAAAAAAAAAATTAAAAAAATATAATCATTGCACCTAGTCTCATCGCCAGTCATCTTCCTTTAACCTTATTTTCTTCATTCCCTTCTCCACTTTTCAGCGCTACATTCTTTAGTTTGATTGGTTTGAAGCTCACAGTGTCATGTACCCAAGATCAAATCATTATCATTCCATTTGTATGGTGTGTGTGTAAGAAGGAAGTTCCATTCAAAGACCTTCTTTCTTGGAAATGATTCCCGCAAGAATGATACAGTTACCTCTGTCAGATACTCTAACTTGAGTGGTTGTTTCGCATTGTTTTTTTAATTTGTTTTTTTCATACTGTTTTGCACCTGGTCATTTTGAGACATGTTAACCCCCCCCCCCCGCCAATTTTATCTGTTTCCTTTTTCTGAACTTATCATCTTTCTTTGTTGGGCCCCTAATTTTTTTTCTACTCATTCTTTCTATATTTCTTTCCCTTTCTTTTTTTTCTTTCTCATACACAATGTACATCAACCCCCCACCCGCACCCCCCCCCACCTCCTATGACCCCCTTCAGTGTCCACTTCGTAAAGGGTCAAAGACTCAGAAGTTAATTAGTTTCAGTGATTAATGGAATGGGTCAAGGAAAGTGAAGGCAACACATCTGCCCAGCAACCCCCCCCCCCCCGCACAACTTACAAAGTTGAAATAGAAGAGAAAAATGGATTGCAAGACCACTGTCCATTTCATGTATGCAGTTTGCTGTAATCAGTTCCTGAATCTAAGACAATTAAACATTCTTACTTTCTTCGTTTGAGTGCTATCCTCATTAGGTTCCTTTCGTTTCTTGTCCTGAAGCAATGGCTTTTAAGAATGGCTTTCATTATCACATGCAAATCGCTATGACAAGATTACAAGTTGTGCATATATATATATATATATATATATATATATATATATGCACCAAGCCGAATGTGAGTGCATGTATGATGTCTGACAAAGATTGATGTTTTTGAAATTTCATCCAAAAACAGTTAAGACCTCAGCCTTTACAATGAAATAGTAAGCATTCAATGACCAAGCAGCCAGTACTACTTTCATCTGAAATCTATAAAATCTTTCCCTTGAGAAAATTTTTTTGTGAAAATTAAGTTTCTCAAATTTGCTGTTATCACCCTTGCCGATATTGATGGAAGTTTCCTTCCTAACCTTTTGTTTGAAGTAATGTTGAACATCAACATCATGATTATGTCTTTATTTTCTCTTCGAGTTACAACAACTATAATGGATAAGCACGTGTAAGTCCTCAAGCGATGTGGATTTTTTGATTTGGCATAGTTTGGAATTTTGTAGCGCTAGTCACCTAAGTTTGAAGAATTATAGAATGAAGTCCAATAATAATCTTAGTAAAGACCGTCCTTGTTTGAACATTGTGGACTGGTGCTACAGAATCGCAAACAAAGAAATGTACCAAATAAGAGAGACCTCATCACTTGCAGAATACCAACATCAGCAACAACTAAAATGGACAGCACATAGTAACCTGAAGACAAAATAATGACGTAATCAATGTGTTGGCATTCCAGAAATCATACATAGAAGAACGAGCATGTTTAAATAGTTGGGAGAATGGGGATTAGGAGATATAGCAAAAAGAGAAACTTTACTAAGAACTATGAAGGACAGGAAGTTGTGGAGAACCATGATTGCTCATATCTGTGGGTATATGGAATCAGGGGACTGAATTCAGATTCTGTAGCATTCGCTTTTGCACAATATAATTTCTTTTCTCCTTAGCTATACAGCAAATAGAAAATTATACTGGGCTCTGTAGCCTTGGTTGGAAACCAGTCTAAGAGAAGAAATTCATAGGTAACTAAAAAGGATCTGTAGAGAACCATAATCACCTACCTCCTGAAAGGAAGGTGTATTTAAAAATAGATTAAATAGTAGCGTAGACTAGGTTTTCTAGTCTGAATTTCAAACTGTGGGAAAGTCAATGGAAAACCATTTTAGTATCTTTTCCAAGAATGCATGACAATTAATTCACAGATAATAAAGGAAAAAAATTGTAAAGAGATAAAAAAAAATCATGAAAGCAAAAAAGACATGCCATCTCCACTTAAAGAATTGGTGTTATACAATTTTCCTACTTTCATCTCTCTAATTCACTTTGGTCAGTATCAGGTAGAATCCTAGTATTTCATGCAGACCATTACTATTGTAGTGAGTTCAGTTCCCACCATGCACATCTAAACTTGTGTCAGACTCAGCTAAAACTTGATAAATACAGTGTAACCTGGATATAAGAGATCCGGATATACGAGAGATTTTCCCAAATTAGAGCCTGTGTTAATAAAACAAAATAGACCATACCTGGATATAAGAGACTTCTTCTCCGGCCCCGACAACTCTCTTATATCCGGGTTACACTGTATTTAATTAAAACATAAGTAATTTGCATTTTGGAGAACCAATTCTAAATGACAAATGTATCTTCCTAACTGCTAATCATACCTGGCAGTTAGGAATAAATTTGGAGTACATTTGGCTACATATTAAAGAAAGAAGACTTGGAAATTTTGATACTCACAGGAAAGAATGAATGGACAGAGGAAAACAATGTATAATCTACCTATTGAGCTTTAGCAAATGGTTGTCAGAATGGAGTTTAGCAGAGAGAGCAAGAGTTACTAAAGAGAAGAAATTGCTGTAGAGAATCATGATTGCTCACCCCACATTCTGAAGGGACATGCAACACTGAAGGACATGTTTTAAAGGCAGTAGGAGCGTACACTATAGATTAAAGAATAAATTTCTTAACCCCACCAATTTAATGTTATGTGAGGTCGGTCAAGGGAATAATGCTATGAGAACATCTACAAGTCTAAGAGAAGAGAAAACTTTGAATTGGGAAAGGCAATTGGATGCCACACCACCATCTTTTACAAGAATACATAGCAATTCACAGATAATAAAGAAAAAGAAATCTGTAGAAAGGCGATGGATTGGTGCCAAAATTGCTTTGGTTATTCTAGAAAGAAAAAAAAGATATGTAGTGTTTATTAGTTAAGGATACATAACTAGAATTGGTTTGCAATGTTTCGTTCTGGAGAAACGTTGCTTGAAGATGAACCCAAAGCAGGGTCTTTAATGATGAAAATCTAAACTCGTTTGGGCAAAGCAGTCCATGCAAAGTACTCAGGAAGTAACAAACATATCAGAGTCTACGCAATGCCAAAAAATAGCATGTGATAGAGAAAGTCGACAAGCAGGATATCAATCTCAGGTAAAGCCATACTCGGTGGGGGGGTGAATTGTAATGATGAATGAATCATTGTAACTACTAATCATATGTGGCAATTAAGAATAAATTTCAAGTATTTTAGGTTTTGCACAGCAGTGGCAGCATACACAGCGGATTAAAAGACAATGCAAGTGACTCTACAACATGAACAAAATTACTTTTGAAAATTGGTTGATCTGTTTTAACTGCCATATTCACTTGACCTTGTATCAACCAATGATTACTTTTTTTTTAATCAGACAATGAAAACCAGATTCAAGAGTTCATTGAAAACATTTTTACATCAAAACCTGCAGGATTTTTGCACAAAAGGGTATCTGTGACTGACAAGTCATTGCAAATAATGGTTAATATATAACTGATTTTAAACCTCCATTGCCTTGCAGAAACAGAAAAGGCTATGGAAGTAAATCAGGACAAAAAATCTGGAGTGGAGCTCCAAAGGTGTTTGGCTGTCAACTTTCCAGCAACTCCTGGAGCCAGTCCAGCCCCAAATGTAATATTCTGTATTCCTTTGGATCTTGTCAGTATGACTAAGAGTGAGGCCATATAGTTCGGGCAGCACATGGCCTCCATATGCCACCACTCCAGTCACACAAACCAAAGGACTGAATTTTGACCAAACAGGACACTACCTTTATCTCGCAAAATAAACAAATGTCTTCTACTATATAATTGAAGAAAATGTAATTGTACTTTATTTTTTGAAGAATAAAATTGATAAACAAAATGAAAATTATTTATAAATCAACCTGATATTAATTAAAAAAACTAGTCCCTAAAATAATTTGTGGGTTATGGAAATTTAATATACAACGAAAATAAGACTAATTGATTTTATGTAGGTTGACTGATGCATTTTCTACAGCTGGTAATTAAAAACCAGAAAACATTTTTAGATTGTAAATGGAAAATGATTTAGTCATACAGGTGTTAAAAGTCTTACTAATTAACCCATGGCTGGGGGAAGAAGAGGTGGATTCATACCTTTCCCAAATTAATATAATGAACCTGACTGAAATAGGAATTTGGCTCTCTGATTAACAATTTTGAGGCATTATACCACTGCCACATTCAAGTACCTGGTATTCCCAAGTGGTCACCCATCTAGGTACAGGCCAGGCTCGACATTGCTTAACTTTTATGATCGTTTGGGGACCTGTGTTTCAGCATCATATGGCTGTAAGCAACTTTTATGAGGGTGTGCACTTGATTATAAAAGTACATGTACATAGACAGGAATGCAAGAAAGAGAACAGACAGAAATAACATCCTAAAATGACAATGCGACTAGGTAGGTGTAAGGTAGGTCATCTGGTTGTAAATCTCATTGTTTGTTTTTATCTGTTTCTAGTTGGATGATGGCTTCATGGAAGAGCAAAACATTGTGCTTGATGATATTTTGGAAGAGAGACACCATGAAAAAATTCAGTTCATGGCTGGCATGTTGAACCAGGTAAGCAAATAATCAGTTTTTTTTTTTGCTTCAGAATAATTTACCTAAAGTAACACAATGATGTCTCACTCAATGAAAACATGTTGATCACCATCTGACAGATTAATTTAGCTCCCAAATGACAATCTCATGATTATTATTCATTTCGTTCAAGAAAACCTCTGATGCTGAAGTTAATTGATCTTGATGGAGAACCTCTATAGGGCCTCTCAGAAATTACATTTCCATTTTTGGATTTTGATTATCGACTAGGGAAAATTGATATGGTTTTAGATTAATGAAAAAGTATATTTAGTGACATGAATTTTCACTTGTTATTCAATCAGCTTATTATTGTTGCTACTTATATAATGTTATTGTACTGTCTTGCACGTGTGCATACCTGAGACAACCAGATAAATGCCTTATGGCACTCAAAGCTCTGAAAATAAAGTCTTTTTCAACAGGTGATTTATTAAAGACGAAAAGGGTGAAACTAGAAAAAGAAATACAAACTTGAGACAAGTTTAGTTTAAATAATAAAATAAATAAAAAGGAAGGGAAAGAATATGAGAAAGAGGTCTGAATGCCGGACATAACCAGTTTGACCCTTAGGGTCTCACAGTTAATGGAGGTAAAAGTAGTTTGCTTACATGGACTTTATAAAGGAAAATCTAATTTAAAATTAATTATGAATTTTGCACAAATGTTTTAAAATGCTTACAGTAGGTATTTAAAACTATCTAGGTTTGTACTAATAATTTTTAATACTTAAAAAAAAACAAAAAAAACACTTAGATCCCCTCACGCTTTACACCAAGCTAAATCATACAGCACATAACCTCAGCAGTTTTCACTTCACTTATAAAAAAAAAAAATGTAACTTTCACATGAACACAACAATGATGAACACTATAGTTTTTGTCTTAGAAAAAAGCAACACCCTGATGATGACTTTGTGCTAATATCGAAAGTACTCGGAATAAATGAATATGAATCAAGACAGTAATTTTCTCTCTTTCTTTAGTAACAACAGCAAGAAGCTTGTCTGTGAATATGAGAGGATCCAATTGAAATTATGTAGATAAAACTTGTTTAAATTATTCAATGAAACATGCTGCCAAAATATACACAATATATATATATGTATGTATGTATGTATGTATATATATAATGTTAAAGATCAAATGTATATTGGAATCTGATAGGATGAGAAGATAAAGAACAAGAAAGAAACAATTATCAACCTAACATGTTTCACTTTTATTAAAGCTTCATCAGAGAAGAGAACATTTTTATATTTTCAATTTGTTTGGTTCAATTTTCGTTGGTCAGTTGTGTATCATATGCATTAAAACCATGGATAATTCTATATGTATGTAAGTTTTTAAAAATTCTAATATGTCTAAGTGGGCATTGTACAATAAGAATGAGCTTGAAAAAGGATGGTAATGTTTTAGCTGTGCATTTGTTGGTAATAATGTTGTTGTTAAGCTTTCAAAGTATTTTCTTCTTAAAGAAGTCTGTTCTTTTTTAATTAGGGTTCCATAAGTGAAATCAAAGATATGACTAGCATTGTTCTTGTGTAATACAAGGTTGTTAGAAAGTTTATCTAAATGCAAATCTCTCATGTGTGTGTGTGTAGATACAGGAATCAAACCAAACAAAATTGAAAATACCAAAGTTCTGTCTTTTTTCTGTCAATCTTTGACAAAGCTTTAATAAAAGTGAAACATGTTAGATTGATAAAAGGTTTCCTATTTATTTTGTTTTTTTATCTTATCATAAGTATATATATATATATATATATATATATATATATATATATATATATGTGTATATTTGGGAAGCAATCTCTCTTTGATACGAGTTTCATCACAAGATGCCGTGATTAAGCTTTTTATTTGATTTTTTTCTTGTGTTCATATAAGGGTTTTCTTTGTTGGCCATAAAATGTGTAAAAAATTGTCCAAATGTTCTGAAATGCCCAAAAAAAACAAACTTCCTTGATCTTGATAATGGCTAATAGAATAGCTGAAAGTGCATGAATATATATAACTTTTACATACTTTATATTCAGAAAAAAAAATACTTATATGAACTTTATATATATATTAAAGTCATCTTGAATGAAACTTTATATATATATATATATATATATTTAGCTTTCACAGTTAAATTTCTATTTCCAACATGAACTCAGTCTATACTGGGGTTGAATAAGACTGACAAATTATATTTTTGTCTGTCGAAATAAGCTTATTCCCCATATGAGGTGATATGGGATTTTATTGTTTATTAATTTCTGCTCTGTAATAATAAATACATTGAGCTCTTTTTGTGGATCAGTTTTAATATTTTATATTACTAGGATTATATACCAACAGATTTATTACCTTTACTATCTCTCTCTCTCTATATATATATATAGAGAGAGAGAGAGAGACTGACATGTGGAAGAGAGAGATAAGTGATTGCATATATGTATGCAGGGGGTGCTGAAAATTTATTGAGGTTTTACTTGTTCCTTATTTAATCATTCTGTCATATTTAATCCATATTACTACAAGTAAAAATATTTTGCTGCCTCATCCTTATGAAGATTATTAGTTGATGGGTGACTCTCATAAAATAACAGGAAATAGTTGGGTCATTGGAGGAGTGTGGGAACCATTACCCCCTCCTCCTCCTCTTCATCCTCCCCACCAAACATAGGTAGGTTGGTAGGTATAAACAAGTATATGAAATTTAGAAGATGACTAGTCGGTACATTTTGCTCAATAATCTCTTCCTTTTGTTGGCATGGCAACAAGATTTCGGGGGGTGGGGGTGTGAAGGAGGTAAGGGAGTGCAGGCTGACACTCGTTTAATAAGTAATGGATATTGTCTAACACTTTGGTTATTTATTCAGTGTGGTAAACAAAAGTCATGACTCTCTTCCATTTCTGCAGATTAAAGAGGGCCCGTGGTGGTGTTGTTGTTGGGGGTGAGGGTCTTTGTCCAATTACATTAAAAGAATCTTTGGATAACTTTTTTCAGTTAAGCAGATTTCCCCAGCCATTTCTTATACCAACTAAAAACTAGAAAGCTGTCTGAATCCCAATTCAAATTTTTATTTCCTTCTTTTTCCCAACCATATATATAAGGACAGTTCGGAAATTAGCTGGCAATTTTGACTATCTTGAGAACGAGTTGTGCAGCTTGCATATGAATTAGCAACCAATCAGAGACTCCCATGGGGTTACTCAATTGGCAATGAGTTGCCATTTTGTGAGCTTGCATACTGTGTGCCTGCTGGTTCTTGAACTCTCATGTAGGAGTTTCTTTTCAGCAAAGCGTCACACCCCCATTACATTTCCCAATCATGCACACAGTCCAGACTTAACTCTCTTTGATTTCTGGCTTTTCCCCAAATTTAAAAAAACAAATGAATAAAATTTAGGCATTATTGCTTTGATATTTATAATTTCCTGATACAAGTTTTACTAATTAACCTATAGCTGGGAGGGGGAGAAGGAGGTGGATTCTTAACTTTCCCAAAAGTAATTTGCACGTAAGTGATTATAACAAACCCAACAGGAATTTGAACTTTATTCTCTGATTAGCAATCCCAAGCCATTATCCGTTAAACCACATGCACATCCAAGGTTACAGCACCTGGTATTCCCAAGTGGTCACTCATCTAGGTACTGACCAGGTTTGACATTGCTTAACTTCAGTGATCATACTGGTGTTTCAATGTGATATAACTGTAAACCTGTCAGCATTAGAGAGAGAGAGAGAGTACAAGGTGAGAGCTATTCATTGGGGACGTAATAAAAAATGCCTGTTAAAATAAAAAGCACTTAACTCTTGTGTAATATCTAATCTCTTACAAGGCAGAGAATGCTGGACAATCTCCTCTAAAGATGAAAAAGAGATTCGATGTGATGTGGTTCTAGCAACGGACACTAAGAATCTATTGACCGCTTACAGCACCTGGTATTTCCAAGCAGTTACCTGTCTAGGTACTGACTAGACTTGATGTTGCTTAACTTTGCTATGCTAAAAAGTAAAGTTCTTAGTCTGACCAAGAATGGATTAAAAAAAAAAATATATTTTGGGAAGTTGGTCTGGCTGAGATCTTTTCATTACCTCCTTATAGTATGATTCTGATTCACTTTAATTGGATAATGTGAGATGTAATTATTTTTGTCAAGCATAAGTTAATCGTTGGTGTGCATCGAACCAAGATGATGTAGGAATAATGAGGGGACAAGTTAAAAATAATGATTCATATCAAATTTTCTTTTACTCTACTGATTATACGGACAGTGACAGCAAATTCCAGGAAGAGGGCAAAGATGCTAAAAAAATATATGTTCATAGTTAATACTAGTATTTATGAGGGGAAAGAAGAAAAAATCTGTTACTTGACAGGTACCAATGATCATTGTAAATTTAATAAGTGAAAGATGCTACTGGCTTAATAAATAATGTTAGTTGATAGTCAAGTTTTGAAAAGCACTGGTCACCAATCTGTTCCCTACTGAAATATTGTAAATCTGGGAAGACTTACAAGCTATGCAACTCTTTGAATAAAGAGTGTGAAGCTCCATGCCAGATGAGCTTATTTGCTGAAAAGAAAACCACTGTGAGTAGCTCTGTGCCAGATGGATCAAGTCTGTAAAAGGAAAACAAAATACCATTTCCAGACTTGTTTCAGATGAGCTGGGTTACCAAAGTAAAAAAAAAAAAAGTAAAAGAAAGCAACATTTACTGCTCTGTGCCAGATGAACTGATTCTTCAAAAGAAAAAACACCATCTGCAGCTTATATGCAAGTGTAATTAAAACTCTGGTTCATCTGGCATATATTGCTGCAAACTTCTGTTTGCAGCTATTTGCAAGATGAAACAAAACACTATAAAATGAATGGACTCACCAAAAGTAAAAACACCACTTGTATCCGTGCACAAGATAAATCAATTTACTGACCCATTACAAGACAAACGGACTCATCAAAGAAAAAGACAACTTTCATGGCCTTGTGCCAGTCTCATCAACTCAACAGAATAAATTGATAAAATTTAGAATTCAAACATTTTACTCCCAACAAAAATTATTAAAATAAAGCCTAATAATCTTGTTGAATCAGTGATAGGTTTAATTTGTGTCAAGAAAATCCTCTCGCTGTGAAACTGGGGAAATGCTGGTTCTGTAGCAATTAACAACTTACTGATTTCCCCATAAATATTAATGATGGATGATTGTGGTTATGCATTTCACTGACACTTGGGTCGGCAAAGATCACCACGCTTCTAACATGCAGTGCAGGGATTTGCAAATGACCAATTTTGATGACCCGCTTGCCTAACAACACCTCGAACCAACTGACCAGTTAGGTTTCTAATTCCTCCTCCCAAAATAAGAGAATTGTTCAAGAACACTGATTCTGCGATTTATTCTGATATCTTTGAATATATAAATTTGGTAAATGGATGAAGAAGTAGAGAGTGGAAGAAGCTTAATGAACAGCCAGTTGATACTCTGCTGGAAAATGTGAAGGCTCAGCTGATATTATTGCCAATGTCATGAGGGAGGCAAGGAAAGTGAAAGATTGCTGGGGATTAATTAGTAATCCAGGGAAAAGTGCTGAGGACATGAATTTCAATATTAGATTATATATATATATATAATGTGTATGTAGACAAAGAGAGAGAACATAGTGGATGTCATATATATATATATATATATATATATATATATATATATATTTTGGTGTGTGTATATATATGGATATGAGCTTGTGTCACAAACTCATATCAATAGAACTTACCTCTATCCCCGATATTGAGCGATTTCCACTAAGTACCATGCATATAAAATGCAATATACATACATACATACATACATACATATATATATATATATATATATATATATATATATAACTAAATAGACCATAGTGTATATTTTATATACACTACAGTTCAAAAGTTTGATGCCACCCCTGGTACTTTTTAAATTGTCCCAAAAAAGTAGTTTTTTGTAATTTATTTAAGAGAAAATTATTATATATGTTTAAAAAAAATGAGACATGATTTTTGTTTTTATTAGAAATTTTATTATGGCAAAAAGAAAAAAAAAGCATTTTATGATTAAATTTTTTGGCATTTGTCATAAAAGTTTCTCAAAGTATGTTTGATAATTGATTTCATTTTTTTTCCGTCGACTCTGAGTTCTTTTTCATTTGTTGTTCAATCTTTTGTCAAGTACATCCTACACTAACTCTGGGGGTGTCTTCAAACTTTTGAACTATAGTGTATAATATAATATCTATTATTTCATGAAATATATCGGTTTGATACTTTAGCATAGATTCATTAGGGTTTCAGATCTTTCAACACACACACACACACATATATATATATATATATTTTATATATATATATATATATGTATGTATGTATTTGGGCAGCAATCTCTCTTTTATACAAGTTTCATTAAGGATGATTGACAAAGTAGTGATTAAGCATTTTATTTAATTTTTCTTGTGTTAGTGTAAGTGTTCTCTTTGTAATAGAAACTATTGCCTCATTAATTTTATGAGTGAATACACACTTAAATATGAAATAGGCATTATAAAATATTTACTCAAGAGTCCACATGAGGATTCATCCTCTCATCCATTTTCCTTAAAGAATTAAATAATGTGAAACAGGCACTAGTTAACAATGGTTTTCTGAACTACCTCATCAATCACCAGATTAGGCTATTTCTTTCTAAAGTAACTAGTAGCAATATTGAATATACAGATAACATTAACATTTTCTATAAAAGCCAAATACACATTAACTATAAGCAAGATTAATTTTCTCATAGAAACATTACACAGAAATGCACAACCCCAGTTGACCAGAACAAGAAAATTAAATTATCTACTATAAAAATTGAAAACAGATAACCTTATATCTGTCTATATTCCTGAGATGAGGCCTTGTAATTATTTAATTGTTCAGACTGTTGTTCTCATCTTTCTTGTTATATTCATGACGTATATTTCTGAGATGAGATATTGAGATTATTTACATTGTTCGGACTGTTGTTTTCATCTTTATTGTCATATTCACAATGTTTCAGCCATTGTACACTCTGGCTTTCTTCAGGTGATTGGAATTTCAAACATAGCTCAATTAGGACTCATTAGACACACACGGAAGCCTATTAAATCCATTCAAATTTATAAAAAATACAAGTCTAATAGCCCCATCCACATGTAAAACAAACTAAAAATGATGGAAGTATTAATGATAATATCAACTATGAACATGGCCACAATATGCTGAGTGTACTTGTAAAATAATAAAAAAATTCCTATATCTCTAGATTTAAAAATCTATTTATTCAGGCTCCAGTCAACAAAAACAACAAAACTCACATGAAAGAATATTCATTAGAAACATCATAAAATAATATACAATTCCAGTTGACTAAAACGAGAAAATTAAATTATATATATTAAGACTTTCTTTTTTTATGTTTATATATACTTTTTATAGATACAAATATTTAAGTAAATGCTCTGTTTTATAATAAACAGTATTAAACAACATTACACCGGCCTGAATGTCCGAGAAATTTTCAAAGAAAATATGTCCTCTGACAGGTATCGAACCTGTATCCTATACGGAACCATCATATAGCCTGACGTACCTTTACCAATTGGGCCACAGAGGAGTGTTCGGTTAGCAAGGGTGATTTTACTGTATTTAAACTTGCTAACCGAATGCATATTTTCTATGAAAATTTCTTGGACATTCAGGCCGGTAAATGTTGTTTAATACTGTTTATTATAAACAGAGCATTTACTTAAATATTTGTATCTATAAAAAGAATGTATAAACATAAAAGAAAGTCTTAAAAAAATAATTGTTGGACTTTCTCCATTTCATTATATATATATATATATAAAAAAAAAGATGTGTTTGGTAATCCATATGGATAATTCCAGGGAGGATATAATTCAGAGAGAGCTCAATGTAAAAACTGAGCAAATATTAATTATATTAAGAAACAGACAACTTTAAGGATTCATGGTAATTATAATTTATTTCCTTAGAATTGAAATTTGATTCCAATTCCTCAGATCAACAAGTTGTCTGTTTCTTAATATAATAAACAAATCATACTTTAGGACTTTCTTTGTAATAGGAAATAGAATAATTTTTATAAGACAATTTGTATGAAATTTAACATGACATGTCTTTTATATTTTAAATTTATATATCATATTCTCCCATTACAATTTATTTAAATAATTTTAAATAAATGAATAAATAAAATAAATTAATTTATTTTATGTAGCAGGCCATAGTTGCAGTCTACAGAGCTCTGGAGTATGAGTCCAGCTTGCTGCCCCCCCCCCCCAATTTTGCCTTCTCTTTGTAAGTGCAAGGAATTTGTACATGGTCACCAAAGGTCAAAACTAATGATCATCAACATGCATGAGTCTTCAGATTAGCTCACGCTGGTAATCAACTCTTAGCGTTTTATATAAGAAACGCTTATCATTCATCCAATAAATAATTTGCATATCTTGTTGATTTCTTTATTATTGTGATATGGCATGAATTTTTACTTTTGGCTGAGAATACATGCAATATGTGGGCACTTTGTTTAACAAGACTCGTGACTTTCATTTCCACAACATTTTGGTTGGAATTGTAATGGAAGTTCTTGGAAGAAAAACTTTTTTCTTGCATTTATGCTTCTCCTGTTATGGGCATTGTTATATCTGCAATATAACAACACCAATATTTCATGGATGGAATAGAATGTTAGAAAGGAAAGAGAATGACAAACATGCTTTGCTCTTAGACATTTATAATACTAAGACCCACAAACCATATATATATGTATGTGTGTATATATGAATATATATGCACGCACACATCCTATGTGGAGGACTATATAACAGATATATCTGCAAAGTAAAGTATAAGGAGAAACAAAAAGGTAAGGCTTACATATAATTTGGAGATACTGCTGACCTGGAGAAATTTAAACAGGCTGGATTCATCTATGTCCCAAACAGAAATGACACTCTGTGCTTGTAAGCTGTTGAGGGATGCAGAATTAGCCTCAGCCTGGGCTCTTTGATTCAGACTAGTAGAAAGCATTTGGTTGCTGTTCACAAACTGAAAAATAACTACCACTTTGGTCACTGTATGGAGTGACATCACAATGTGGCCATCATGTGATCCACGTGACTTATCTTCACCAAAGGGAGTTAAGCACTTTCTGTATCCTTACAGAAAAAATAGCATCTATCTATGCACTTTCTGTCAAATGAAGTAACTCTATTCACCTTAACCATAACCTTCTCAGCAAACTTCTCTTTTTTTTCTTTAAATGTCTAAATTCTCAAAAAGCTGGAAACTAATGTTGACTTTCTTTTGTTTCTCTTCAGGTTCATATGGATGAAGAAGGTGCCACCACTGATACAGGCACCACGGAAAACTCTTCTCATAAGCTTGAAAAGGATAGTGGGGTCGGTCGTACGGACGAAAGCACCAAAAATGAGGAGAGCTCTGAACAGGTAAACAAAACGGAAAAAATACTTGAGAACAACTTAGGGGACTTGTGTTAGTTCATTTGGGGAAAATTTCATGTGGCCCGAAACTGCGGGATCAGTCATATTCACTTCTTTATAACTTTTTTCCAGTAAAAGAAATATTGTTATAGGTGTTTTTAATTATTTTCTCCCATAAAAGAAAAGGTTTGTTTGGATCCGTGCCTAAGAGCACATAACCAAGTTCAAATTCCACCTGAGGTAGTTTGTGTTGATATTAAGCAGTTTTTTTTAATTCATTTCACCTCAACCAAGGCAATGAAGCCACTAAGACACAAAGAGTTACTGTGAGTGAAAAAAAACTGTTCTTTAGTCTTTGTAAATAAATAAAATGTCTGTATATACTTTTTTAAATCATTTCATCTCAAGCAAGGCAATAAAGTTACTAAGACACAAGAGGTTACTGAGTGTGAGAGAATATAAGAAAAAGAAAACATTAAAGGAATGAGACTAACAGAAACTAAGAAGATAAGATAGTAAATTTTTAAAGAACAATATTGATTGGAATGCTAATTAGTAGTAATAGTCAACTAGAGTAGCCGTGTTAACCATTACCTGATGTCTGTAAATGATTTTACTATAAAAATGTATAGAACATAATTTTAGTTTTGTTCATTTTTTTCACTCCAAGCACAAAAAATAAAGCCACTAAAACGCAAGGAATTACTGAGTGTGAGAGAATAGAGAGAAAAAAAAATCGCTATTAAGGAGTGAGAACAATAAAAGAACAGGAATTAATGATTGATACTGCATTTAAATTTTTGAAGATCAAAGTTGACTGGAAAGCAAGAAGCTGGAAGAGAATCCCACAAGCGAGAAGAAACTGTTAGCATGGAACTTATGGTTACATCTAGCCATTTCAACAGTAAGATGCTGAGACCTTGCTAACAATCTAGTACAGTGCTTAAATTTGTCAAGTCCAGGTGCCAAAGAGGAACGCTCAGTAGAAACAGTTACCATAAACTCTAGGTCTCAAAAATTCTGCTGCTTGTACCATGTAGCCCGCAACATGTTATCACATGCAATCCCACTGCCCTAAGAAAGATTAATGAGCAAGTGTTACATTCTAACTCATGGAACCACAACAAAATAGATATGGGTCATTTTAAATACATTCTATGTTCTGGTATAGATTTAGCAATTGTGTTCCCAGACTAGGAACAGAGGCCATTGTGAAATATGTTGAGATTGAAATAAATCCACTGAGCATATTTCTTTGGTAAGACTTGGTGAAGTAATGGCTTGGATTGAGGAATCGGAGAGACGAGTTTTAATCCTCGTAGAGTTCATTACATTATGTGGTAATCCCCTTCAGAAAGATATGAATCTATCTCTTCTTCCCCACAGCTATGGATAAATAGCAGGACAGACTGAGTCACATAACCTTGTTTGACAACTAGTTTGGTAAAAGGAACCAGGCTGAAGAGATTTGGGCTTAGTCATGCTACCTTGCCCAAGACACATAATTTCTACTACAGCTGCAGTATATATGGTGTCCCTTAGCCCTAATGGGTTATGGATCATGTGATTCTTACATGAAATAGATTGTTATGAAAAAAAAATCTATGATTTCAAAGTATACTTAATTTTTTACTTTTGAGCACAACTTAATTTACAAGTTGCTTAAATTTTGGTTAAGCATCTTCGGTCACACACCCTTCTTTCAGATAAACAATATGGATTTCATTTCTCTAAGTCAATGAGCTAACAATTATTACTAAAACGGCTAGGCTTGGCCTGTAGCTTTACATATCTCAAAGGCATTTAACAGGGTTTGGCAACCTCCAGAAGTCAAAATCGAGATACACTACCTCTAAAAATAATAGTCTGCTAAACTATTATTTAACATTTTCCACCATCTATGGGTTAATTAGTAAACTTGTATCAAAACTATCTGTATTATATTATCTAACTATCCAGTGGAGGATGCCCCTCACACTTGGCAGCCGTTTCAGACACGAAAGAGAACATGTTTACATGTCTTGACGGGTAAGAACCAACTTTTGGTAACCTTTCCTCCGATCTCTGTCTGGTGCTAGCTCAGCCAGTCAAAATCGACTTCTTTGTTTTGTCTTCCATCTGACTTTAAAGGTCAATCTCTGGAAGTACGAGCAGAGATACACTTCCTCTAAGCAACATTTGGTAAAATGTTTTTCAAGTTTTTGTTAAGATATTCACTTAATGTTGGAAATGTTTGTTTACTTTTTTTTTTTTTTAAATTGAAATAAGATTCTTCTCACAATAAAGGATGAAAAGGTTTGGGGTCTTTTATCAGTGAGGGGTGTAACCTGAGTTATTTCTTTTTTTAATTTTTTGAATAATATTCTTATTAACGTTTCTAATTCTGTACATTCATATTTATTTATCTTTTCAGGAAAATTTTGATGTTGACAGTCTGCAGTATGGGCCAGATGGGGAATTTCACAAGAGCCATGAAAGTCTCACTTCCCACGAACAGGATTTCAATGGTCATGACATTCCTGTTGACGTGTGTGACAGATTTCGGGAGGTGCTTGAGGACCGTTGTGCCAGCCCAAGAAAGGACAGAGGTCGCAAGGACTCTCAGGGCAGCATTGACAGAGAGCTCGCCATGCTTAACAAAGAGATGGAAGAAATTCAGATGGAATGTCAGGAACTTGTCCGCGCGCACATGCGAGAGCAGCAGAAAATCCAACTCCAGCAACGCGAGATGCTGCGATCCGAGCCACATAGGAGTCCACGAATTGTGCCTCGCATGGGGACCAGGTTAGAATACATCAAGCATACAGGGCTTACTCCCCACGAGCACGCTGAGCTCATCCGCAAGGAGGGAAGCCAGCCTCCTAAGCTCATTCCCCAGACTATGAAAGTTTCCGACAAAGAAAAAGATCCGGCCACTACCAGTGCCTATAACACTGGAGAAAGCTGTCGAAGCACTCCGCTAACCCTCGAGTTGAATCAGGTGTCCGATGACAGTGAGAAAGGACTCCGTAATTCAATGCTTTATTTGGTGCCGCCCGGAAATCGGACATCGGGCAGTGATACTGAGAAGCAAACACAGACCCCGACAAAACCTCACGAACACTCCAGCGATGAGAGCCTGAAGTTTAAAAAGAGTTTGTCATTCGGACAGAATTCTGCAAGGGGGGCTGGTGGTTCTGCTAATCTGAAAAGCTGTGAAAGCATGGGAGAATCGTTACAAGACCTCTATATGCGTTATGCTGATGTCATGTATACAAATCATGCTAACCTGGAACACACTATTGCTATCCAGCAGAAACTTTTCCAGCAACAGCTGGAACAGAGATCACGTATTAAGGGACAGGGGGGTGCCGGAAGTCGGGGTCCAGATGGTCGGCAGGCTGGGGCCGGAGCCGGGGCCCAGTCATCCGATGGATGCCAGATGGAATGGGTCGTCAAACGACGCCCCGACGGCACCCGCTACATTACCAGGAGGCCGATCCGGAATAAGATGCTGAAGGAGCGAGCAAAAAAGATATCGGAAGAACGGGCTGGCATGACCACTGATGATGAAGCCATGAGCGAGCTGAAAGTCGGCCGTTACTGGCCAAAGGAGGAGCGAAAAAAACACATCGAGAAAGCCCGAGATCAAAAACGAAAGAAAGAACTTATGATGAAGGCAAAGATGGAGACCCTAAAAGAAGAAGACAAAAAGGAAGTCAACATCCTCGAGCTTAGCCACCGGAAGATGATGAAACATAAAGGAAGGAAAGTATTAGACGATTTTGTAACTGTACAGGAAATGCTGGCTCATGGAAGTCGAGTCGCTGACGGAAAATCTTACAATCCTCTGCTTTCTGTGACAACTGTGTGATATCCAACCCTGACATATTTTAGGATTTTAAGAAAAAAATGAAAATAGAAAGCCAGACACAAAAAGAGGAATAAACTAAACAAACATTTTTACAAATTAAAAAAAAAAAAGCACAGTTTAAGTCAACTGCATTTATATATATATATATATATATATATATTCATATATATATGTCAATAATACATAAATTAATTTCTTAACCTAAAATAAAATAATAGTTACATTATAAAAAAATTCAACAACATTTACTCACTTTTGTTTATTAGACTACATCAATTAGCATCTGCCATAGTTTACCTTGACTTTCAGTTAGTCTGAAGTATATTCATAAGTGTTCTTAAATTTAAATATTTGGAAAAACTAACAACATTTTTACTTTTGTTTATAAGTACTTGTTGCAAAACAAAATTCTTACCTTTTGCCTTGATAAAGTCCATCAGAAGACGAAATGTATCTGCTAAGTTTTCTTTTTGTCATTATTTATATATATATATATATATAATGGCATATAACAGTATGTAGTTAAAACAAAAGTAAAAAACGAACTGATATTTAATATGAAAGACCAGACAAGTAAAGTAAAAATTGGTACTTTACTGGTACTTGCTCCTTACTTGTCAGAACTCGATCGAGAAACAAAATAGTAAAATTACATACTGAGTAAAAAGGTAAATTATTAATATACAGAATATCTATGATAAGATCCCATTAAGTCCTAGAAGCCATTTCTTCTGTTTACACAGGGAAGGCTGTCTGAACTTAATGAAAATTGTTTCAAGGACTTTTAGGTGGAACAGAATGAGATTGGCATAAAAAAGATGTTCCGACGGTATGCACATTGGCCCATTTAATCAGGTGCCCTGTGATTCCAGAGCCAGATGACAACGGTCTTATGCAAATTATTTCAAAGCTAACCTCTTCTAATGAATACCAGAAAACGTGTATTAGTTTTATCTTTTTAGTTGGTATGTATATATACTATTTTATTCCTCGGTGCAGTTTTGATGAGAGTTTACTGGTTGCTGTTCCTCATTAAATTTTTTTTTTTAAATTTTATCTTTCTGGTTTTTCATGTTAAATATTAGTCCTTTTTATTTCTCCTGCTTTAAGTACATTTATTAAATATGTCTGTGTTAGATTAAATCTTGTACTGCTAAAAAAATTTCATATATATATATATATATACACACACACACACACAAACAAACATATATATATATATATATATATATATATTAAATATAAATGTGCGAGTTGGCTGTACAGCAATTATTGTGCTGTCAGGGACAAGTTTAAAAACAAAATTGGAAGTTTTTTTTTTTTAAATGAATTTAAATTTTGAAAAATATTGGAATTTTTTTTTTTTTTTTTTTGAAATTATGTAATAGCTTGCTCCCAATGAAAAAAAAAAAGAACAAAATAAAATTTATATCTGCTCCTTTCCTTCCTTTTTATTTGTCTGTCTGTCCTAAAATGGAACTTGAGCTTGTTTATTAAAATTTAATTTGTTTACAAATTTAAAGAAAAACAAATTATTAAAAGCATCTCCAAAAATTTATAATAAAAAACACACACATACACACACATATGTGTGTGTGAGTAAAAATAAAAGCAAGCTTAAAGAACTTTTTGTGACAAAAGAAAAAATATACAAAAAAACAAAAAAAGATTAAATGTGTTTGGATTTTTAAACACCTGATGCACAAAGCTTTAGTAAATAATTTATAAGGAAAAAAAAAGACAAAATTTTACAAAGAAGAAAAAAAAAAAAAAGAAACCTCCTTCCCCCCAATTATAAACAATTTCTTTTTAATTTTTTTTTGTTCAACAAAATTCATTCAAATTCTTGCTGATGTATAGAATTGCTCATATTTTTCAATCATTGAAACCTGTATAAAAGAAAATAAATAAAAATAAAAACTAACAAATTGGATATTTTATCTTTCTTTGCTTTTTTCTATTCTAAATTGTAATTTGAAACTGTTTTTTTTTTTAAATTGTTTAAGATTGCTAAAAAAAAAAAATTAGTTAAATATCTTGTTAGACTCTGGTTTCTTCACTGCATCTGCCACCATTTATATATTGCCTTAACTCACAATCTGGCTCACTCTGACGACTTACTCAAGTCTCATAGACTCCACTAAGAGATATGGGGCCACAACTCTCAACACACTAACCCTTGCTAATGCAGTTTCTACAGCAAGTAGGTTTTTCATGGGATAGATTTTCTAGTCTCCTGCACAACTCATTTTCAGTACAGAGTTGTCCTTTCCTAGATCAATTCTGCACTATTATTTAACCCAAATTTTTGGGGAAAAAAGATGAATTCACAGCTTTTCCAAATATAACAAACTTGACTGGAATTCGAACTCAGCTCATCTGAATTCTTGGTTTGTGCCACTAACGATTAGACCACCTACACTTTACTTTGAGAAAGAACAGAATTCCTGCAAGATGCTACTGGGTATTTAGTTTACTAAAAATCATGTTTCCCTGCATAACCAGATTAAAAAGTTATCAGATAGAGATCAGAGAAGAGTAATCAGCATTCAAACATTTTTCTGAGAATTTAATCCTGTCATCATGCCTTTGGTCCTGCCTTAACTGAAGATTTTAATAAAAAGTAATTTTGTTTGCTTTATTCTACCAGAAGATGAGATTATGTATTAAACCTGAAGGAAGCTGTAGAATGGATCGGTTGAAATGTGTTCATAGGATAAAAAAAAAACATGACAAAGAGATTAAATTATATGGAAAAGAAAAAGATTTGCCTTTTTTTTTTTTTTACAACTGTGTTAAGTAAATGTAAACAAAGACATCTCTTTCCAAATGAACACTACGCACAAAGAAGACGTAGAATAGAGTGGTCAAAAAGCAGTGTTGATAAAAGATGAAAGACAAAAAGAATAAATTAAATAGTATAAAAAAGAAAGTTGAAATTAATTGGTTTTATTTACATTCGCTTTAAATTGCCAAAAGAAGAAATATTTTTCCATTTGAATGATACTACTGAGGAAGGCCATAGGATGCTTTGGTCAAGATGTGATGCTGACACAATCAAAGACTTTAAGAATTGTCTGAAAAATGTTGGAATAGATTTAGGGGATTAGGTTCAACAGTACATTACTGTATTCAAGGGATTGCTAAAAAAAATATTGAGTCAGACTCTCTGGTTTATTCACTGCCTCTGCCACCATTTACATATTGTCTTAACTCACAATCTGGCTCAAGTCTCATAGACTCCACTAAAGTACATAAAGTCACAACTGTCAGCACACTAGCCTTTGCTACTGCAGTTTCTACAGCAAGTAGGTTTTTCATAGGATGGATTTACTAGCTCCCCCACACCCCCCGCACAACTCATTTTCAATTCACAGGTGTCCTTTTCCTAGATCAATTCCCAACCAATGCTGATGAGCCCAATCTGCACTATTATTTAACCCAAATATGGGGGGGATGGATTCATAGCTTTCCAAAAGGAAATACAGTGGAACAAGGACAATAAAAGATCAGAGAGAGAAGATAGTTGCACTTATACTTTTGAAAATTCTACATGGCATTGAAGCAAGAAATTGGAAGAGACTTCCACAAGTGAGAAGTGTAAGAAAAACTATTAGAATGTAACTTACAGTTACATCTAAGTAGTTCAGCAGTAAAACGATGCTAGTAGTACATTTAAATTCATGTAGCCGAGGTACCAAGGAGGAGAGCTCAGAACAATTGCCATAAAAATATTTATGCAAAAGATAGAGAAAAGACAGGGTGATGGGAAAGTGACTGAAGTCGAGATGCCAGATCAGGACCGATAATATTACAGAACTCTGTGTGGATTTTGTCTAGAATCTTGAGATATATATTTGGAACATTAGCCCAGATATGGTAGAAATATTCAATGCAGAGGCAAATGGTAGGTTTATAAATGTGCAAGATGGATTCTAATGAAAAAAAACTGTCTGGCATGACAAACCTTAGCTTTGAAAGTTAGTTTCATTTATGATTCCTCACTTATTCTCAGAGATCCCAAGGCACTTCCCACACACACAGTTTTGTCTTTCTTTCATGTTAACCTGAGGAAGCCAAAGAGAGCATTTAGTCTTAGAAGGATATGGATTAGTATTCGTACAAAAGTGGAGATAATATATTTTTTTGTATTAAAGCTACTAAGACGGCTGGATTTTAAATTAGCCTACTCTGAGTCGATTTCTTTTACTCTATCTATTAATTTGTATGCTGAATGGCACTGCTATTGCTTTTGTGATGATCAGTGATTTTGTACAGGTGAGAAGTGTGAGAAAAGAAACTATCAGAATAGAATGGATGGTTGCATCTATTTCAACAATAAAATGATGAGACCTAATAACCAATCTAGTAGTACACTTAAATTCATGCAATCTATGTAGCTAGGAGGAGAGCTCATTAGAACAATTACCATAAAAATATCTATAGAAAAGGCAGTGGGAAGACACATTGTGGCAATGGGAAAGTTGGTTAGTTGTTCTTATTTAGTGGCATATCAACCTGTATGGATTATGCCAAAATCTAAATACTTTTTAGACAATTTTTTGGAGATAATAATGTAGATAATACAGGTCTTACTAATTAACCCATAGCTGGGGAGAGAATATGAGGATTCATACCATCCTCAAGGGTATTAGTGCATAAGTGAATATAATGAAACCAACAGGAATTGAAACTTGGCTCTCCAATTAACAGTTCTGAGCCATTATCCATTACACCACCTGCACATCGTTTGAGCTTACATCACATGATGTTCCAAAGCAGTCTCTGATTGAGGTACTGCCCAGAATCAATGTTGCTCATCTTCATTGATTGCATGTGAACCAGTGTTTCAACATCATGTGTCCTTTTGTCCAAGAATCTCAATATATATATATATATATATATATATATATATATATGTTTATATAAATAAAAAGGAAAGAACAGTAAGATATAAAATCCGGTGTTCTTATAGATATTTTTATTTTTACACAATAGTGCTCTATAAATTTAAATTTACAGAGCATTAATATTATAAATTAATAGATTTAAAATATGGTTTTACCGCTACACAGTGATAACCATGTTTCAGAAATGGAACTAATGTCTTTGGTTTAATAACAAAATTAAATTCAGGGGCTTTAGCTTCCATTTCTGAAACATGGTTATCACTGTGTAGCGGTAAAACCATATTTTAAATCTATTAATTTATAATATTAATATACTATATATATAGTGTGCATTTAGGCAGCAATCCTTCATTTATGCATGTTTCATTAAAAATGACAAACAAATTACTATGGTTAAGTTTCTTATTAAATTTTTCTTATGTTCAAACAGGAGCTTTCTTTTTTGGACACAGACTCTGTAGAAACTGTCCAAATGTTCTATAGTTTCGAGCACTTTTGGCTATAATTTTAGCCATTATCAATGATGATTTTATCTTTTTCCGTTTGAGTGTGTGCGTTATGTGTATGGTTTTAGTGTGTTATAGAGATGTTTTATTTTCTGGACACAGCACATTGTGGCCTAGAAGTTAATATTCCTTGACAATGGCTAAAGGTATTGCCAAAAGTGCTCAGAACTGTAGAACATTTGGACAGTTTCTACACACTACTCTGTGTCCCAAAAAGAAACGTCTTGTTTGAACACAAGAAAAAAATAAATAAACACTTAACCATAGTACCTTCTTTGTCATTTTTAATGAAACACGCATACATACATTATATATATATGTATAGAGAGAGTGAGAAAGAAAGAGAGAGAGAGATCTGCCAAAAAATTGTCTACACACTTCAGGAAAGGAAAAACTTGTCTTTTGTAGTTTTATCAAACTGTGATAACAATGTTTACTGTGGTTCAAAATTTTTGCAGAAAACATACTACATTGGTGGTCCTTAGACAAGAAATTGAAAACACCTGTACAATAATTCCACCGAACACTTTGGTTGATGTTGCCCAAGCAGTAGTTTGCTGTACTAATAAATGTCTGGAAGCTAAAGGCTACCATTTTGAGCATCTCTTGATATTGTAGAGTCCAAAGTAACTTGTATTAAACTTGTGATGTCTGAATAAATTTAGTATTACATTATCTATACAAGTTTTTCCTTTTCTAAAATGTGTAGACATTTTGTGGTGGACTTTATAATAGCAGCACCAAACCATACATGGCACCAATGGTCAATGCACGGATAAATGGCATATTTATAAATAAGCAATAAGGATTCTGGCCAGAAGAATTGTTTGGTTTATTTTATTTTACAGCATATCAAACTCAATGTGTTATTTAATGCCAACAAGATTTTTATTGCTGGTGATTTTTTTTTTTAAATGTATTGCTGGTAATAATTTTTTTCAAAAGTTTATTGCTGATATTAAAACCTATTTTTACACTTTTATAATGTTTTGACCCCAGTTTGGGGGTTAACTGTTTGCCCATAGCTGGGACCCTAACAGGTGCTACCATCCCAGGTCAGGATGGATCTGTGAACACTAGCAATTAAGAAGTGGTTCCCCACTCCTCAAAACCTCCTGATCAGAGGCCTTGCTGCTGGATGTAGTTTATCATCATGCCTAGGATGAGAAAAATTGTCTGGCACAATAAGTTTCCTAGCAGTAAACCTTGTGGTTGATTCAATAATATATTCCATTTCATGTAAGTTGAAGACATGATCCTAAGAAGGCATAAAGTGTTGATCTTCTGGAGTTTAGCATCAGCTATGCTGATGGCAGGCAGAAAAGGTTCTCTTTGGTGATTAAATGAAAGCAGTTTTGTTTTGGAGGTGTTAACATTTACAAGCCATTCCTTGCCCCAGTTAACCACTATGTGGAGATCCTTTTCATGAGCAGATGGCAGTTTTATTTTGTTGGACTTAATACTAAGAGGTGTGTCCTCAGCATAAATTGTTGGAAACTGAAGACATTAGGAATTTTATTGATGAAGATCAGAAAGAGTATAGGTCAGAGGATAGAGCCCGAGGGGACCCCTGCATTAATATGAAATGAATTTGAAACATGTCCATCCAACATCACCTTCATTACATGATTTAGGAATGATTAAATTAGGCCAAATATTCATCCAGAGACACTGTAGCCCTTGAGCATGTGGAGAAGGCCACCATGCCAAACCCTGTCGAATGTCTTTCAGATATCTAAAGCTGCAGCTTGGGCTTTGCTATTCATATATATAAAGATTGATAGACAATGATTGATAGGAATGAGCAGCCAGACATTAGATTATAAATGGTGTTCCAATAACTTGGGCTGATTTGAAACTTAATTCACATTTAAAATCAGTCCAACTTATTGGGACATTCTTTACTTACAGTACAATGTAGTGCTTCCAAAAGAATGGATTTGTGAAGTTATTTGTTATAGGGGGAAAAAAAATTAAATGCAGGAGGAAGAGAAGAAAAGCAAGAAAGAATTAAATTGTATTGAAAAAAAATGTTGCATTTTTAGAGAAGGAAGAAAATCTCATCCAGATGCAGCAACAGTTAAATTCAACCGCCTATGACAATCGTTCAGTATCTGTCTATATTTCTGAGATGAGGTATTATGTACATTATTTACATTATTCGGACTATTGTCCTCATCTTTGTCGCCATATTTATTACAACGTTTCGGTCATTGTATGCTCTGGCCTTCTTCAGGTGATTGGAATGTCGAACTGAACCCTTTATTTCACTCACTGGGGTTGACTGTTCTCGTTCCACATGCCATGTTTAATGGATGTCAGTTATCAGTTATCTCCTGTTAATTCCCCTCTCCAAGTTCTCCACTGCCTTAACCGGGTATTGAACTCGCACTCTTAGGGTCCTGTCACTGGATCTAACCAACGCCTTTATCCACTGTGCTATGTGTCCTTGAGAACAGTCTTTATTTTGCTCAAGGACACATGGCACAGTGGATAAAGGTGTTAGTTAGATCCAGTGACAGGACCTAAAGAGTGTGAATTCAATACCCGGTTAAGGCAGTGGAGAACTTTCAGCAGGAAATTAACAGGAGATAACTGATATCCATTAAACATGGCACGTGGAACTAGAACAGTCTACCCCAGTGAGCGAAATAAAGGGTTCAGTTTGATATTCCAACCACCTTAACAAGGCTGGAGCGTACAACGGCCGGAAAGTTGTAATAAATATGGCGACAAAGATGAGGACAATGGTCCGAATAATTTAAATAATGGACATAATTGTTGTTAAAAGCAAAACTCCAAAACCCCACTTGAAACCTAGACATTTCTATCCTTCGTTTGGAGAATCTTGAGTTCTGGAAGAAAAGAATTTTGATTATTGAAGTTCAATTAAAAAAAAATGGTTGGGGGAGGTGGTTCCTGATGAACGAGATTGAATGGCAGGACAGTGAGCTAACTTTCCTAATAGCAGACCTAGTAACTGATTCAATATTGAGAGAATAAAAAAGCAGAAAACCATAATATAATGATAATTAGAGACATGTAAGTATGTTGGCAAAACAGTGTGGAACATTTTCGTGAAAATACTTGGATGACAGTGCAGGGGCAGAAAAATCTACATAATCATAATAACGTACATCAGTCGCTAGTAAACATATATACAGATGATACCACAGGTCAAAGATCAAGATGTTTGGAGACTTACAACTGCTCTATCTCCGGAACGAGATCTAACAGCTCTTCTTCTATGTGACATGTCCTTTCAGGACATGGCTCTTCACAATTTCCTGTCCTTTGTAGCTCTTAATAAATTTTGTCTTTTTTGCTCCACCATCCATTTACCCAAGCTCTCTAGGTAGGGTATGCATTGTTTTCCTCTGTTCTGTGAGTATCACATTTTCCAAGCCCTCTTTCCTCATTATGTGCCCTAGAAATTCCAACTCTGTTCCTGATGTAAATATAAACATCTTTTTCTTTCCATTTTCTCTGAAACCCTGTTGTTGTTCCCATATTCAGTCTGTGGTATTCTCAGCATCCTTCTGTAGAACCACATTTCTGTAAGTCAATGTGGGTGGGGAACTGGCTTGTAAATATCAATACTTCTAATGGTAATATTAGTCATTTTCCTACCAGGAAACACTTGGTATTCATTGACCGAGCAACCAGTACTATTTTCTTTTTAGGAAAACAGGTTTCTCAAGTCCGGTAGCTTTTATCACATTTTTCAGTATTGATGGTAAACAATCATTGTCTATCAATCTTTATATATATGAATAGCAAAGCCCAAGCTTCAGCTTTAGATATCTGAAAGACATTCGACAGGGTTTGGCATGCTGGCCTTCTCCACATGCTCAAGGGCTACAGTGTCTCTGGATGAATATTTGGCCTAATTTAATCATTCCACAACCTTCAATTTGAAGTGGTGTGGAATGTCGACATCTTGATTATGTCATTATTTTATCTTTGTTTTATATATACTATCCATTTTAGTTGTTGCAGCTGTTGGTAGTCCTCAAGTGATGTGGTTTCAATTATTTGGTACAGTTCTTTTTTTATGATTCTGTAGCGCCAGTCCCCAGTGTTTAAAGAAGGATGATCACTGTCATGACTCTCAGGCTTTACTCACTCAAAGCCTTTTTTCACCATTGATCTTCGGAAGCAATTTTATACAGCTGACACTAGATATTTCTGAACAGGTTCTGTGCCATGCATGACATCCAGAAGAAAGTCTCGATCGGAAGAGTCTATTTAAGAACAGGACTTGAGTTTTTTTTTAGGTTGATGTTTTAGTTTTGTAGCATTTTGCAGTGATGGATGAAACGACTTCTGGCACTACCTATTCCAATTTCTATTTCTTTTTCCCACCATACTTAATTTATTATAAGCTCATCCATACGTCGAGATTTAAACAAATTTTTCTTTTAGCATTTTACCCCAAGCAAGGCAGGAGTACAACTGGCATGCAAGGGATTACAGGGTGAGAGCAAGAGAAAAAAGGGGTGTTTGAGGAAAGGATATAGAGAAGGATGGTGATCAGGATCAAGGCATCAGAAGATGTTGATTGACATTACATTTGGAGATTATAGCTATCAGGGAATCAAGTAGGAGGAAGGGAGTTCCACTGTTGGTAGTGCAAGAGAAGAAGCTGTTGGAGTAGAAGAGGCAGTAACATATAAATGTTTCAACAGTGAAAGGATGCAGCTGAGAGACCAACCTAGTAGCACGCTTAAATCCATGCAGATGGGGCACCAATGAGAGTAGCTTGCTATGAAAATATTTGTAGAAAAGACAGTTGGAAGCCACATCACGTCTGTGAGGAAGAGATTGTAGATGAGAAGAAAAGATTATCACTGTTAAGCAGACAGAATCTATAATTGCCAGCAAAGGGAAGAGCCCATGAGAAGAAACGACTATCACTGGTAAGAAGACAGAATCTATAATTGTCAGCAAAGGGAAGAGCCCATGAGAAGAAACGACTATTAATGGTAAGAAGACAGTATCTATAATTGTCAGCAAAGGGATGAGCCCATGAGAAGAAACGACCATCACTGGTAAGAAGACAGTATCTATAATTGTCAGCAAAGGGATGAGCCCATGAGAAGAAACGACCATCACTGGTAAGAAGACAGTATCTATAATTGTCAGCAAAGGGATGAGCCCATGAGAAGAAACGACTATTAATGGTAAGAAGACAGTATCTATAATTGTCAGCAAAGGGATGAGCCCATGAGAAGAAACGACTATTAATGGTAAGAAGACAGTATCTATAATTGTCAGCAAAGGGATGAGCCCATGAGAAGAAACGACCATCACTGGTAAGAAGACAGTATCTATAATTGTCAGCAAAGGGATGAGCCCATGAGAAGAAACGACCATCACTGGTAAGAAGACAGTATCTATAATTGTCAGCAAAGGGATGAGCCCATGAGAAGAAACGACTATTAATGGTAAGAAGACAGTATCTATAATTGTCAGCAAAGGGATGAGCCCATGAGAAGAAACGACCATCACTGGTAAGAAGACAGTATCTATAATTGTCAGCAAAGGGATGAGCCCATGAGAAGAAACGACCATCACTGGTAAGAAGACAGTATCTATAATTGTCAGCAAAGGGATGAGCCCATGAGAAGAAACGACCATCACTGGTAAGAAGACAGTATCTATAATTGTCAGCAAAGGGATGAGCCCATGAGAAGAAACGACTATTAATGGTAAGAAGACAGTATCTATAATTGTCAGCAAAGGGATGAGCCCATGAGAAGAAACGACCATCACTGGTAAGAAGACAGTATCTATAATTGTCAGCAAAGGGATGAGCCCATGAGAAGAAACGACTATTAATGGTAAGAAGACAGTATCTATAATTGTCAGCAAAGGGATGAGCCCATGAGAAGAAACGACCATCACTGGTAAGAAGACAGTATCTATAATTGTCAGCAAAGGGATGAGCCCATGAGAAGAAACGACTATTAATGGTAAGAAGACAGTATCTATAATTGTCAGCAAAGGGATGAGCCCATGAGAAGAAACGACCATCACTGGTAAGAAGACAGTATCTATAATTGTCAGCAAAGGGATGAGCCCATGAGAAGAAACGACTATTAATGGTAAGAAGACAGTATCTATAATTGTCAGCAAAGGGATGAGCCCATGAGAAGAAACGACCATCACTGGTAAGAAAACAGTATCTATAATTGTCAGCAAAGGGAAGAGCCCATGAGAAGAAACGACTATTAATGGTAAGAAGACAGTATCTATAATTGTCAGCAAAGGGATGAGCCCATGAGAAGAAACGACCATCACTGGTAAGAAGACAGTATCTATAATTGTCAGCAAAGGGATGAGCCCATGAGAAGAAACGACCATCACTGGTAAGAAGACAGTATCTATAATTGTCAGCAAAGGGATGAGCCCATGAGAAGAAACGACTATTAATGGTAAGAAGACAGTATCTATAATTGTCAGCAAAGGGATGAGCCCATGAGAAGAAACGACCATCACTGGTAAGAAGACAGTATCTATAATTGTCAGCAAAGGGATGAGCCCATGAGAAGAAACGACTATTAATGGTAAGAAGACAGTATCTATAATTGTCAGCAAAGGGATGAGCCCATGAGAAGAAACGACCATCACTGGTAAGAAAACAGTATCTATAATTGTCAGCAAAGGGAAGAGCCCATGAGAAGAAACGACTATTAATGGTAAGAAGACAGTATCTATAATTGTCAGCAAAGGGATGAGCCCATGAGAAGAAACGACCATCACTGGTAAGAAGACAGTATCTATAATTGTCAGCAAAGGGATGAGCCCATGAGAAGAAACGACCATCACTGGTAAGAAGACAGTATCTATAATTGTCAGCAAAGGGAAGAGCCCATGAGAAGAAACGACTATTAATGGTAAGAAGACAGTATCTATAATTGTCAGCAAAGGGATGAGCCCATGAGAAGAAACGACCATCACTGGTAAGAAGACAGTATCTATAATTGTCAGCAAAGGGATGAGCCCATGAGAAGAAACGACTATTAATGGTAAGAAGACAGTATCTATAATTGTCAGCAAAGGGATGAGCCCATGAGAAGAAACGACCATCACTGGTAAGAAGTCAGAATCTATAATTGTCAGGAAAGGGGGGGGGCACGAGATGTAAACTATGAAATGAGAAAGTTACTATTTATTTCAGAGATAAAAATGCCTTCCTTTATTTCTTACTGTCCTTCTCATCTTGATCATTATAGAAATAAGATTTTGGTCAGATACTCTCCGGCCTCACCTGGTGGTCGTTCTTTGATTCATGTGAAATATCTCTAGATTATTTTCAGAGTTATAAAAATGGAAATTTTGAAAAACACCCTTTCAATCGTTGGTTTTCTTTTAAAAGCCGGTCATTATTCAAAATGATGAGATAACGACATTATCAATTTTATTATTAATTACACATTTTAATTTCTATTTGTAATACAAGTTATTGCAATAATGACTATCGTTGTCATCATCGGATGCAATTTCAATTACAATATTAGTTCTGCTTTCATTTTGTGAGTCAGAAAAAAGATTTACGACCTGAAAATTAATGAAAAGTACCAAATATTCCTTAATGCAAATATATCCTGACTTAAAGTATTCAAATAAATTATTTTACAACATCAATAGTTATATTTTACTTTACATTAAATGAGAAATTTTTGACATAAACATACTTTGAATACAAATCTGATAACTAATACTAAAGACGGTAAAAGAAGGTTACTCATGATATAATATTAGGTTGGTGCAAAAATAATGCCGTTTTTTGACTGAAGTTGAACGTCAAAAAACGACATTATTTTTGCACCAACCTAATACATATTACATATCAATTTTGACGGCACGAGTACAATGGTTAGTTAATAATAAGGAAACAAAAATTCCTGTCCGAAAATGAAAGAAAAGCACCAAAACTGGCTTAATCTAAATATCTCCTGACTTAAAGTACTGTCGGGGTTAGCTCCTCCTTAATTCCCTAATTATTCACTAGGGGTCGCTCTCTCTACACTATAAATACTGGGCGACTTCTTACCTCGTTCTCTTTTTCATTTCTTCATTCCAGCAAACACCTTTACAATGTGAACTCTCGCAAGAGGTAATGTTTCCCATTTGTAGGAGACGCCATGACCATTATACACACATACACGTACGTGCGAACATTCATTAAAGAACAAACACAAATGTTCACACACACGCAAAATGTTTATGTCCATTGTAAAATTGTGTTGTTTCATGTCTGGGCTTTGAGCAGGCCACTCCATAACAGTAACATCCTCCTCAGAATGAAATGTCTTAACAGACTTCGCTGTTTGACATGTCGCGTTATCTTGCATAAATACAGCTGGTTGATTAATTGCAGTTCTCAAATCAGGTACAACATGTTTCTTCAATATCTCTTTGTATACAGTTGTGTTAATTTTACCATGTAGCCTAACACGAGGTCCCGTACCAGCAAGTGAAATCATGCCAAACTCCATCACACTTCCTCCTCCAAATTTAACGCTGCTTTTAGTGCACTGGGCCAAATATCGTTTCTTAGGACTGCGTCAAACGAACCTTCTCCCTTCACAACCGAACAGGTTAAACTTTGACTCCGCTGAAATGAACACAATCTCACTGTTCTTCTGTCCATATGACGTGTTCAATGGCAAATTTCAATCGGCTCATTTGATTCTTTTTAGAGATGTAAGGCTTCGTAGAGGCTGTTCAGATTTATTTCATTAAGTCTTCAAGAAATAGTGTGCCTTGATATTTTAATGCTAAGGTTAGCATTAGCTCTTTTAGAGATAGCGGTTGCTGTCGCAAATCGATCCTTTTTTTGATTCATTACCAATCCATCTGTTTTCCCTTGCAGTAGTTTTCCTAGGCCTGCCACGTGGTTTCTTGGCTTCACATGACCCAGTTTCCTCAATTTTTCTTAAAATACTATGAATAACACTTTTAGCTTTCCCTACACTCTTTGAAATATCCCCAATCGAGAGTTTATCTTCATTACGTAAGTTGACTATCAGTTTCTAAATTCTAATGAGGTCACAGATTTTTTCGCCATGTTTACAATGCTAAAGCCAGTAAAGAGTCGGTGTAATTTAGTAAAATACACGATTTTATATTCTTACCCTAAAAAATTTTCAATAATGCAAAATAATTATTAAATTTTATGGATTTATTTAATCGTTCTGATGTTTTTGATCATCTATTTTATTCGAATGTTATATAATTATTCTTATATCTTTATCAAAATAAGTTTCTTGAGCTTTGAATTATATAATTTACCTTTATATCCTTATTTTTCCTTGATAAAATGTTCTTTGAAGCTTTAAAATAAAAAGTTATTTCATATTTAGACTTTTTCTTAACATCGTTCTGATCATTATGCTCGCTACTGTATATATATATATATATATATATATATATATATATATATATATATATATATATATATAAAACAACTGAAAAGTTGCAAATTAAAAAATATTGAATGTTTTTTTTGTGAAAGTATTTATTTATATTTTTATATATATATTTGATATTTCAGATCGACCCTGATCTTTCATCAGAAATAACTGTTTTCAGAAGTTTGTTTACAAGTAGCGCCCAAGTAGTTACTTTTTTTTTTCTAGTGCTGCAACTACATGAATTTAAACGTGCTACTAGATTGACAATTAGGTCTCACCCTTTTATTGTTGAACTAGCTACATACTCTAACAGTATTTCTTTTCCTCGCACTTCCCACCTGTGGAACTCTCTTTCGATTTCTTGCTTCCCTGACAACTGAAATCTTCAAAAATTCAAATGCAATGTCAATCGCTATCGTTTTCTTGAAGCCTGTTCCTTTTTGCCATTTTCAGTCTTATTCCCTTTCAATCCCTGCTTCAGCCCTATACTCCTAATGCCTGTTCTTTCCTATGCTAATATAAGTTCACATAATAACTCTCTACATTGAGCGGCTCTTGAGTCGTGTATTGGGCTAACATTAGTAAAACCATAAAAAGAAATCCATTGCATTCTAGTGGTATTGTTGCCTTGTTTGGGATGAAATGGTTAAAAATAAAAATCTTCTTTACTGAAGAGTTTATGTCAAGACAAAACTGATTGTTTCTTTAGTATAAGATATACAATGGCTGCTATATTTGAATGGATGTCATAGGGTCTGTAAGCAATAGAACAGGTCACTGATTTATTTTTTCTATCAACAATGTTCTTCAGCCATTTGCAATTTACTTTTTCTCTACTCACCCTGACATTAACGGTCACTGTCTGGAGTTGGTGGTTCTATATTTGTCTTGTATTTATTGCTTATATTTCTGTCTTTCAATCAACATTATTCAATAATATTTATTCTTTTTTACAATCCATATTTTTTAGCCTTAATTTCTATGCTATTTTTAATTCCTTCAAATTCTCTCTCCTTCCTGCATTTTAAAAAGAAACAATTTCAATTTCCCATTTCTTTAAAGGTTTTTTTCCTTCCCTCATTTTTCCTTTATTCCATTTATTCCTTCATTCTTTTATTTTAATTCATTCATTTCTCCTTTTGTTTATTCATTCTCTTCCCTCTTTCATTGTTAATTGTAAAAAAAATAATTCTTTTAGCTCTTTCATTTTTAATTTCTTCATTCTATCTTTCATTATTCCTTCATTTCATCATTCATTCTCTCCTCTTTTATTATTCAATCAAAACAATTTTCTTTTAGTCCTTTCCCTTTATTCAGTTTCATTTACTCCTTCTTTTATTATTCTTTTATTCCATTCATTGCTTTTTTATACTCCTTTCTTCTTATTTCAACCCAAGTAAGGCAATAAAGCCACAAAGACGTAAGGGGGTTACCGAGTGTGAAAGAATATAAGGAAAAGAAAAACATTATTAAGGAGAGAGAGAACAATAAAAAAACAGGAATTAAGACAGAAAATAGTAATGAACATTGCATTTAAATTTTTGAAGATCAAATTTGACTGGAAAGAAAGGAACCAGACTAAAGTTCCATAACTGAGAAGTGGGATTGAAACCGTCATCATAGAACTTGCAGTTACATCTAGCCATCTGTCTATATTCTGAGATGAGGTATTATGTACACTATTTACATTGTTTGGACTATTGTCTTCATCTTTGTTGCCATATTTATCACAATGTTTTGGCCGATGAACATTCCGGCCTTCTTCAGGTGGTTGGAATACTTTGAGAAAATGGTATTAGAATCTATATTGCTAAGGCCAACTCTAAGGTTAAGATACGTAGATGACATCTTCATACTCTGTCCACACCAGGAAGATGTCCAGGTTCTACTAGACCATGTGAACTCAATAAGACCTTTGATACAGTTCACAATGGAAAAAGAGAGTAACAACACACTCCCATTCCTGGATGTTCTAATATCTCGAACAGAGCATGGGTTCAAGACATCCATATACCACAAACCAGCATTAACCAGACAGTACCTCAATTTCAACTCCCACCATTCATACAATATAAAGAAAGGGATTATCCACTGCTTACAACACCGAGCAGAAGTCATAAGTGGTGACCCAGAGATATTAGATAAAGAATTGGTCAGTATAAGCAGTATCCTACAATGTAACAACTACCCTGGGTACATGGCAGCAGAGAAAAAAAACTGGGATAGGCGGGTACAAGAGTAGGAAAACAACACTCAGAAAACAGTCTGCCTGCCTTATGTGAAGGGCTTATCAGAGAAAATACAAAAGATCTGCTGTCCATATAATATCAGGACAATCTTCAAAAGCTGGACGACACTTCCCAGATACCTCTCCTGAGTAAGAGACCCCCCCATAGAGGAGAACATGACTAAAGTCTGTGTGTATGCTATCCCGTGCAGTTGTGGAAAGAAATATAAAGGGTAGAGAGGCCGCCTCCTTAAGGTAAGGCTTCAAGAACACCAAAAATCTGTAACACGAGGGGAAGTGGAAAAATCAGGTGTACCTTACCACATATGGAGGGAAAAGGGAGATCACCGCCCTCTGTGGAATCAGATTGAAATCATAGACAAAGAACATCATTGGAAAATTCCTAAACTTTAGGAATCAGCACATAAGCTAGGCCACAAAAATCTGAGCCAACCAAGCATAGAAATGAATACAATACAGTAACCAGTAATAAGGAGTGCCAGAGAAAAGCAATAGTAACAAAAAAATTGCAACGTGAGCTCTGGTAAAAAAACATGCAATGATAACAGCAAAAGTTGCAATATGAGCACTGGTAAAAATGATTGCTGAAGACATTAGGTTTATAAGTCCCAGAAATTCATACACAGATGTCCTCAGGGACACATGGATAAAGATGTTAGTTAGATTCAGTGACAGGACTCAAAGAGTCCAATACCTGGATAAGGCAGTGGAGAACTTGGAGAGGGGAATTAACTGATAATTGACATCCATTAGAAATGGCACGTGGAACTAGAACAGTCTACCCCAGCAAGCAAAATAAAGGGTTCAGTTCAACATTCCAACCACCTGAAGAAGGCCAGTGCATACAATGGCCGAAACATTGTGATAAATTTGACAACAAAGATGAGGACGATAGTCCGAACAATGCAAATAGTGTACATCTCGGCATTTCAACTGTAAAATGATGAGACCTAGCAGCCTATCTAGTACTGCACTTAAATTTATAAATTCAAGGCACCAAAGAGAAAAGCTTATCAGAACAGTTACCATGAAAATATTTATAGAAAAGGCACAGGGAAGCTATGTTATGGCTGTGAGAAAAATGACAGATAACATTGCAAATTCTTTGTATTTTATCATGAATCTCTAAATACAAAGCAGATGTACCAGACCAGATATGGCAGCAATGTTTGATGCACAGGCAAATGCTAGACTGCCATTCATTATTCATTCAATTTCCCCTTCCATTTTTCATTCTATTTTTTTTTTTCATAAAAGATTTACAGGAGAGAAGATAATGTTATGGTCACCATCAAGTTCTGATCTGAATCTTTTTTTTTTTTTTTAAGCATTCCACCCCAAGCAAAGCAGGAGTGCCACTAGCATGCAAAGGGTTACAGAGGATTGGGAGCAAGAGTAAAGAGGCATGATAGAGGAAAGGATGAAGAGAAGGACGGGGAAGAGATCAAGGCATTGCATTTGAATAGTTGCAGATTATAGCTATCAGGGAAGCAAGTAAGAGGAAGGGAGTTCCACAGACAGGAATTGAGATACATGAAGCTGTTGGAGTAGAAGAGATGGCTATATTTAACCATTTCGACAGTGAAAGGGTGGGACCGAGATGCCAACCTAGTATCATGCTTGAATTTATGCAGTTTGGGAACTAGCGAAAGTAGCTCGTCGGACCAGTTACCGTGACAGTATTTGTAAAAAAGACAGAGGGAGTCAATGTCATGTCTGTGAGAGAGTAACTGTAAATGAGATGCCAGAGCAGGGCTAATCATATTGCATATATGTCTCTGGATTTTGTCAAGGACCATAAGATGAACAGCAGGGTCTCTAGACCATATATGGCAGCAGTATTCCATGCAAGGGCGAATGGTTGATTTATAGATTTGAAAGATGGACTCGGGCAATAAAAACTTTCTGGCACAACACAGAAAACCAACTTTCCTTGTAATAAAAGCTATTCATTCAGTGAATCTGATCAAAAATCTATGGTCAATTGTGAAGTTGAATTTATATGAAGGTAGCAAACAAAAAAACAGCAAAGCAGACCTATGGGAAGCAATTAAAACTAGCATGTCAGAAATTGAACCTGCTGAAGTAAAAAAATTAACAAAATCAATGGATAATAGATTACTGGCTGTTATTGAAAAGAAGGGTCACTATATTAAAATGTAAAGGTTTCAAATACTTATATGTGTTTGTTATTTGTTCTATTTATAGGTGTTGATCAATTTTTGATGATTTCCTATTTATTGAAGTGAAGTGTGATTATTATTCATTGGAAAAAAAACTATTTGCTTTTTGTTTATCTAATTTTTCAAGTTTTTTAATCATTACCTAATCTGATTATTCATTTGTTTCATTCTCTTTATCATTTATTCTTCTTTTCACTATCCATTCCATTCTTTCATTGCATTATTCATTCCATCTACTCCTTCATTTTTCATTCCCTTCCCTCTATCTTTATTTGCTTCTTTCTTTTCATTCCATCTACTCCTTCATTTTTCATTCCCTTCCCCCTTTCTTTATTTTCTTTTTTCTTTTCATTCCATCTACTCCTTCATTTTGCATTCCCTTCCCCCTTTCTTTATTTTCTTCTTTCTTTTCATTCCATCTACTCCTTCATTTTTCATTCCCTTCCCGCTTTCTTTATTTTCTTCCTTCTTTTCATTATTCATTCCATATCCTCCATCATTTTTCATTCCCTTCCCTCTTTATTTTCATCCTTTATTGCATTATTCATTCCATGTCTTCCTTCATTTTTCATTCCCTTCCCTGTTTCTTTATACTCTTGCTTCTTTTCCTTATTCATTACTTCCCTCTTTCCTTAATTCCCTTTGTCATTCATAATTAATTTCATTCACTCCTCATTTCTTCATTCATTAGTCATTACCATATATATATAATTTTTTTTAACTACATTCACATCCTGGGTAAGATGATAAACTACATCCGGCAGCAAGGCCTTTGATCAGGAGGTTTTAAGGAGCATGGAACCACCTCTTAATTGCTGGTGTTCCCAGGTCCACACTGACCTGGGGTGGTAGCAATTGTTAGAGTCTCAGCTACGGGTAAATAGTTAACCCCCAAACTGGGGGCAAAGCACTATGAAAATGTAAAAATACGTGTTAATACCAGAAATACTTTGTAAAAAAATTATCACCAGCAATACAATTTTGAATGAAAAATTTTACCAGAAATAGATTTTGAAAGGAAAAAAATATTACCAGTAATACATTTTTGGAAAAAAAAAAAATTACCAGCAATAAAAATCTTGTCGGCATTAAATAACCGATTGAGGTTGGTATGCCGGAAAACAAACAAACAAATATTCTTTTTTGTGCTACTTTCACCATTTTAATTTTTTTCATTCATTTTTCCTTTTTTATTCTATCAATCTGCTGCCTTCCTTCAATTTCCTTTCTTTTTCTTAAGTTTCATTTATTGTCTTATTTTAAAC
>OZ038501.1:69516682-69529182 GCA_964036315.1 Acanthosepion esculentum
TCTTCAATTATTCAAATATAAAGTCAATCTTCTGATTCCTGTCCTTCCCTTTATCCTTTCCTCAAACACTGCTCTTTACTCTTGCTCCTATGCTCTGTAACCCGTTGCGTGCTAGTGGCACTCCCGCCTTGCTTGGTGTGAAATGCTTAAAAAAAAAAAAAAAGAAAGAAAAGAAAAAAGTATTCTATATCTGCTTTGAGATTGTTTTTTTTCTTCTTAGGCTTTTATATACTTCATTTTATTTTCATTATTGCTGGAATTAGTTGATAATATGTTTATTATTATTATTATTATTAACTCATTAAATTATATGATCCTATCCTATTCACATATGGATATATTGTCAGTTATATATCAATTAAGGGAGATAAGAGAACAAAGGTAGCATTGCCTTTTTTTGTTTAGGTTCAATACTTTATGAATATTAATGTAGGTAAATAAACAGTCTATTCACCATTGAATAATTATAATTTCTACATCATGGGAGGAATATTGATGAGAATTTCTGATGTGGGAAGAAAGTATTAGCAAAACCATATTTAGTAGATTTTATAAATATCAATTAGGTTCTACTTACTGGGGCATTAAAAAAAAATGGAAATTGGGTAAAGTTGAAATATATATGTTTTTTTTTTTCATCATTTCAGAATGAGAGGTCTGGTACATAATATGAATACAGTTTAAAATCAACTTTTTCTTTTCCTTTATCTACATTGAGATGTTTTGTATAAAAGAACGGACTTATTGTATTTTGTCTATAATAATAATAATGGGATAAAGGTGAATAGGATGGAGAAGTAGAAAATGAAGAAGATGAGGATAAAGAAGAAGGAAAAGGCAGAGGTGAATAATAATAATAATAATAATAATAATAATAATAATAATGGGAAGAAGAAGATGATGGTAAATAGGATGGAGAAGTAGAAAACGAAGAAGATGAGGATAAAGAAGAAGGAAAAGGCAGAGGTGAATAATAATAATAATAATAATAATAATAATAATAATGGGAAGAAGAAGATGATGGTGAAGAAGATGATGGTGAATAGGATGGAGAAGTAGAAAACGAAGAAGATGAGGATAAAGAAGAAGGAAAAGGCAGAGGTGAATAATAATAATAATAATAATAATAATGATAATAATAATGGGAAGAAGAAGATGATGGTGAAGAAGTTGATGGTGAATAGAATGAAGAAGTAGAAAATGAAGACGATGAGGATAAAGAAGAAGGAAAAGGCAGAGGTGAATAATAATAATAATAATAATGGGAAGAAGAAGATGATTGTGAATAGGATGGAGAAATAGAAAATGAAGAAGATGAGGATAATAATAATAATAATAATAATAATAATAATACCTCACACCACCCATAACACCACCCAGACCTGGTTACGGAGATAGGACCTGTAACAATTTTATGGGACTACACAATACACTCAGAACAATCAAAGCTAATTGCCCAGACATCGTTATTAGAGACCGGAAAGACAAAATGTGCCTCTTTATTGATATGGCAGTTCCTGCAGATTGCTATTTGCCTTTGAAGATCTTCAAAAAGATATCAAAATACAATGACATTGAAATCGAAATCTCAAAAATGTAGCACATGAGAACATCAACAATCCCCGTTGTAGTTGGAGCCCTCGGATTGATTGGAAAAGATTCCAATAGACTCATTGAAGGGATCCCTGGTAGCTCATGCCTTAAAGAAATACAAAAAATTGGTGTGTGTGTTAATTGCTCAGTGGTACACACTAGAAATCAAAGGAAATAAAAGAATAACTTAATGGGGTCAATAATATGAAGGCTTTCAACACCTTGGCTATACCTGTTGTAACATAGAACTTCAACATTATTAAATGGAAGTTGAATGACATTGGAAGATTGGACGCCAAAACCAGAAATATGCTTACCCACGTGGGTATGCACCACCCGAAATCAGATGTTGATAGGTTGTATGTAGCAAGAGCTTTAGTAGGCCGAGGTCTAATCCAACTTGAAGTAACTCTAAAAACTACAAAAATCGGATTGGAAGCATACCTCACAAGAACCAATGACATTCTACTACAGATAGTGAAACACCAAATCCACTCCATTAACTAAGAAGCTGCACTCTTCAAGAAATAGCTTAATATACCTGAAATACTATCAACAAAAAAAAACGAAGCGAATACCATCTACGCCAAACGAGTAAAAAAGAAAGCAAAACTACTTGGTTAAATGAAATTACAAAAACAAAAAAAATATATAAACCAAAAAACTGGGTGGACAAGGCGTTGCATGGCAAATACCTAAAAAGAACGATAGAAACAGATGTGGAACAGCCACTGATGTGTCTTCACATGTGGCTGAGGGCACCGGATTGAAAGCTGAGACAGAAGGCCTAATTATTGCAGCTCCGGACCAAATAATCAAGGATGGAACTAAACTGAAATGCAGGATATGCGGAAAATATGATGAGACTATCAATCATATTATCTCAAGATGTTCGGAACTAGAGAAAAATGAATATACCCAAACGTAACAAGGTAACGACATATGTGCACTGGAAGATATGCAAGAAGCGCAAAATCGAAACCACTGAGAGTTCGTATGAGCACCAACCAGACACACTTACCCAAAATAACGATGTAACTATCCTCTGGGACATGCCAATTAAAACTGACAGGGAAATAACAGCCAACAGACTTGATATTATCATAAAAGTCAAGAAATTTAGGAAGTGTATGCTTATTAATATCCGAGAGAAACACCTTGAAAATTATCGATAAACTGTCCAGATAGAAGGACCCGGAGATCGAGATTAACAGGATGTGGGGAATGAAGACTGAGACTGTACCAATAGTAATCGGAGCTCTGGGCCTCGTGTGAACAGGAATGGACAATTTTACTAATAATGTCCCAAGTAACATCAATATACAAGTTGCCTAGTTGATCCCCTACTAGGAACATCCCATATGCCAAGAAAAGTGCTACAAATTAAATGACAATTCGCCTATAGGGCCTAAGAACCGTAGTTTGGATCCGGCTCTACAAGATACAAAGCAGGAAAAATAACATACACAAATAATAATAATAATAATAATAATGTTCTTTCTCTCCTTAATCTCCGTTTCGGATGAACTAAACAGTAATAACTAAGGATTCAAAGTCAAAAAGTAAGTGTTTAATTACCTTTTCTACGTGGAGGATGTCAAACTGTTTGCCAAAGACGACAATGAATTGAAGGATATTCTCAATACTGTAAAATGTTTTAGGGATGACATGGATTTTGGATTAGATAAAAGTGCAAAAGTAACATTCAAGAAAGGAAGGATTACAGAAATACACTCAATAGATCTAGATTAGCGAACTTGGAGAAAAAGAAGCCTATAAATACGTAGGGGTCAGCGAAGGAGATGGAATACAGCAGACCCAAATGAAGGAGAGAGTAAGAAAACAATATTACAAGCATGTGCATCTAGTGTCAAATACCGACTTGAATTCACAAGTTGCCCAGAAGATCGCTCTGCTAGGAACATCGCATATACTAAGAAAAGTGCTAGCAATTAAATGACAATTCTCTTATAGGGCCTGAGAACCATAGCACCCAGTGAGGATCGGGTTCGATACTCAATAGTATTGGCCAACTAGAGTAGATAGCCGTCCATTAACTGGAAACTGATGTGGCATTTTAGCGACGACATAAAATCTCGTGAGCAATTTGTTTGCCGAAATCGAAATAAATATTATTAGCAACGGCAAAAGCCCACTGTGGAACAAATTGTTTTATTGTTTGTTGAGACAATCTCGTATTCTGAACGAAAATCTTTTATTAACATCGAAATTCAGCCCGTCCCTTCCCCGTGACATCTGGGCGAGTCGTTGGTGTAATATGGCAGGCTTCGTCTCTAAAGAGAAATTAGAGTAGCAGATCGATACTTTCAAAAATAAATTCTTTGATTTGGCCACCACAAAACGTGTTACTCTTCAGAATGACTGGACACATCAAGAGCCAGAGAAATAAACTCAAGAATTGGTCAAAATCGTTAAGCCTGGAGGATCTACGAGAGATGTTTGAACAGCCAGCCTCAAACATTTATTAATCCAAAATGTTTATTACGATGCAAATAAAACATTGTGCATATGTTACAAGCACTACGATGCTATTTTCCAAATGGTCGTCATCATGACGGATGCACTTGTTCACAACATGCGATTGTGATTTTTTTGTTTAACGGCATATCAACTCCTTATGGGTCATTTAACGCCGAAATTTAATTTTCTTGGGAGCTTTCAAGTAATATATGGTAGATGATACTCGGCTTTTTCTCCAATGTCTGTTAATTGCTATAACCCATTGGGAAAGATAGTGGAACAGTTTCTTGTTGCCTTCTCCAGGATTTAGAATTCAGAATTTTCCTTCACCTAGAATGCTAAGTCTACTCTGCTATTTAGTCCAGAGCTTTTCTTTTTGTTTTTTTAACGGTATATCAAGTCCCTATGGGTCATTTAACGCTGAAATTTATTTTTCTTGTGCGCTTTGAAGTAATAAGAATATGATGTTATTCTGCTTTCACATTTGAATACATGGTAGAGGATACTGAGCTTTTCTGCATATACATGCTTGTGGGGACATAATTATTCGAGACAGTGCTATGTGTGTTTTATGTTGTATATTTGTTGAAGTTATATTTTGGAATACAACTTGATTTTTTTTTTAAATTGCAGGATATTATATGGATTAATGTCATGAAAGAATTCTTTCATGAATTGTCTAGCACGGCACAGTAAACCAACTTTCCGTACAGCAGACCTAGCAGTTGATTCAATATAATTTTTTAATTTCATGTCAGCGGAAAACGTTAAACCGAGAAGGCGCAAGGAGTCACTCTCCTGGAGGTTAGCATCAGCCATGCTTATGGAAGGCACAAAAGGTTCTCTAAGATGACTAAAAGAGAGCCGTTTCGTTTTGGAAGCATTCAAATTAACAAGCCATTTCTTGCCCCAGTTAACAACCGATTCTAGGTCATTTTGAGATCAGCTGCCTTATTTGACCTTATCGATAACCGACCAGAATTACAATTAAGACAGGAGTAAATAGTCGTGTTATTAGTATAGATACCCGATCTTTTACTGGATCAATGTTTGTGTTTACCCAAATCACAGATTTGTGTATTTCATGGAGTAAGCGTAACGGCTATCGGCGAGACAGGTAGAATCATTGACCTGAGTTTAAGTTCTGGCCTAGCCTATTACGTTCACTATTGAACTGAATCTACCCCCTAATAAATGGGTTAAATAGCAGAGTTAGCTGGCCTTTCTAAACATTGGTTGCAGACAGTTGAGTAAGGCGACTATAATAAACTATCGGTGACAGTACCACGCAGCTAAATAGGCCTCAGCACTCGCATATCATTAACCAGCTGGTAATTATAGAAGAAAGGGACATAGCACTAATCAAATATTGGTAATGATAAAACACTAACTGCCATCACAGTGTCATCTGCATCTTTTGACCGGAAAGATAGATAGTTTGTTTAACCAGCATATCGACCTTCGTTGGGCCATTTAATGCTGAAAAGGTTTTTTTTTTTGTTTTTTTCAAAAAGTATAGTTGGTAATATTGTTTTTCAAAAAAGTATAACTGGTAATATTATTTTTTCAAAAAAGTATAGCTGGTAATATTATTTTTTCAAAAACGTATAGCTGGTAATATTATTTTTCCAAAAAAGTATAACTGGTAATATTATTTTTTCAAAAACGTATAGCTGGTAATAATATTTTTTCAAAAACGTATAGCTGGTAATAATATTTTTTCAAAAAGAAATTTGCTGGAAAAGACCTAGAAGTTTGGAAAAGACCTGGAAGTTCACTATTTGCCCATAGCTGGGACCCCAACAGGTGCTACCAACCCGGGTCAGGGTGGACCTGGGAACACCAGCAATTAAGAGGTGGTTCCACGTTTCTTCAAAACCTCCTTATCAGAGGACTTGCTGTTGGTTGTAGATTAACGTCGTACACACGACGTGACCGGAAAGAAAGACAACTACAAGAAACTCTTACACATGTTACTGAAGGAAAGAGAGAAGAAATGACTAAACATCGACTGTCTTTGTTGATTGATTGATTCGTTTTCTACGGATTATCAACCCTTTTCAGGTTATTTAAAGCCAGAAAAATTATTTTTTTAGATTGTAAGAATTCTGTTGGAGATTATAATGGTTTAGTGATACAAGTCTTACTAATTAACCCATAGCTGGGGGTGAAAAGGTAAGGGAATATAACTAACTAAACGGGAATAGGAACTCGGCTCTCCGATTAACAATTCCTTGCCATTATACAATAAAGAATCCGAACATCCAAGCTTACAAGACGTGGTATTTCAAAGCGGCTACCCAACAGGCTCGACGTTGCTTAAGTTCAGTGGCCCTGAGCAGCAAAAGGATCAGCCCCATATGTAAATTACAAATTGGAGATACCAAAATAAAGCAAATGCAACAATTTATAGGACAGGAAGTGCAACACTGAAATTCGAAGGTGTATTTTGACAGCGAAATATGTCATCTAAAATCTAAGCAAAGTATTATGAAGCAAGAACTATTTCGTTAGAAACAAAGAAAACAGTTCTGAATTGTTACGTAATATCAGTAACCCCATATGGTATTGAATGCTGGTCAATCTGCTCACAGATGAATAAGCGACTTGCAACAGAAATGGGGTTCTGTAAAGGGTGCCGAGAATACCATAGACCAAATATGTGAGCAACGACGTTGTTTTAGAGAAAATGGAAAGAAAAAGGACGTTCATCCGTTGCATCAGAAAGAGACAGTTGGAATGTCCAAGGTATATAATGAGGAAAGAAGGCTTGGAAAATTTGATGTTCACAGGACAAAGGGACAGAGCAAAGCAGTGAATAACCTAACTAACGAGCTTGCGTAAATGGATGGCAGAACAGGGTTGAGTAGAGATAACAAAAAGACAATATATACCAAGAGCTACAAAGGACAAGAAACTGTGGTGAGCCGTGATCGCCAACGTACTGCAGAGACACAACACATAGAAGAAGAGTGTTTTCTGCCAAGGTGCTTTTGCTTAAACTTATTAAAGCATTTTAAACATTCGATAAGAAGGAAAACTTTGACGTCCAAGCCGTGGAGAGGTCAACGGGAAAGTACTCCACTATCTTTGCCAAGAAGTCGGAGCAATTCCTAAATAGTCGTCGCTGGAGAGCCATGGACACCTGAATTGACAGGACATTAAAGTGGATGCTCTGCAACATCCAAACTATCTCAGTAGGAACATTCTTTTGTCAAGTTGTTCGGATATGCGTGTATATTTTTTTTCACTGACTTTCGCCCTGCATTAGGCTCAAGAGCTACTCAATGGAAAGGTTACAGAGTAAGAGGCACAGTTTATACGGATATATGGGAAAGATGACGGTTGACCATAGACATAAAATGGTCGATGAAGCATCCTCTTACAAAGCAATGGTTCGTGGAAAGTGGTGTTGTAATGATAGTATTATGTAAATGTCCTGGTCTCTTTTCTTTTTTAAACATCGCCCCTCAGTCTGTTCAGCGTCTCACACTATCCCATTGCGTTAATTGTATCAAATCCACGTTCTGCATCACGGAACACATTGGCCATCAATTTCTTCGCTGACTGATGAACTTTGAATTCAGATTGGCGGTCGATGACTATGTATGCTTCTAAGTGTACAATGTGCTCCGCACGACCTTCAGATGATGACAGAATATACTTTGCATGTTCCTCAGAGAAGCCAGGTGCGGGATTGAACGGAGAGGTAACCTCCTAGCCACCGAGGGCAGATATATGGGATGGGTGCAACTATGCCTGAGATATGCATGCGTGGGAAACACCTCCCCCAGAGAGAAAACCATCACTGATATCACACGCGAGAATGTTGAATGAACGTTCGGATGAGACCCTCTCCAATTCAGACTTCTGCCGACAATAATTGATGATGTCCGGAGAGAAAAAGCATGGCAGACCGAGCCGCACATGTTATTATCCGGCCCGCACATGCATGAGAGAACAAGCCGCTCATGCTATCATGCAACCTGCACATACATGAGAAGCTCTCATGCTGTCATCCGGCCTGATCATACATAAAAGATCGAGCAATTCATGCTAACACTGAGCATCTCATGGTATCATCCAGCCTGCAAATACATGGAAGACCGAGTCGCTCATGTTATCATCCAACCTACTCATACATGAGAGAACAAGCCGCTCATGCTATCATACAACCTGCTCATACACGGGAGTCTCTCATGCTGTCACCCAGCCTGCTCATACATGAGAGAACAAGCCGCTCATGCTATCATCCAACCTGCTCATACATGAGAGGCTCTCATGCTGTCATCCAACCTGCTCATACACGGGAGTCTCTCATGCTGTCACCCAGCCTGCTCATACATGAGAGAACAAGCCGCTCATGCTATCATCCAACCTGCTCATACATGAGAGACTCTCATGCTGTCATCCAACCTGCTCATACATGGGAGTCTCTCATGCTGTCACTCAGCCTGCTCATACATGAGAGAACAAGCCGCTCATGCTATCATTCAGCCCGTACATACATGAGAGAATGATCCTCTTATTGAGTGTTTTCGTTAATCGACACGACAATAGCATTGCATAGATCATAGAATAAAGTTTTGTCTCCGAGGTAACGCCGTGAACTCAGATCTCATCACCTATTCTCATGAATTCCTCTGTGTAATCCCAGAAGCGGAAAAGAGAATGTTCTGGGACTTATGTTCTGTCATTTGCTTTAGGGACACAAGTTGGACTGTTGCCCTTGGAAAAAAAATCTTATAACAATTCGCATCAACATGTTTATATACAGTTTCATAATAGCAGTCAGCTTTTCATACGCATACACACAATATGTCAATGTGTTCTATTACAGAATATATGGTCGTTAGAAAAAGGACCAGCCCAAGAAACAAGCTACAAAGTGGAGATGTCAAAATCAAGCTAGTGTCCAAGTGTGACAATACCAAGACAGCTAGAAGACCTGCCAGGTTTTGTTTATTGGCAAATCTCAACAACATAAGCTAAGCAGATGAAACTGTTGCTAGTAAGCAAAACAAAAAAAAGGGAAGAAAACTGGGTGGATTTCTAGACAAGATACTAAAGAAACGCGAGAAGAAAGGACTATTTATTGTAACAAGAAGATGCGAGGAGACGCCAGAATCAAGCAAGTGCAGAAACTAACTGCGAAGTGTTTAAACAGACGACGGAAAATGTGACACAGAAATCCGAAAAAGCAAATAACCAAAGATGCCTTCGCAAAGCTGAACAAAGTATTAAGAATAAAAAAGTAATATTAATCCTCTTATATTGGCAGACAATGCTGAACAGTTGAAAAGAAGGCTTAATGTAACAGAGATGTTGTTCTACAGAAGGATGCTGAGAATACCATGGGAAGAGCATGCCAGCAAAGAGAAAGTTTTAAGGAATATTGGATAAAAATGAACCCTTAGAATCAGAATGATTTGAAATTTAAGGAAGCCATAATGCGGAAAGGGTCTTGGAATATGTAACGCAAACCGGACATACTGAAGGCAAGAGAACCGTCGAGTAAACTCCCCGACAAGCTTTTTTAAATGGATGGTAGAACAGGTAGTTGAAGAGATAGTAGAAAGATCAGCATTACTTAGAGCTATGAAGGAGACGAAGTCGTGGAGAGTCATGATCACCCACATTCTGAAAGGGACATGGTATACAAAAAAAGAACAAGGCTTTTCGGAATTTCTTGAGCTCAGAATCATTATTTTGCTAGATTTCACAACTTATTCAAGCCATGAAAATACTTAATGCCAAATGAATGCCTGTAAAACAACATGATAATTTTTTTTATCCACAATCCCAGATTCGTTCAAGAAGAGAAAAGAATTAGTTTCAAAGTACCTTTGTTTCTTCATGCTTGTAATGACGATTATGTTCTTGACAAATTGAAGGTTTATTCCAGTGGAACGGGTTTCCAAATGTTTGACATTACTTTCCAGGCAGGCAAATATACCAATGCACTAAAACAAAATAAAAAATACTTTTTTAGTTTCTTCAAAGGTACGCTATTGCGCATTGTGGGCTTAGAAATAAATTTCACTTATTTGATCTTTCAGACAATTGTATTCATATTGGCTGTTATTTTCCAATCTTTTCATTTTGCTTCTACCCAGGGGCAAGCAGTTATTCTTACAACCCAAACTAAGTTTCACTATTAAATAATCCACAAGGGTCTGATAAGCCGTAAAAAAAAAAAAAAAAAAAAAATCAATTAAGGTCGAGCTGCATCTGATCTTTAGAATTTTCTTAATACTACTACTACTACTACTATTACATACATTCTCGCCTGCTATGTCTGAAAGACTGACCAACTCCACTCTAAGGTGGTTGCTTATATAACTGCGTGTGTCAAGATTCTTTCCCACTCTTGCAAAGCTAGAGGCAGGTGTGAGATCACGCGATTGTTCATTCATCGGCAGTGAATAACCTCAGGCCAGGCCCTGCAGCTGACACCCTTAGCTTGGTGTGAAACTGTGAGAGAATTTCATTCTGCCATAAAGCTATAAAATGGTTCAAAACAAGAAATAGGCCAGTCGAGTTCGAATTCCGGTCGAGTTCGTTGCATTCACTTTCGCACACTTGGTAGAGGCACGAATCCATCTCGTTTCTCGCTGGCTGGGGATTAAATAGCAGACTGGGATTTAGATTCGGACTTACATCCTCGTCTTTATTGCCATTGTCACAACGTTTCGGTCCTTGTGTCTACGGCCTCCTACAAGCACTTTTTCGATCCGAGAAACCTTTAGGACATTTTCGAATGTGAGTAATGGTAACTCCCGGGATGTATAGTCGTGTTTGGCAAACAGTCTAGGAGAAGGACAACTCTGATTTTTAAAAAATGGCAAATGAAAGAATCATGAAGCGCCTAATGACTATGATTTCATCTGAGATAAACCTGTATTCGATCTATCTCACCATTATCATTCTTTCATGCAGAGTCCCCGTTTTTATTTTTCAAGGAATTAATTAGTTTTATTATTGGTTTTGGCAATAGCTAGAACGAAAAAAATGTTAACAATTAGAAAGAGGCTGAAAAATTTCTGACACATTAGGAAAGAAGTCTTGGAGAATATAACATTCACAGGCCATATTGGAGGCAAAAGAAACATCGAAAGACGGCAAGTAACCTATTTGACAACTTTGAGCAAATATTTCAATGCCCAACTACGACAAATGCGTGTAATGGCCGCGAAAGGGAAAGTACTGAGAGTGCAACAAAAGAAGCTGTGGAGAACCACGAATGTCCTGCTACAACTGGACAGGATTTTTATTCCGTCTCCAGGAATGCGATACTATTTCCCGAACAAGGTAGTAATTTATGATTAACACCCAACACTATTGACTAGTCATTGAACGGTGTCCGCCGACTCCACTCAGCCAGAACCTGTGCAGGCTGAATATCTTTGCTTGATCAATGTGTTAATAATGAATGACTGGCTGACCACTCGAGCGTTAAAACCATTTGCTATAACCTTCGGGCATTGCGGAACCGTTCTATCTTACCTCCCCAACCAAACCCAAGGTTTCTAATGGGCGAAAAGATCAAAAGAATCATATAAAAACAGGAAAGGGGAGCCAAACTCAATATTTTCGTGGTTTGTTTAAAACTTACACTATCATGAATTTGATTATGATATTGACTCATGCTCTCTTCTTGGTGGGGAGCTTAAGGCCATATCACGTTGAAACACCGGTTCTCGTACTATCCATCTACATCGAGCCAGGTCAGTACCTAGATGGATGACCTCATGGAAATAGCAAGTGCTATAAGTTTGAATGTGCGGGTGGTGCAATGAATAACGGTTCGGAATTGGAAATCAGAAAGCAAAGTTTCAATTCCAGTTGTGTTCTTTATATTCACTTACGCGCAAATACCCATTGGTAAAGGTAATAATCGTCCTCCTCTTCTCCCCCAGACATGGGTTAATTAGTAAGACTTGTTTCATTAAGTCATTACAATCTGAAAATAATTTCTGGGTTTAAATAATCTGCAAAAGCTTGATAAACCGTAGAAAAAGGGTGAATGAGTCAAACGATATATATATATATGCACAAACAGATGATTAAGGTAAGGAACTGACAGTTATCATGCAGTGTTGATTTCTATGTCCACACACTTTATATCTACAATCTCTCCCTCTGAGAAATATTCCCTCAGTAATATAGCAACTTTTAAGATATGTATTTCACGTACATAAGATCATAAAAATAAAGTGCAAAATGAAGAAATTTACACAAAGTGTGTATAAAAATACACGTTAGCATTATTATATATATATATATATATATATATATATATATATATATATATATTAATTGAATGATTTGTTTAATTACATATCAATAACTTATGGGTCATTTAATGCCGTAATTTAATTTTCTTGGAAGTCTTGAAGTAATAAAATTTGATTTATGTTATTCTG
>OZ038501.1:69534182-69589182 GCA_964036315.1 Acanthosepion esculentum
AATCATTTTAACACCGTTTTTTGCGTGTACGAATGTTAAAGATTGTCGAATATTGCATAGAATGAAATGATTTTAAAAAACTTATCGTTTAATAAGTAAATTTCAAGATGTGTCTGCTATCATGTTTATAGTTACCCTATATTTCACACCAAGCATGACAATAAAGTCCCTAAGACGTAAGAGCTTACTAGATGAGAGAGAGAAAGAAAAATCATTAGGGAGAGAGAACAATAAAAGAACAAGAATTAAGACAAAAGATAACGATTGACGTTTCAATTTTTGAATATCGAAATTGACTGGAATGCAAGAAGTCGCAAGCCTAGCATGAAGTGATGTGTCTGCTGACATAAAATATTCATTGAATTGTAGCCATTTTAATCTTTTTGTATGAGCGTGCAGGGGTTTTCTACAATTTCTTACCAAATATAAATGGAATTTTCATGACAACGACAAAGATAAACAGTGAAAGAATGCGTGGGTACGGAAGGACGTAATGCCGTCATCACAAGTGAAGACAAGCAACTGACTGGCGATCCTTCCGTGCGATGTACATGAATAGTTATAGTTATCCGATAGGATCCCAGACAAAAAGTTATTTTGGTTCTTCGCTTATTGATTCATCGTACTTTTTTTTTTTTTTTTTTAAATCGGTTACAGAAGATTAATGACATAATTTCTGCTTTTATGTTAATCCGTAATCCACGAATAACAATACAATAACTCTATTCACTGCAGGTTAGGTAGAAAGAAATTAATTCGCATCCACAATAGAGAATTAAAAGATAATCTCGTTCTGACTGAATTATCGTTTAAGTTCGGTTTGATTTAGTTTATTTTGTTTTACAGCATATCAACACCTTAACGGGTTATTTAATGCCGACAAGATTTTTAGGATAGGTTCGTATGGATAGAATATATATTCCTTATGAGAAATCACTTTTGAGATCAGGTCTCATTAGCGTATTTTTATGAAGGGGATTTTTGTCGAAAGTCAAATGTAATGCTGGTAATTATTTTTTTTCAGTTTTCAAAAAATGTGTTGCTGGTATTTTTACTATTAAAATCTATTTTAATACTTTCATAGTGTTTGTGGGTTAACTATTTAACCCGAGGTACCGAGGTACCCGAGGTGGTACCACCTCGGGTCAGGATGGACCTGGAAACAACAAAAAATTAATTGGTGGTTCCACGCTCCTCAAAACCACCAGATCAGAGACCTTACTGCCGGATATAGTTTATCGTCATACCCAGGATGCGTTGAAGTTCAAATGAAAAGAATATAGATGTCATCACTTAAAAATGGAAAAGAAAAGGTTTGGTTTCTCGCACTTCACGTTTGTTGAACTTTCTTCTGTTTTCCTGTAAAGTTTGCTTTACAAAAATTTAAACGCAATGACAATCGTTATCTTCTGTCATCTTAATTTCTCTTCTTTTGTTCCCTCTCCTTCATAATATTTTTCTTATATTCTTTCACACTCAGTAACCCCCTATGTCTCTGATGATACTTTCATGAGCGTGAAACACGTTAGATTGATAATTTCATGTTTGTTGTTTATTTTATTATGTCGGATTCCAATACATATTTGATCCCAATTCAATTTCTGTTATGTCGTATAATTTAATTATTTCACACCTAGCAAGGCAATAAAGCCACTAAGACGCAAGAGCTTACAGAGTGTGTGAAACTATGAGGAAGATGAAATATTAAGGAGAGAGAACAATAAAAAACAAGAATTAAGAAGAGAAAAGGTAACGATTGACATTGCATTTCAATTTTTGAAGATCATATTTGACTGGAAAGCAAGAAGACGGAAGAGAGTTTCAAAAGTACGATAGAAGAAACTATTAGCATAGAACTTACGGTTACATCTAGCCATTTCAACTGTAATGAGACCTAGCTGCCAATCTAGTACTGCGCTTAAATTCATGTCTAGGCACCAAAGAGGAGATTAATATTTATTTTTTAAATACAAAAATGTGGCACAAGACCAAAAGTGGGGATAGTGGACGGCTGTCTTAGCTAGCCACAATGACTGACCCAAACACCACAGTATACCTTACATCAAAACAACACATTCTTACTGTTATATTCCGTGCTGATAAGAATATATACTTGACAAACAAGGTGGATAAAATAAGTAAAGGTTTATTGTAAAACACCAGTACAATAAGAATAAAGGTAACAGTTATGTACAAGGTTGTCGCAAGTCAATCCAGTAGTGAGTGCTACTATTGGAAGGTCAGTAGTTCTCGCGTAAGTCTGAGTCGTACTCTACAGATCCCAGCTAGTCGATATTTACCAGCCTCCTCACGAAGTAGGATGTGGCACAAGGCCGAGTTTAATGTGGGGTAATCCGAGCCCGTAGGCTTTGGCAAAAAAAGTCCCCGTAGACCCCGTATAAAACGGGGTCGGGTAGCTGTTTCCCCGAGACGAGACTGCCCTTCAAGATAGCCTCGTCTGGGAATCATCTCTGCCTGGAGGAAGAGTTTAACCAGCACAGCTAGGACAGATCCCAGCAAGTCAATATTTACTAGCCCTCCCCCACGTAGATGTGGCACAAAGCAGTGTTTAACGTCGGTCATCCGAGGTATGCTCGGCCCAAAATTCCCAGCAGAACCCGCATAAACGTGTTCGGGTCTGTCTACCTCCCCGGACGAGGCTATGCCGAAGACAGAGAGTTCGACAGCACAGCTGGAACAGATGGTTCCAGCTAGTGTATATACTCACCTCCCCACGAGATCAGATGTGACACAAAGTCGAGTTTAATGTGGGGCATCTGAGCCCGTAGGCTCAGCCAAGAAATTCCCGTAGACCCCATATAAAACGGGGTCGGGTAGCTGTTTCCCGAGACTCTGCCCTTCGGCATAGCCTCGTTGGGGATCCTCTCTGCTCAGAGGTAGATAGTTCGACCAGCACAGCCGAAAAAGATTTCAGATAGTATATTTGCCAACCGCCCCACGCGGTCGGATGTGGCACAACGCCGAATTTAACGTGGGGTAATCGAGCCCGTAGGCTCGAGCAAACATTCCCCGTAGACCCTGTAAAAGACGGGGTCGGGTCGGTCTAACACCCCAGACGAGACTCTACCCCTCGACATAGCCTCGTCTGGGTTTCTCTCTGCTCGAAGGCAGAGAGTTTAAAGCGTATAGCTGAAAAGATTTCAGCTGGTATATTTGCCAACCGTCCCAAGCAGTCGGATGTGGCACAAGGCCGAATTTAACGTGGGGTATCCGAGACCGTAGGCTCGGGCAAAACTTTCCGTAGACCCCGTAAAAAACGCGGTCGGGTCGGTCTACCACCCCAGGCGGGACTCTGCCCTTCGGCATAGCCTCGTCTAGGTTTCTCTCTGCCCGAAGGCAGAGAGTTCAACCGTATTGCTGAAAAGATTTCAGTTAGTCTCCATAGTCCGTTGACTTAAATAGACTTATAATTTGTTACTACCTATAGTGTAGTCACTCATGGGGTTGACAGTTTATTCCATTACATCACCTACCATTCTTACTACAGTCACCATAATACCTCAAGTCTCTATCAAGTCGAAACGTTCCCATATTTACAATTTGTCTGTGTGCTTTGGTGAATAAAAATAACAACGTTTAAAGATGGAACCCGAATAAACATTTGCAAAGAAGAAAGCTCATCAGAAAAATTACCAGGAAAATATTTATAGAAAGGGCACGGGGAAGCTACATTTCGGCAGTAGGAAAGTGAGTGACGCCGAGATGCCAGGTCTATTCAAATACGAGTATCCATGAAAAATAACGTTTGAAGAAATAAAAATATGTTGAATTAAAAAAAATAAAAGTCTTTAATTCTTTAGAAATATATGATTTTCTTATTACTACAAACGTTAATGTCAACTGGCCTAGAGAGCAAGTCTTACTAAGGAAAATGTACCTACCGACAGGAATTGGCAGATTCTTATAGTTCAATTTGTAAGGCCCACTTAAACCCAGCTTCTCTGATGTAAAAATAAAATATAGGTTCGATCTCTGTCGGGAGGCAACAGAGTAAATTTTTCTTTCAAGGTTTAGCTTATTATTTTGTTTTATATTATTTAAGTCTTTAATCGGTTTAGATGTAGTTGTGACAACTTTTATGTTGAGTTTAGATAAATTCTTTTCAATTGTAGTTGTAATAGAGCGAGTGTACAGAATAAAAACATATTTTGATTCGCTGGGTTTGTCAGGAAAGACCGTTTTTTTATTTTTAAAATATTACCTATAATAATTACTATGAGAAAATACATCGGAGAAACCTCAAGGAAATTAAATAAATCACGTGATCACAAAAGAGTATATGTCTATGTTTCTGAGATGAGGTATTATGTATACTATTTACATTATTCGGACAGAAGGCATAGTGGATAAAGGCGTTGGTTAGATCCAGTGACAAGACCCAAAGAGTGTGAGTTCAATACCCAGTTAAGGCAGTGGAGAACTTGGAGAGGGGAATTAACAGGAGATAACTGATAACTGACATCCATTAAACATGGCACGTAGAACTAGAACAGTCTACCCCAGTGAGCGAAATAAAGGTTTCAGTTCGACATTCCAACCACCTGAAGAAGGCCGGAGAGTACAACGTTGTAATAAATATGGTGACAAAGATGAGGACAATAGTACGAATAATGTAAATAGCATCACAAAAGAGATCTTTTACAAAACAGCCCACTAAATTCATTATTTGACCACCGTAACGGGACTGACTAATTGAACAAAAAGGGAACACTATTTAACGAGACGATAATATATAGAAAGTGCTTTAATCAGTAATTTTGCATCCAGATTCTTACAACATTTCATCATTCTTGGCATATGTGGGATAATTAATAAAAAAAGTGTTGGAAAAATAAAAATAAGCTAAATGAAATCGGCTAGATTATATATATATATATATATATATATATATATATATATATATATATATACACACACACACACAAGAATAAAATAAAATTCACCTCATGCAAAGTAGTAAAACCACTAAGACACAAGGAGTTACTGAGCGTGAAAGAATTAGAAATGAAAACATTATTAAGGAGCGAGACCAATAGAAGAGTAATCAGGAAGACAGTAGATAACGAGTGATATTTAAATATTTAAATTTTTGAAGATCAAAGTTGACTTGAAAGCATGGAGCCGGAAGAGAGTTCCACAAACGGTAAGTGCGAGAAAAGAAATTATTAGCATATAACTTACGGTTGTAGCTCGCCAATTCAACTGTAAATTGGTGAGACTTTGCTACTAATCTAGTACTGCGCTTATATATCAAAAAAATAATTATCTTAAATTGAAAATTCTTTGTGCCTCTTTCGTTCGTCCGCATATGTAATCGCATCAAGTAAATATAAAATTTCAGATAGAATATATCTGTAAAAGGACACTGGCGTGTCCGAAAATTCCGCTCTTAAAACCTTTCTTTCCGTGCTTCATTCCTATCATATGATTAATAATTAATATTTAATGAATGTTTTTCGTACTGATTATATTGACACCCTTTCCTTTGCCCTTGTTTTATTAACTAACCTATCTATTTTACATACTATAACGAAACATTATATATATATATATATATATATATATATATATATATATATATATATATATATATATATATATGCACATTTCATTAAAAACGACTGACAAGGTGCTTTTATTTATTTTTTTTTTTTAATACCATTTCTCAGGCGATCTAATAATGTTTTTCTTTTCGGATGATAAATTATATAAAAACTGTCCGAATCAACTTTCGTAAATAATTATACAGGACACACTACAAATTGTTTAGTACGCAGACTAACTCTACACCTTTCTGACAATAGCTGAATTAGATCTCGTTTAAATATTCATGGAGACCTACCGGACACTATTCGGAACATACTTGTCGACAACACTAATATAATAGCATCATCCATATGCAAAAAAAGGCTAAAAATAATGGAAGTCTTATTAATAAAAACAAACAAACCAACACTTAATATTATTAACTTTGAACATGGACATAATATCTTGACCGTGTTTTGAAACAAAAAAATGAAACATTTTATAAAACATACATATAAGAAACTATTTCTAATTCTAATAGTTAAAATATAATCCTTCAAAATGGCTAAATGTATAGCCGAAAGCGCTCGGATAAAAAGAACATTCGGACAGTTTTTATAGAATTTATCATCCGAAAAGAAAAACATTATTAGATCGCATGAGAAATTGTATAAAAAACTAAATAAAAGCACCTTGTCAGTCGTTTTTAATGAAATGTGCATGAAAGAAGGACTGCTGCCTAAATATATATATATATATATATATATATATATATATATATATATATATATATATATATATGCAGAATTTATATAAAACTATTGTAAATGACACTCAACCTTGTTACATTTGTGCAAGAGAATGTTAAAGTATCAGAAAGAAAAATATTCTATATCCACGTTGCCCATATTAAAACATGGATCAAATTACATCATTGCTCAAAATCGAGTCGCAACCTTCATTATATTAGTCTAAAATCAAATGTTGATTTTTCCTTCCTCATTTTCCAATGTAGTTTGCAGTCGGTGACTTTTTAACTAATTTTATTATCATTATTCCTTTTTCCTTCATATATGATCTGACATGCTAGATTTCATGGCTTCACCTTAGTCTGTAGCATTTTGATAATCTTTAAATCTGATCTTCAGGAGCGGTTACTATATGTTTCTTCATTGTCTGTTAATTGCTATGACTTCTTGGGAAAATAGTGAAGTGGTTTCTCCCCGTTTTTGAATTCAGTGGCCAAGCCTACTCTGCTATTGGCTGGTGGGAGAACACATGGATTCATGCCTTTCCAGATTTATAGCTCGAAGCGAACGTTACGGACTAAGTCAGATCGATTGATTGATTTATTTATTTATTTTTGTTTTGTACGTCCTATCAACATTTTTACGGATTATTTAAACCCAAAACAATAGCATAGAATATATTCCAAATTAATTGTAAGAATAATTATTTTGATTTTGTTTTGTGTGTAAATATTGCATTAAGAATTCTTTGGGGATAATGAATTCTACAGATACCAGTCCTAATATTTAACCCATAGCTAGGGTTAAGATGAAATGGATTCGTACATTTCCCAAAAGTATTTGCGCGTAAATTGAATATAACGAACTCGATTGGAATTCGAACTACGAAGTTGGATTTCCGGATTCAGTCAGGACTTGAGTTTTGATTGATTATTTTTTTTTACGACTTATCAACCTTTTTCAGGTTATTTAATGTCAAAAACTTTTGGAAGGTGATTGTAGAAATCTTTTTGAGATTTACTGATACAAATCCTAATAAATAATCCATAGCTGGAGGGGGAAAACTAGGATTAATACCTTTCCTAAGTCAATATAACGAACCCGACATGAACTGGAACTCGGCTCTCCGATGTCCAATTCCGAACCGTTATCCATTACACCACCCGCACATCCAAGCTGACAGCACCTGATTTTCCCAAGCTGTTATCCATGTATGTACAGACCAGGATCGAAGTTGCTTAACTTCGGCGATCGCACGACAACCAGTGTTTCAGCGTGATATGTCCGTAAGCTCATTACACCACCCGCACACCCAAGCTTACGGCACCTGGTATTCACAAGCGGTCACTCATCTTGTTACTGACCAAGCGCGACGTTGCTTAACTTCGGTGATCGTACAAGAACCGGTGTTTCAACGTGATATAGTCTTAAACCATACCAACAGGATGTGGTATTCCCAAGCGGTCACCCATCAAGGTACTGACCAAACTCAACTTTGCTTAACAATGGTGATCGTCCGAGAACTGGTGTTTCAATGTTGTTGGTATAGGTGAAAGCTTACCAACAACACATCCAAGATGATAGTACCTGGTATTTCCAAGCGGTCACCCATACTTACCAGTCTCGACGTTGCTTAACATCGGTGATCGTACGAGAAAAGGTGTCTCTCGCCGTATGCTCATTACACCACTCGTATATCCAAGCTTACAGCACCTAGCATTCCCAAGCGGTCACACATCTAGGTACTAACCAGGCTTGACATTGCTTAACTTCGGTGATCGTACGAAAAAGGGTGTTTCAATATAAATTGTCCGTATGCCCATTGCACCAGTCGCACACCCAAACTTACAGTACATGGTATTCCCAAGCGGTCACCCATCTAGGTACTTCGGTGATGTGACCGTAAGCCTAGTCGGGACTCGAACCTTGCTTGCTGATTCGACTTGCCCGCGCCGATAGCCATTATGCTACCGGCATCCTAAGACTGTTACAAATGGAAATTTTAAAATTGATTTCTTAAATTCCAGCGCAATTGAGAAATTTAAGTGCCCGCAAGTAATTTTGTTCGGAACATGTGAAAAAAAGAAGTCGCTGATATACAAGTATTAAATTTTGTTCGATTTTATGACGACTCTCACGTTTTTCTTTTACATTTTGTTGTTTTTATTTTGAACCTTCACTACCGTTCAGCTAGCAATATAGCTGACTAGCTTCGTCTTTTATTTTGGTATAAAATTTTGCTCGTATATAACACAAGCGCAGTGCTTCCGATTTGCCTGCATTGGATTAATTTTCATCTGAATATAAATACAGATATTCGCATAGCCTCTTCGTAATTTCAATAAAAACGCTGATGTTCGGATAAAAAAAAAGACAAACTTACTTCTATTAAGTGATATAAAAATGTATTTGAATTTATTAATAAAACCCAAAATTGTATCTGTCTATATTTCTGAGATGAGGTATTATGTACACTGTTTACATTATTCGGACTATTGTCCTCATCTTTTTTGCTATATTTATCACAACGTTTTGGCCGTTGTACGCTCCGGCCTTCCTGTCCTTCAGGACACATGGCACAGTGGATAAAGGTGTTGGTTAGATCCAGTGACAGGATCCAAAGAGTTGCGAGTTCAATACCTGGTTAAGTATATGTGTATATGCATGCAGACTTTTGGAAAGACATAATCAGTGCCGTGATGGCTTAAGATGCGAGCGATCATGGTCCCTCACAGCTTCCTGCCCTTTCTAGCGCTTTGTAACGGGCGTCTATATACTAGCACTACCATTGTCTGTGCCTGCAATCCATTCACACAAATTCGTCGGATATATGGTCTGCTGCCTTCCACTGTCTCTCTCGACTTCGATACGCCGTGTGAGTTTCAAATTCGCCAAGCCCGCTTTCCTCATTATATGTCTTATGGAAAGTTAGCTGCTTATTTCTGCTTTCTGACTATAACTGTCCTTTTTGTTTTCCATTTTTCATTTCGTCTTACGAACTTATTTAATCGACTCCTTTCGTCCGTTGAGGGACTTTATCAGGAGAAATGCAAAGATTTTATTTTGTAACAAGTATTTATATACAAGAGGAAAAATGTTATTGGTTTTTCAATTTTTTTAAATGTAAGAAAACTCATAAACATTCATCAGCATAGACAAAAAGTCAAGCCATTTTTTTCGTTCAAATTAGTATATATATATATATATATGTGATATATATATATCTATATATATATAGGAGGAGGAGGATGATATATATATATATATATAAAGTAGGAGGATGATATATATATATATATATAAATATATAAAGTAGGAGGATGATATATATATATATATATAAATATATAAAGTAGGAGGATGATATATATATATATATATATATATATATATATATATATGAAGAAATATATTCTTAAAGTGTGCTATATTTATGGGATAAAGTGCTCAATATCAGAGATAGAGCGTGTGTAAATATAAAAGTGAACATAGAAGTCAACACTTAGAGGCGAAACAGACTGTCGCCTCTAAGTGTTGACTTCTATGTTCACTTTATATATATATATATATATATATATATATATATATATATATATGTATATATATATGTAAGCGCAAAAATCAATGGCCCATGTTGATTTTTTTTTCACCACGTTATCCAAGCAACACGAAGCAATGGCATCAAGTTACAGAAGAACGGAGCTAGTTAAGCTTCAGAGATATTACTACTATCAAAAGAAACTAGCCGTGGCCTGACAGGGAGCTCTGCAAAGAAAGGCTGCTGACAAGATAACTGAAAGACTTTTCCCCCCCGAAGCTAAGTCCGCAGACACACATTGTCTACAAACGCTTCTTTTTCTTTGTCTATTTTGGATATTAAATTCATTTTAAAAGTACAGGTTCCTCTTCAATAGCTATCCCGTTCGTTTGAGCGCATGCGACTTAGCACTAACTCCCTATAATCATTGGATCGTGTCTTGGCGTATTATTGGATATATCATCATCGTCGTCGTCGTTGTCATAGAAAGAATACAATAACCAGCAAATAATGATCTAGAAGCTAGAATTAAAAAATCAGTTGCTCTAGTAACGCAACAGAAATACAACTCCCTACTTTCGGAAGACCTGTGTTAAACCAACGAAAACAATTACTTCTGTATGTTTTTATCAGGATTATTGCCTGTCCTTGTGTGCGCACTTCTGATAAAGTGTTTTGGGGACACATAACTGAGGAAAGAATGCTCGAAGAATTTAACACTCACGGGACAAAATCAGTGGAGCAGAGGAAAACATTTACTACTTGCTGTTTCTATGGTAGATGTTCAGACGAGCTCTATAATAGTTCCACTCGACCAGACCTTCAGACCTCCGGCCCGCGTACACAGAGTTTAATCATCCTCGTTCTCTTCGTATTCAATTAGTAACGAGGAAGTTCCATCTAGCTTCTTCCCAAGAGTCGTTGCTATGTGGAACAGAATCCAGAGAGGACGCTTCCCTGACCACTACGATATAAACCTCGATTAACCATCTACACTTACTTCCATCTCTTAAATCCACGCAGAAGCATTCTACCTTGGGTGGCTCTTGGATTGTGTACTGAGGGAAGAAAATATTACTAAAGAGGAGGAGCTATAAGAAACAAAGTATAGCTCAGTGGCTCTCGATTTTTTTTTGTCCAATCCAGCCTTTTCGCCATGTCACAATGTCAACCACCAACTTTCCAAGATCGTCCGACTCAAAATGTGCATTACAAATAATATGCATATATTATTGAAAACCTTCATTCTTTTCCAAATTAGTACTTATACATTTAAATGGATTATTTTTAGAGGAGTTTTACAAATTTAATAGCAATAGAAAATGTCGATGGATTTTTAAACTTGACAGTACAGTAATTTGTTTTAATTCATAACTAATTATTAAATAAATAAACTGAAGCATACTTCAATAAACAAAAAGTTCAGTAGAATACCAGGGGATTGGAATTCAATAGACAAAACGTCAATAAAAGATTTAGGATATTTAAATTGATTTTATTCTGATGAAGATTACAGTCAATGAGAAACATGTCATTTTTTTTTTTTTTTTACTTAGGAAAATCTAAAAGATTATGCTTCTCCCACCGAAACCCTGAAATCTCCCCTCCACGCCTCGGGATAAACGTTTCCAAAACAGAAACTGTTTTGATTTTCTAAGCGTAGCTTAGATGTGGCACAAAGCCGAAAGTACGGGGCGCCAAGTGAGGATCGAACTCACTAATCAGTTGTAATTGTTCTAGGGAGACAAACTTGCTAACCACTGAACCACGTCGAAGTGCCCCCCCCCCCAAAAAAAAACAGAAACTATGATCTGGATTTGGAATGAAACCAGTGATGTCACCTACCCTGAATCCATCATTAAAATTTGAAATTAATAAATACGAAACAGCTCAAATACCTCGGCGTATGGATCAATTATAACAAATTTAATATAGGATAAAAGGAAACTAGACATGGAATAGGCTGTGCCAAATGCAGTATCATACAATAACGTAACTTAGTACGAAACGAAAACATCAACCTGAAAACTTGAGCCATGTTCTCAAAAAGCCTATTCAGATCAACTTTCATATGGATACGAAGAATGACATCAGATTCGTTCAGGAATATCTAAACTGTCTGTTGTATACAACCGCTTTCTAAGATCAATGCTTAAAAAAGGCTTTGGTCGAGAGAAGGCTAGGGGTCTTACCAACGGCTCTTCTCCTTTGAACATTGTAGACAGATTCACAAAGAAGTGTATCACATAACAGAAACGACATCACTTGAGGACTACCAACAGCGGCAACAACCTAAATGGATAGCACATGTAACTCGAAGAGAAAATAACGAGATAATCATCATGTTGATATTCATGACCTCTTCAAATAAAAGGTTAGGAAGGAAACTCCCATCAATACTGAACCAGCTATTGGATTAAAAAAAAAAGAAAAATATTTTCCTGAAAAGTTGTTTTAAGAGAAAGCTTTTTTTAAATTTTTTTTTATAAAATTTAACCAATCTCAGTCGATGAATGCCAAATGTTTCGTTGTAGAGAAACAGCTAATATTACCATTACATATTTCAGGGATACTGTTCTCTAATTTAGCACCTCGGCCTTTGGGAATTTGCCTCACGTCTATATTGATAACACGCAGTATATTTGGATATTTTATTTTTGAGTTGGCTGAAATAAAAGTATATTCTTATCGGTTGGTGTATTTGATATATGAAATGAAATGGAATACTTTTCCTAAGAAACTATTCTCATAATAACCGTATTCTGTCAGTTACTAACCGTTGCCTTAAGTCCTAACTGTTGAAAATTACTCCTGATATGATTTTTAGTGATTTTTTTATAATAAAAAAACTATTAGTAATGCACATCGATTACAAATATAATTGTATTCAAGCATTAATTTTTGCTTGAATTCAAAAAATAGTCGCACCCAGTTTTATTTCAAATGTGTTCCTATAGAAAAAGCCTTTTCGAAATGCGTTCCTTCAATAAAAAAATAAATTAAAATTTAAAAAAAAAAAAAAAAAAACTTTTTCGGTATGCGATCCTCCAGCAAAAAAGAAAAAAAAAACCTTTTTGCTATGCGTTCCTCCAGCAAAAAAAAAAAAAAAATTGCAATGCGTTCCTCTAGTAAAATGCACTTGCAATGTATTTCTTAAATAAAATGACATTGGAATGCATTCTTACACTGAAAGTAAACAAGAAATACCGAAATTATGATACGAAGAGCCTAATTCGCCCTAATATTTAACCTATAGTTAGAGGGAGAAGAGAGATTCAGGCAGTTGTTTTTTGTCTGTAGTGTCAGTAAATGTTGAACAGTCTCCTCGTAGATGAAGAGAAAGGTAGGGGCAACAAAAATTTCGTTCTATAGAAGGATGTTGAACGAACCATAGACAGAGCACGCAAGCGAAAAAAAAGCCTTAAAAAGGAAAAAAAAGGCCTTAAAATGGAAAAAAAAGAAAGAAAAAAGAAAGAGCATTCTATTATTTTTTAGCATAAGGTTCACGGTCTGTCTCTCGTACCCTAGATTTGGGCTTGCCGGGATTGCGGAGGTTATCAAGTTGAGAGTGGGAACCTCATAGGGCGGGTATACAATTGCAAGCTGCGAGACTTGGTCGATAATTGACGCATTCGATAAATAAATGAATTCTCATCTCTTTCACCTTACTCTGCCAACTACCTCATCTCTTAATTCTCTGCAAACTACTACTTGCATGTTGTCCTCTTTTTTTTATCTCATGCCATAACTCATTTCGTCTTTTTAATAGTATTTCCCTAATTCTTACATTTTTTCCAGTTTTCTCTCATTTCTCATAAATACTGATTCGCGTTCATATTTCCGAAACTCAATTTTAGAAATACAGCATTTTTACGGCCTGAATCGTAAAAAAAAAGAAAAGAAAAAAAAGACGAGCTAAGTTTTCTCGAGTTTCTAAAGTCATCAAATAATGATGACAAGAAACCCTTTTTTTATTGAATATTTCGACTGGAGAATAATTTACATTTATTTATTTACGTTTTTATTGCGGGGAATTACTTTCTTATTTCGAATTTGTATCGTAAGTATTTAATTAACTCAATCACAGCCAATTTTTCGCGCATAATTTTATGGGAAGTAGTTCCGGTTAACAATCAATGAAACTAATTTTCCAGTGATAACCATTTTTTCAAATCAGTTTCACGCCATACAAAGCAGCAACGATACTAAGACACAACGAGTTACATGGCGCGAAAAGATGAGAAACAGAAACATTAATAATGAGCGGGAAGAGGAAAGAGCAATTAGGAGGACATTGCATTTAAATTTGTGGAGATTAAAGTTGGCTGGAAAGCATGGAGTCGAAAGAGAGTTCCACAAGCGAGAAATGCGAGAGAAGAAACTGTTAACATAGAATTCCAGTACTGAGCTTAAATTCAAAAAGTCCAGGCAACAAAGTGAAGAGCTCATCCGAACAATTACTATGAAAGTATTTATAGAAGAGAGACAGAGCGGCAACCTTACGGTGGTGGGAAGCCGCCAGACCAGATATATATATATATATATATCATCAAGAAGCTAAAGGTAAATAGCATGGGCACTGGACTGAATGTGAAAGCAATATTCTAATCATGTATGAATGGTAGACTTAGATATGTAAAATAGATCTTTAACGCACTATTTTTAATATTATTTTAATATTGAACACTATATATATATATAATATATATATATAAATACACTATATATATATATATATATATATATATATATTAATCGGTATCATCTCATGCAAGGCAGTAAAGTCACTAAGACACTATATATATATATATATATATATATATATATATAGCCGGAAACTGTTAGCATAGAATTTATAGTTACATCTAGCCAGCTCGACAGTAAGTTGATGAGATCTCGATGCCAGTGTAGTACTGTGTTTAAATTCGAAAAGTCTAGGTCCTATAGCGAAGAGTTCATATGTACACTTACCATGAAAATATTTATAGAAAAGGGACAGAGAAGCAACCGTATAGCGGTGGGAAAGTGACTGAAGCCGAGCCGTCAGATCAGGACCAATAATATTGCTGATTCTTCTTTGGATTTCACCAAGGCGCTCAAGGTAAATAGCAGGGGCACCGGAACATATGTGGCAGCAATATACTAAGCATGGACGAATAGTAGACTTATAGACATAGATTCAGAAGTCAAGATTGAGAAAAAAAAATGATTTTCCTCACGCCATAGCACATTATGGACAATGTTTTGGTTTAATTTAATTTGGGGTTTATTAAACTTTCCAGGTTATTTAATGCCGAATACTGTCACTTATAGATAAGTTTGGTTTGCCAAGAGTCAAAAACGGTAGGCACACGATTGCTTTCCTCACTTGGGGAGATATATATCCCTCTACATTGGGATGTAACTGGCGTATTCTTGATACCAACCGACATATTGGAGTTGGGCCTGGTGATACTTAAACTCACGAGTCTGATCTCCATTTCATACTTTTAATAATATTTTATTTTTAATAATGCTTTTTTTTTTTTACACCTAATGAGAGGAATTTCTATGTCCGTAAGGTGTGTTAAAATAAACGCGAGACTCGTACTATGTTTAACTATTCGTTAGTAACATGTTGCATTGTTACAGCGTTAGTAGTGTAGGGTTTCAAACATCCCATTTAAAATATATCAATTTAATTTCTTGTGATATACTGTCATGGAGATTTAGTTTTTATAGGATAAATAAAAAGGAGAAAAAAATACAACATGGCGTTATTTTGAAAGAAAAAAGGGTTAAGAATGACTTTGTAAATGAAAAAAAAAATTAAAATAGGTTTCATTTTATTTTCAGTAAACAGAACTGCTTGTAACTCACACAAATATAAAGAATAAGAGCAGAAACTCACGGGCGTTACTTGCACAAAAGTATTTAGAAAGCCGGAATAAGACCTGAACCTCAATGTAGTTAATTGACACAAGTATTGGGAAAGCCTGAATAAGACCTGAACCTCGATGTAGTTAATTGACACAAGTATTGGGAAAGCCTGAATAAGACCTGAACCTCGATGTAGTTAATTGACACAAGTATTGGGAAAGCCTGAATAAGACCTGGACCTCGATGTTGTTAATTGACACAAGTATTGGGAAAGCCTGAATAAAACCTGAACCTCGATGTAGTTAATTGACACAAGTATTGGGGAAGCATGAATAAGACCTGGACCTCGATGTTGTTAATTGAGACAAGTACTGGGAAAGCCTGAATAAGACCTGAACCTCGATGTAGTTAATTAACACAAGTATTGGGAAAGCCTGAATAAGACCTGAACCTCGATGTAGTTAATTAACACAAGTATTGGGAAAGCCTGAATAAGACCTGAACCTCGATGTAGTTAATTGACACAAGTATTGGGAAAGCCTGAATAAGACCTGAACCTCGATGTAGTTAATTGACACAAGTATTGGGAAAGCATGAATAAGACCTGAACCTCGATGTAGTTAATTGACACAAGTATTGGGAAAGCCTGAATAAGACCTGAACCTCGATGTAGTTAATTGACACAAGTATTGGGAAAGCCTAAATAAGACCTGAACCTCGATGTAGTTAATTGACACAAGTATTGGGAAAGCCTGAATAAGACCTGAACCTCGATGTAGTTAATTGACACAAGTATTGGGAAAGCCTGAATAAGACCTGAACCTCGATGTAGTTAATTGACACAAGTATTGGGAAAGCCTGAATAAAACCTGGACCTCGATGTAGTTAATTGACACAAGTATTGGGGAAGCATGAATAAGACCTGGACCTCGATGTTGTTAATTGAGACAAGTACTGGGAAAGCCTGAATAAGACCTGAACCTCGATGTAGTTAATTAACACAAGTATTGGGAAAGCCTGAATAAGACCTGAACCTCAATGTAGTTAATTGACACAAGTATGGGGAGATCCTGAATAAGACCTGAACCTCGATGTAGTTAATTGACACAAGTATTGGGAGAGCCTGAATAAGACCTGAACCTCGATGTAGTTAATTGACACAAGTATTGGGGAAGCATGAATAAGACCTGGACCTCGATGTTGTTAATTGAGACAAGTACTGGGAAAGCCTGAATAAGACCTGAACCTCGATGTAGTTAATTAACACAAGTATTGGGAAAGCCTGAATAAGACCTGAACCTCGATGTAGTTAATTGACACAAGTATTGGGAAAGCCTGAATAAGACCTGAACCTCGATGTAGTTAATTGACACAAGTATTGGGAAAGCCTGAATAAGACCTGAACCTCGATGTAGTTAATTGACACAAGTATTGGGAAAGCCTGAATAAGACCTGGACCTCGATGTTGTTAATTGACACAAGTATTGGGAAAGCCTGAATAAAACCTGAACCTCGATGTAGTTAATTGACACAAGTATTGGGGAAGCATGAATAAGACCTGGACCTCGATGTTGTTAATTGAGACAAGTACTGGGAAAGCCTGAATAAGACCTGAACCTCGATGTAGTTAATTAACACAAGTATTGGGAAAGCCTGAATAAGACCTGAACCTCGATGTAGTTAATTAACACAAGTATTGGGAAAGCCTGAATAAGACCTGAACCTCGATGTAGTTAATTAACACAAGTATTGGGAAAGCCTGAATAAGACCTGAACCTCGATGTAGTTAATTGACACAAGTATTGGGAAAGCCTGAATAAGACCTGAACCTCGATGTAGTTAATTGACACAAGTATTGGGAAAGCCTGAATAAGACCTGAACCTCGATGTAGTTAATTGACACAAGTATTGGGAAAGCCTGAATAAGACCTGAACCTCGATGTAGTTAATTGACACAAGTATTGGGAAAGCCTAAATAAGACCTGAACCTCGATGTAGTTAATTGACACAAGTATTGGGAAAGCCTGAATAAGACCTGAACCTCGATGTAGTTAATTGACACAAGTATTGGGAAAGCCTGAATAAGACCTGAACCTCGATGTAGTTAATTGACACAAGTATTGGGAAAGCCTGAATAAAACCTGGACCTCGATGTAGTTAATTGACACAAGTATTGGGGAAGCATGAATAAGACCTGGACCTCGATGTTGTTAATTGAGACAAGTACTGGGAAAGCCTGAATAAGACCTGAACCTCGATGTAGTTAATTAACACAAGTATTGGGAAAGCCTGAATAAGACCTGAACCTCAATGTAGTTAATTGACACAAGTATGGGGAGATCCTGAATAAGACCTGAACCTCGATGTAGTTAATTGACACAAGTATTGGGAGAGCCTGAATAAGACCTGAACCTCGATGTAGTTAATTGACACAAGTATTGGGGAAGCATGAATAAGACCTGGACCTCGATGTTGTTAATTGAGACAAGTACTGGGAAAGCCTGAATAAGACCTGAACCTCGATGTAGTTAATTAACACAAGTATTGGGAAAGCCTGAATAAGACCTGAACCTCGATGTAGTTAATTGACACAAGTATTGGGAAAGCCTGAATAAGACCTGAACCTCGATGTAGTTAATTGACACAAGTATTGGGAAAGCCTGAATAAGACCTGAACCTCGATGTAGTTAATTGACACAAGTATTGGGAAAGCCTGAATAAGACCTGGACCTCGATGTTGTTAATTGACACAAGTATTGGGAAAGCCTGAATAAAACCTGAACCTCGATGTAGTTAATTGACACAAGTATTGGGGAAGCATGAATAAGACCTGGACCTCGATGTTGTTAATTGAGACAAGTACTGGGAAAGCCTGAATAAGACCTGAACCTCGATGTAGTTAATTAACACAAGTATTGGGAAAGCCTGAATAAGACCTGAACCTCGATGTAGTTAATTAACACAAGTATTGGGAAAGCCTGAATAAGACCTGAACCTCGATGTAGTTAATTAACACAAGTATTGGGAAAGCCTGAATAAGACCTGAACATCGATGTAGTTAATTGACACAAGTATTGGGAAAGCCTGAATAAGACCTGAACCTCGATGTAGTTAATTGACACAAGTATTGGGAAAGCCTGAATAAGACCTGAACCTCGATGTAGTTAATTGACACAAGTATTGGGAAAGCCTGAATAAGACCTGAACCTCGATGTAGTTAATTGACACAAGTATTGGGAAAGCCTAAATAAGACCTGAACCTCGATGTAGTTAATTGACACAAGTATTGGGAAAGCCTGAATAAGACCTGAACCTCGATGTAGTTAATTGACACAAGTATTGGGAAAGCCTGAATAAGACCTGAACCTCGATGTAGTTAATTGACACAAGTATTGGGAAAGCCTGAATAAAACCTGGACCTCGATGTAGTTAATTGACACAAGTATTGGGGAAGCATGAATAAGACCTGGACCTCGATGTTGTTAATTGAGACAAGTACTGGGAAAGCCTGAATAAGACCTGAACCTCGATGTAGTTAATTAACACAAGTATTGGGAAAGCCTGAATAAGACCTGAACCTCAATGTAGTTAATTGACACAAGTATGGGGAGATCCTGAATAAGACCTGAACCTCGATGTAGTTAATTGACACAAGTATTGGGAGAGCCTGAATAAGACCTGAACCTCGATGTAGTTAATTGACACAAGTATTGGGGAAGCATGAATAAGACCTGGACCTCGATGTTGTTAATTGAGACAAATACTGGGAAAGTCTGAATAAGACCTGAACCTCGATGTAGTTAATTAACACAAGTATTGGGAAAGCCTGAATAAGACCTGAACCTCGATGTAGTTAATTGACACAAGTATTGGGAAAGCCTGAATAAGACCTGAACCTCGATGTAGTTAATTGACACAAGTATTGGGAAAGCCTGAATAAGACCTGGACCTCGATGTTGTTAATTGACACAAGTATTGGGAAAGCCTGAATAAAACCTGAACCTCGATGTAGTTAATTGACACAAGTATTGGGAAAGCCTGAATAAGACCTGAACCTCAATGTAGTTAATTGACACAAGTATGGGGAGATCCTGAATAAGACCTGAACCTCGATGTAGTTAATTGACACAAGTATTGGGAGAGCCTGAATAAGACCTGAACCTCGATGTAGTTAATTGACACAAGTATTGGGAGAGCCTGAATAAGATCTGAACCTCGATGTAGTTAATTGACACAAGTATTGGGAGAGCCTGAATAAGATCTGAACCTCGATGTAGTTAATTGACACAAGTATTGGGAAAGCCTGAATAAGACCTGAACCTCACTTAATTTATTTGACATAGGTATTGGAAAAAGCCCGATTTACACAATTATGACTAAAACCAGAAACTCCTTGTAGTTACTTGACATGAGGTATTCAGAAATCTACTTGACATATCATTAAATTTTGACTTGCCACTTGTTAAATATTAATTAAAAAATATGTTGCGTGGTGTACCAACACATGTCACAGTACGAAAGGAAGGTTAAACGAGTATTTTTTTAAAAACTTTAAGTGTCATTTATCCACCGTTCTTAGTCCCGTTCACTCGCGACTAAGTTTCCTTACGCTTTTCGTCTTATTTCTTTTTGTGTCTGATCTATTCTATAATATAAAACACGATATGAATTATATATATATATCAGGTCATCCCATAAGTTCTGTCCGAATTTTGAATAAAGAAAACAAGTGACCAAATGTTACATTTAATTACAGATTCAATCAACAATGTATTTTCCCTGATTATCTATGACTTCCTTTCATCTATTAACAAGCTTACTAATTCCATTACTGTAAAATTCTTTTGGCTTTGATTCGAAGAACTCACAAATGTCAGTTTTAACCTCTTCCTGTGTTACAAAAGCTGTTTCTTCCAAATGATTCTGTAAGCTACGAAACAAACGGTAGTCTGAAGGAGCAAGGTCGGGAGAATAAGGTGGATGGGGAACTTTCTCCCAACCAAGTTCTTCGATCTTTTGTGACGTGATTCTTGCTGTGTGTGGTCGCGCATTGTCCTGATGAAACAGCAGGTCTTTTTTCCTCAAAGCTTGGTTTAAACGCTCTAATTGCTGACAGTATATTTGAGCATTAATTGTTGCATTAGGTGGTAAGAATTCAAAGTGGATTATTCCTTGGAAATCCCACCAGATTGAAAGAAGAACCTTTTGCCCATGAAGTTCCCTTCTCGGCTGTGGCTGGGGTCCTTCCCATTTACCAAGCAACTGTCTACGACGCTTAACATTTCGATAAAAGATCCATTTTTTGTCGCCAGTCTATCCAAAAAAGGTGAAACAAGTTGGCGAGAATGGAGAGACGAGCAGATGTCAACTCGCGATTTGAGGTTGTTTTCAGACAATTCATGAGGCACCCATTTTCTAAGTTTAGGAACTTTTCCAAGTTGTTGAAGATGACGATGAACAGTTGTATGGTTTGAAGTGAGAACCACTGCCAATTCCTCAACTGATAAAGCAGGATTTTCTTCAAGGGATGCTTCAAGAAGCTTTTCATCAAACTCAAATGGACGTCCGGTTCGATCTTCATCTTCAAGGGTGAAATCTCCACCTCTGAATTTTGCAAACCATCTTCTGCAAGTTCTTTCATTCACACATTCCTCTCCATAAACTGAGTGAATGTTTCTAGCCGCTTCGGCTGCTGAGTTTCCTTTCTTGAACTCATAAAGCATTATGTGCCTCAAATGATTCTTGGGTACTTCCATGTTAGCAGGGTTTTAATCAAACAAAATTTAATTTTATTGTTCTCTGAAATAAAATTTGATCAGTTTAAATGCATCTAAACCTAAAAATAATGTTCAGCTCCATTAGACATTATAAAATACTCTTTAAATTTCGTTCATTTTAACAAAAAGTTAAAATTCGGACAGAACTTATGGGATGACCAATACATACATACATTATATATATATATATATATAAATAAATAAAATGGTCCCGCAGACTTCTCTTTCCTTTTTACTGATGGTATACTCCATTTTTATAGTTACAGGAAGTAACTTGACGTCAATAAGCGAACATAATTCGTGTTAATTTAAAAACAGAATATCTCATTAGTATGTAGGGTGGGGGTTCAGGATGCCCATGCACTGCAGTTTTCTCTTGTTTCGTGTTAGGCATATATAGTTCAAATATTAAACAATGAACAAGAATTCTGCTATGATCTTTGCATATGTTTTTCTACCACAATAATTACATTTCTTTCCTTTATGTTTACATGATTTAGGTCGGCCAGATTTTATGGTTAGATTCAGAAATTTGTAGTTTGATAGCGGTATCCAGAAAGATACTTGAATAATATTGGAATTTCTTTGTTCTTGTTTATCGCAACCATAAGCACAAAATAAGGAAGTTATTCAGGGAAAATTAAAAGTCACTTACAGAACTAATTACTTATAACTGTATTCTTTACTTAACAGTAATGAGTTTGTAATTCGCACCAATATTACGATTAAAACCACGGTACTAAAGAAAGGGTAAACCAGTACTTTTTCAAAAAACTGTTTTAGTGCAAGACACTCTCGGTTCTTAGACTCATTCACTCGCGACTAAGTTTCCTTACGCTTTTGATAATTTTTGTTTTATTTCTCTTCGTGTCGAATCTATTAAACTGTTAGATGTAGACGTCTCTTCTACTCCAATAGCTTCATGTCTCGCAGCTCTCGCCTGTGGAACTCCCTTCCTTATTCCTGTTTCCCTGACAAATATAATCTACAACTATTTAAGTGTAACGTCAATCGACATCTCCAGTTGCCTCGATCTATCCACTTCCCTTCTCTACATCCTTTCCCCTTTCATTCCTATCTGCTCTCGCTCCAAATCTTCTGTAACCCCCTTGTCTTGATCGATCCACTATCTTTCTCCACATCCTCTCCTTTACCAATCCTATCTGCTCTTTCTCCAAACCTTCTGTAACCCCTTGCGTGCTAGTGGCTTCCAGCCTTGCTTGGGGTGAAAAGCCTAACAAAAAAAAAACAAATATATATATATATATATATATATATATATATATGTGTAACAGTAAAATTGCCCAAATCGTGTAAAAGCAAAATTGTACATTTGTTAGATTAAGATCTGAACCATTGTATTTTAGAAATGATTAAAGATATCTTACTGGATTTCTCAGAGGATTTTATAAGACTATTGCACTCTATTTTGTGCAATAAGAATGCATAATTACCCTCTGAGCTTAACAGGAGAATCGTGATGAAATCGATCATAAACGAAAATTACATGTTCATCACTAATTAATCAAAGCTAAAGATCGGAAATTCACGAGGGATGGAAATAAGTTCATATATATATATATATATATATATATATATATATATATATATATATATATATATATATTTGATTATTGCAGGGTTATTTTCCAACTTATTCAAGATGATCTTCGCCCTCACTAACCTTCTGTCCTGAAGTAACAAGTTGCCTTTCAGGTTTCATGTACGATTTCATTTTCAAGTCCTTTTTCCATTGATCTTTGGACTGTCATAGCTGAAACTCCTTTCACGTGGCAAATAACTTATGAATCGAGTTGGATCTTTTCTAATTGATCTCTTTAGCTCTAAGTTGAAATGATGATTCCTCTTGCTGTTCTGACCTCCTGATACGGTTTCTCTCTCTACTGTCCCTTCTTTTTGGAACTTATTCGCCGTTGTCCTGATGGTTCTTGAATGGACTTTGAAGATGGAAGCCAGAGTATGAATGTTGGTACGATTACTGAAGACCTGAATAATCTTTTTCGTCTCACTATTGCTCATTTGGGAAGATAGTGGGGCTGACACAAAACGATTTTAACCTGTTCTCTTTCGAGCTGAATAACTCAAAGGATTTTTCCGTGATTCTGACGACTAAACGTTTTATCTGAAATCCTGCAAAAAAGAAACTCAATTATCTTAGTCTTTTTTTTCTCTTAGATATTAATTATCTTGTGGGATGGAAAATTATGCTTTGACACGATTCGGTCAATTTTACTGTTACTCCCGGTATATAATTATTTATTTTAGGATATTAAAACATGTTAAAAATCGCTACATAAATAAAATTAGATGTTACGTACAGTGGAATCATACTCCATTTGTTCTCATATATATATATATATATATATATCTCAATTACAGTTCAAAAGTACTCTGATATTCTCTAGCACCCACGTTGCATCCTTGTAGCTTCATTGCCTTGCTTGGAGGAAATACATATTACAGTTCAAAAGTTTGAAGCAGCTCTCAGTATAAGCATGGGATGAACTTGACAGAGAGAAAAAAAAAACAATGAAAACGAGCTCTTAGAGTCATCGAAAAAAAATGTATCCTACCCTCTTGCTTTGAGAAACGTTTTGCAATGAATGCCAAATATATTTGCTGCAGTAATCAAGGCTAAAGGAGGATATAGTGACGAGAGCAAAATTTAATCAAAAAATGCTTTTTTCCTTTTTGTCATAACTCCTAATAAATAAAAAAAAAATCATGTCTCACCTTTTTTTAACCATGAATAATAATTTTTCGACATTCCAACCACTTGAAGAAGACCGGAGCGTACAACGACCGAAACGTTGTAATAAATATGGCGACAAAGCTGAGGACAATAGTCTGAATAATGTAAATAGTGTACATAATACCTCATCTCAGAAATATAGGCAGATACTAATAATTTATTCTTATTTAAAATACAAAACAACTACTTTTGGGCCAATTAAAAAAATGGCCAAGGGTCGCCTCTATTTTTTAAACCATAGTGTGTTAGTATATATATATATATATATATATATATATATGTGTGTGTGTGTGTGTGTGTGTGTGTGTGTGTATATATGTATATTTAGGCAGCATATTATCATTCACGCTTGTTTCGTTCAATAATTTAGACGTATTATGTCTATTTTAGTTTTAATCCTCTCAAATCCATGAATTAATTTCTTGGTGGCCGTAGAAAATTGATTGAGAAAAATTACAAAATTTTCTTTCAAATAATTTTTATTTTCCCCAAGTACTTTCAATTTTATAAGAGACCATCTTAAAGGGTTGCATACCTATGGATATGATGTGCGTTAACAAAAATCTTTTTAAAAATCACCTAAGTTACCTCCCTTGCATAGAGGTAAAACATATTTTGAATTTGCTAAAAATTAAGGAAAAATCCATTCGTGCGGCTTTCAGACATCGGTACTAACACAGGATTGAAATAAGCTTAACTGTTGACTAATCTAAGCCTTGTTACACTAATCAGCTTCATAATAATAAAAAAATCCACTGATCTACAGATATTAAGTTTTATATCTATCTATAAAGATGTAGAATGGTTCTCGGCCCAAGAAGCCTTTTCCCACCATCTGTTTGACCAGATGTTGAGAAATGGGTCGTAATAGAAACCTGTTAGCACTCCTGCGCGTAAACCTAATCTTATAGTGGTGTAAAATCGTCGATGTATTTCTTATCGTTCTTGAAGCACATGTGCTTCCATTTCACGGTTTCGTTTAAGAGTAGATATTTAAGCTGCCTTATGTCCGGAATAGAAGGGTAGGTTGAAAAATTCGGTTGCTTTCGGAACACAAAAGGAACGAGAGGAGGTTGGTATAAAGCGGGAAGTAAATTAGACATTGGGGTGGGTGTCTGCAGCGAAAAAAAATTAAATAGACGGACAGGCTTGTCTATTCCGGACGCAAATGTATGGCAAAAGATTAGACGTAGAAATGCGCTACATGTCACTACAGAGTCGAGGAGAGGAGAAAAAGGAGAAAAAGAGGAGAAATAGAAAAGAGGAGAAAAAAAGAGAAGAGGGGAGGAGAGAGAAGAGGAGAGAAGAGGAGAAAAAAGAGAAGAGGTAAGGAGAAAAAAGAGGGGTAAAGAAGAAAAAAGAAAAGAAAAGAGGAAGGAAAAGAAATAAGTGGAAAAGAAGAGAAACGAGAAGAGGAAAGAAAAGATGAGGAAAAAAGGAGAAAAGAAAAAGGGAAGAGGGGAAAAGAAAAAAGGGAAGGGAAAGAGGAGAAAAGAAAAAGGGAAGGGAAAGAGGAGAAAAGAAAAGGGAAGGGAAAGAGGAGAAAAGAAAAAAGGGCAGAGAAAGAGGAGAAAGAGAAAAAAGGGAAGTGTGTATGTGTGTGTATATATATATATATATATATATGAGTGTGTGTGTGTGTGTGTGTGTATATATATATATATATATATATATATGAATGTACCGTGTTGGCAGCTTTCTGGTCGCTGCTTCAGACTGGTCGTAAGGGGTCCGAACTGTTTGGTAACACTTAAGAGATGTGGCTCTGATTAACATTCGCATAATATCGGGGGATTTGTATTGCTATGTCCCGTATGGCTAGGGGTCCATGCATTTATTTCCGGTTTATGTTTTCGTCTTAGCCACCTCCTGGCCAGTTTGCATTGCCATAGACGATAATGATAATTATTTTGGCCTTTTTCTTTTTAAAACAAATCTCATGATATATCTAATGAAAGGCTTCTTGATTACCAGTGAATTTAGATTTTCAAAAATATAAATGCAATGCCAATCGTTATATTCTATCTTCCTAAAACCTGTTCTTTTATTGTCCTCACTCCTTAATAGTAGCTTTTCTGATATTCTCAATGCAAGATGTGGCAGAAGGCCAGTTTTTAACCTAGGCTCGGGTAAAAACCGGCCGCAGACCCTTATTTGATTATTCTGATTTGTCTATCTCTCCAAACGAGACTCTGCTCACCGGCATAGCCTCGTCTGGGTTCCTCTCTGTCCGGGGGCAGAGATTTCGACAAGACAGGAAGAGAAAAGTTCCTCCTCCTTCTACCCTCTCTTTTTGTTTTCCCTCTTAATAGTGCGCTGCGCGCAGTAGCCCAGGAAATTCAAATCGGGAGAGATAGAAAGTAATATGAATGAGAGTGACATAATCGTGAAAATTCTCGAGCGGCTAATTTATGTTTGGTTTGGTTTGGTTTATTTTGTTTTACGGCATATCACCCTCAATGGGTTATTTAATGCCGACAACATTTTTAGGATAGATGCGTATGAATAGAATATGTATTCTTTGGTTTAGATTTCTTTGGTTTATTTTGTTTTACGGCATATCAACCTCAATGGGTTATTTAATGAAGACAACATTTTTAGGATAGATTCGTATGAATAGAATATGTATTCTTTGGTTTGGTTTATTTTGTTTTACGGCATATCACCCTCACTGGGTTATTTAATGCCGACAACATTTTTAGGATAGATTCGTATGAATAGAATATGTATTCTTTGGTTTAGATTTGTTTGGTTTATTTTGTTTTATAGCATATCACCCTCAATGGGTTATTTAATGCCGACAACATTTTCAGGATAGATGCGTATGAATAGAATATGTATTCTTTGGTTTAGATTGGTTTGGTTTATTTTGTTTTACGGCACATCAATCTCAATGGGTTATTTAATGCCGACAACATTTTTAGGATAGATTCGTATGAATAGAATATGTATTCTTTGGTTTAGATTGGTTTGGTTTATTTTGTTTTACGGCACATCAATCTCAGTGGGTTATTTAAGCCGAGAATATTTTGTTTTGTCAAAAATCTGTTTCTGGTAATATTTTTCCTTCAAAATTGTATTGCTGGTAATAATTCTTTTCAAAAAAAATATTGCTGGTAATAGTTAACTATTTGCCCATAGCTGGGACCCTATCAGGTGCTACCACTCCAGTTCAGGGTGGACCTGGGAAGACCAGCGCAATTAAGAGGTGGTTCCATGCTCCTCAAAACATTCTAATCAGAGGCCTTGCCGCTGGACGTAGTTCATCGTCTTACCCAGGACGCGGCTAATTTTTGGCCATAGAGACAGGAGCAGAGACTGAGTGGAAAAACATAGGGTCATTCCATTCGGTCAAAGTCTCTACCGCCGGATGTAGACGATGCTATGACATGACCCTCGTTAGCTCACAACACCCAGTGTGATGACAGAGGATGTAAAGATTGTGTGTATCATTGTAGGCAGCTCCTTCGCGTAACTGGAGAGCCACTGGTTGTCCCTACTCTTCACAAGATCATGCCGTTTCTAGCTAATGTCATGAGCACAGTGTGCTTTGTTCTTTTCGGTGTCAGAATTCAGAATCGATTATGCCATGTTAATAGTTTTGATACGACTGATGGAGTCAACGTCAGTTTTTGCTCATCCGACAATTTTATCTTGAATTTGTCTCAACCAGCAAAACACGACGATTTTTTTCATTTCCTAAAAAATTTGTGTACACACATGCATTAAGATGTTTTTTTTTTAAATTTATGCCATGCATCTTCAGAACGTAGTCGATCATGGTTCTCCACAGCTTTCTTGGGAAAGTTAATCATGTGATTTCTCCGTTGCCGTTTCCCCCGTCTGCCTCTGCTATTAGACTAGAGAAAGAGAAGATACTTCTTCATACCTTTCCCAAGAGTATTAGTGTACTTCTTTGATTATCTGGATGCTTTTGGACAGAAGCTGAAAAAATGTTCTGGTAATTAAAAGTCCCGGATAAAACAAATTATCAAAAAAAAAAAACAAAAAAAATCCTTATCTGAACGAAATTTGGCACTTATCATCACATAACATTTTTAAGTACTATTCAATATTTTGTCTAGTTTGCGCCAACTTTCGTTCTTTCCTAGTTGGCCTCGCATTTTTCAGCCGTCAACGTTCGCAGCTGAATTAAAATAAAAGTACAGGTTGCGATGGACAAATTGTCGTCTAAATGACGCAAAAAAAAAAAACGAAAATAACACTGACATCTCATTTTAACAGACATATTTACCAAAATTACACAAACATATCTTGAAAAACTAAAGAGGAAATTTATTCAATATAATCGCCATTGGCATCAACCACGGCCTCCGGACGACATCGGAATATCCTGCAACTCTTCTCGAACTCAGACCACATACTACATGCGAATAAAAAATGGGCGCAACACAAATATCTACTTGCATGTAAGTATATCCTTTTACAGTATTATAGATAAACGAAAGAATATGTCGAACGTTCAATAAAATTATTTATATCCAGGGTGCGATGAATAAATTGTCGTCTAAATGGCACAAAAAAATAAAAAATAACACTGATATCTCATTTTAACAGATATATTTACCAAAATTACAAAAAATCTTATGAAATACTAAAGAGTAAATTTATTCAATAAATTCGCCATTGGCTTCAACCACGGCCTCCAGACGACTTCGGAATCTCCTGTATCTATTCCGTATGGTCTCCTTGTTTAAGTTGGTGAATGCTGCCATAATCCTTACCTTCAGTTCATCATTGGTGTTACAAGGACATTTGTTGGAAGAACGCGCATATATAAAATGGCGACAATTTAACCATCGCACCCTGTATTTATAAGGGACCACTTCTGGTTGAAAACGTAACCAACATAAACATTTGTCAATTTTTATCAGACGTTAAGATGAAATATTAGAGTGGCTTTAGTTCGGACAATTTCAACTTTTTTCTTCGTTTCCGGTCTGGATAATTGAAGAAGTACTGTAGTGGGAAGGGGACGTAACGAACTAGATCAGATTTAGAACATGGCCCCCTGCCGATATCTACGTTTGGCGTCCATAAACGTAACATCAGTAAAGTTAGAGAAAGTTTCGTTACTTCTACTGCTGAATAAAATGGTATACGTTTTTGGGAATGGCAAGCAGGCTTTTTTATGATCGGCTAAAAGGCAATATTTTGTTTTGTTTCCTAGATTGTGTGTCCTCAGATGTAGTTGTGTGTATGTGTGCGCACTCTTGTATCTCTCTTCGAAGAGCGGTCACGTGTCAAAGTAAACGTTACGAAATTCTAACTCTTGTAATGAACCCTTCCCTGAAAAGCCAAGATTTACCGAAGAATAGAAAAAAGCAAGAGCAGAATGAAATATCTTGCTTGGAAAATGTAAATACAAAATAATTGAAACCGAGAAAGAGAGAAAAGGAGAGAGAGATGAGAAGAGAAAGATGAGAGGGAGGAGAGAGAGAGAAGAGAGAGACGAAAAGAGAGAGGAGAGAGAGACGAAAAGAGAGAGGAGAGAGAGACGAAAAGAGAGAGGAGAGAGAGACGAAAAGAGAGAGGAGAGAGAGACGAAAAGAGAGAGGAGAGAGAGAGAGACGAAAAGAGAGAGAGAGAGACGAAAAGAGAGAGAGAGGAGAGAGAGACGAAAAGAGAGAGGAGAGAGAGAGACGAAAAGAGAGAGGAGAGAGAGAGACGAAAAGAGAGAGAGAGAGACGAAAAGAGAGAGAGAGAGACGAAAAGAGAGAGAGAGACGAAAAGAGAGAGAGAGAGACGAAAAGAGAAAGAGAGACGAAAAGAGAGAGAGAGTGGAGAGAGAGACGAAAAGAGAGAGAGGAGAGAGAGACGAAAAGAGAGAGAGGAGAGAGAGACGAAAAGAGAAAGACGAGGAGAGAGACAAGTACAGAGAAAAAAGGATAGAGATGACGACAGAGTGGGAGAGAGAGAGAAAAGGAGACGAGGAGTGAGAGAGAGAGAGAAAAGGAGACGAGGTGTGAGAGAGTGAAAAAGAACGAGAAAAGGAGACGAGGTGTGAGAGAGTGAAAGAGAACGAGAAACGGGGAGAGATTGAAAGGGGAGGAAGAGACACGGGGAGAGATTGAGTGAGAAGAAGAGACAAGGGGATAGTAAAGCAAGAGAAATAGAGAGAAGGAGTCACGACCAGAGAGAAGTGAGAGACAGAAAGAGGCACGACCAGAGATAAGTGAGAGACAGAAAGAGGCACGACCAGAGATAAGTGAGAGACAGAAAGAGGCACGACCAGAGAGAAGTGAGAGACAGAAAGAGGCACGACCAGAGAGAAGTGAGAGACAGAAAGAGGCACGACCAGAGAGAAGTGAGAGACAGAAAGAGGCACGACCAGAGAGAAGTGAGAGACAGAAAGAGGCACGACCAGAGAGAAGTGAGAGACAGAAAGAGGCACGACCAGAGAGAAGTGAGAGACAGAAAGAGGCACGACCAGAGAGAAGTGAGAGACAGAAAGAGGCACGACCAGAGAGAAGTGAGAGACAGAAAGAGGCACGACCAGAGAGAAGTGAGAGACAGAAAGAGGCACGACCAGAGAGAAGTGAGAGACAGAAAGAGGCACGACCAGAGAGAAGTGAGAGACAGAAAGAGGCACGACCAGAGAGAAGTGAGAGACAGAAAGAGGCACGACCAGAGAGAAGTGAGAGACAGATGGAGTCACGACCAGAGAGAAGTGAGAGACAGAAGGAGTCACGACGACAGAGAAGTGAGAGACAGATGGAGTCACGACCAGAGAGAAGTGGGAGACAGAAGGAGTCACGACGACAGAGAAGTGAGAGACAGATGGAGTCACGACCAGAGAGAAGTGGGAGACAGAAAAGGAGATACGATGAGAGAGAAGTGAGAGACAGAAAAGGGGATACGATGAGAGAGAAGGAATCACGGAGGGAGAGAAGAGACGACGAGAGTTTTAGGTTGTGAAGATGAGAGAGAGAGAGAGAGAGAGAAAAGACACATGAGTACACAAGAAATGAATGAAAACGAAAGAGACGGAGAGGGATAAAGCGCCGTTTTATTATATCCCTTTTTTCCTCGGTTAACCCTCGAAATGTTTTCTTATGATGATAATCAAATTGTAGTTAAAAAAAAAACAAAAAAAAAAAACAAAACAAAAACAAACAAACCAAAATAACAAACTTTTGAATTTATTTTCTTTCCCTTGGTCAGCTGCATATATTCTATTAGGCTAATGTGGTTAACAGCCTCACCTTTTACCGCCTCTCAGCTGAACGGACCTTCAAAAATATTTCATTTGAAAAATTAAGGTCAGTATATATTTCTCAATTTCTTCCTCGGCCGGGCAACAAAGCCACGTGACCGCGCTGAGAACATCGGATTGGTGCGATTTCTCTTCCCTCCCCCTTCCGCTATAATGTAATTTTCTTATCGCCATTAATTTTTTTTTTTGTTTTATTTTCTCTCCTGTTATTTATATTTAGTTTTTTGTTTTTTCCGTAGGACTATTTTTTTTATTATTAAAAATGTTTGGCATTTTTTTTTTTTTTTACAGCTGAGAAATTTACCGGAAACTGACAAACTCTGTAAATCTAATATTAATAACTACATTCCTGTTTGAAACAGAGAAAGGCGGAGAGGAAAAGATTTGACGACATTGCTGCAAATATCTTTCCGAATTGTAGGTTTTCTTTTAATTCAATTTAGTAGGTCTTCACAACAAAATGTAATAAAGGAAAACGCACGTATTTCGGTAATTATTATTACTACAGACAAAAACATTTTTCCTACACATGCACACACACGACTTCATATGTATATATACACAGATTCGCGAATATATTTCCATGTACGGAGAGGGGTCGGTTGAGGAAAGTCAAGAGATATTTTCATGCGCCTTATTTATATTCGTGATAATTAATATTAATTAAAAAGCAACCGAACAAACAGATCTCTTCGAAATTGTTAATCCACGACAATAATTGCAAAATGTTAAAACAACATTGTCGAATTATTGTCATTTCGATGTTTATTTTCACTGGAAATTCAAATCTAATAAACAATTTAGAGCCAATAGGAAACGCTATCGAACTTAAGGTTTCTAGTCCAGACTTCAAAAGATACAGCCAATCTGGATAGATCTGCAGAAACCGTAAATTCATAGCATGTAAAATCCTATATTTTACAACCAATAAGTGAAACACAAATAAGTAAAAAAACTGCCGACACATAAATAGAATCAGAATCACTAAAACAAATTATAATGTATTAACAAGAAAAGTATAAAAGTGATAAAGACAATGATGTGTGTAACAAAAGAATGTGAAAACCTTTTTGGTCCAAAGGAAGTGTAGTGAATGAATGTGCGTATGTATGAGTGTTCATGCGTTTCCCAATGGGAAACGTGTTTTCCCGCGAGAGACTTACATGTTGACGTGTAAGCAGAAAAAAGTACGAAGCAGCAGCGAAAAATCATCGCAGAGTATTTATAGTACCGGAGAGCGGCCCCTACTAGCGGTTTTAAAAAAGTGCAGTTAACACCATACATGCTTTGAAAATCCTATTAGCAGCAGCCACCTTTTTCAACGTGCGTTAAAAAAAAAATTAACAATGGAGCATGCGTAGCTTAAATTTCACGAATAACTCTTTATTTTTTTAAATTTTATTTAAGCAATTCACCCCAAGCAAGCCGGGAGTGCCACTATCATGCAAGGGGTTACAGAGGATTGAGAACAAGAGTAAAGAGGCGTGTTTGAGGAAAGGATAGAGAGAAGGACATGGAACAAGCTCAGGGTGCCAGTTGTCAATTGACATTACATTTGAATATTTGAAGATTATAGTCACCGGGGAAGCAAGCAAGGGGAAGGGAGTTCCACGGATGGGAAGTGCGAGGGAAGTAACTGTTTCAGTAGAAGAGATAGTTACATTTAACCGTTTTGACAGTGGAAGGGTGGGACCAAGATTCCTGGTAGCTTGCTTAAATTCATGCAGTCTGGGAACCAGCAAAAATAGCTCGTCGGAACAGATGCCATGAAAATACTTGTAGAAGAGACAGAGGGAAGCCACGGCACGTCTGTGAGAAAGCGACTGTAGACGAGATGCCAGATCAGGACCTATCACATTGCATATTCGTCTTTGGATTTTGTCGAGCACTTCGAGACGTACAGCAGAGGCAGCAGTCCATATATGGACGGTTGGTTGATATATAGATTTGAAGGATGGACTCAGGCGGGAAAAACTTTCTGGGACGACACAGAGAATCAACTTTCCGTGCGGTAGATGAAGCTATTGATTCAATGTATTTACTCCACCTCATGTCAGCGGACATCGTGAGACCAACCAGTCGTAACGCGGCGCTCTCAATGAGTTGGGAATCAGCTATTCTGATGAGAGGCAGGAAGGTTCTCTGCAGTGGGTAAAGGAAGCCAGTTTCCTTTTGGAGGCATTGTAGTTTACAAGCCATTTCCTACCCCAGTCAACTACAGATTGGAAGTCTTTTTTCGAGATCAGCAGCCAGGTTAGTTTTGTGAACGATACCAGATTTACTACTGAGGCAGGAGTTAATAATAGTGTCGTCCACGTAGATGACTACTTGTGAACTGATGACACCGGGAAGGTCATTGATGAAGATCAGGAACAGTGTAGGGCACAAGAGGGAGCCTTGGGGAACACCAGCGCTTGTGAGCCGGGGGAGAACCCATTTAGGACGACCTTCATTTCACGGTTTGACAGGAATGTCAAATAATCGTCCTGTAATGTCGTATCCATGACGCTTACGAAGAAGGTCAGCATGCCAAACCCTATCAGACGCTTTAGAGATGTCTAGAGCCACGGCTAGAGCTTCTCCATTATTGTCGAGTGCTTGGTATGCAAGTTCAGTTATAGCCGTGAGCACGCCAGCAGTAGATCGGGCAAAGCGGCAACCATATTGATTGTCGGAAAGCAGATCATGTGAAGTAAGGTGCTTCCTGTTCATTTTATTTATTTATTTTCGATTACTGTTCCTAATCATCTTAGTTTTGAATAATATTATTTGAAACCGATGCGAATTTTAGTTTCCCGTCTCTCATTTTTTTAAATTCTTATTTTGAGTTCTTTGTTTGAATATGAAATCCGCGAAATAATCATTCTAACATCAGGCAATTAACTCAGTGTGTAACGACCTTGTTGTGGTTTATTCTTTCTTCCCGCCCGCCAAAGTTTATGTTGGCACCTAAACTAAGTTAAAACTTTATATATACACATTTTTTCTGCGTGTGTGTGTGTAATAGAAGTAGATAGGTCTGCCTATCACCCGGTCAACACTCCTCCGCCCTCCCTTGGACAGGTATAGAGACTTATTCCTTGTTTCCTGTTTAGGAAGGGGTTCCCGTATCTTTTCCTTTTCTCTGGCCTCTGTATTAGTGCTGTCGTGAATCAATTGTGATGTATTCAGTCTGTGGCAACGTCTCTTCATATTGAGGGTACCAGGTTGGTTGACAGTTTTCTGATTGCTTTTAGCGTCTTGAGCGGCTGCTCTGATCAACAGTTGCATAATATCGGCGTGCTTGTAGTGCCATGTTGTGCATTCCCCTCCGGTGGGCAACCCCAAGGCCACACTATGTTGCAGGCTGTGCCAGATCCTTTCTGCCCATGTTACATATGGCGATCGTTCAGTTACTATTACTTTAGGCCCACTCACTTTCACTTCCAATATTACCCATCATGACTTCAAACAATCCCTTGTGATGTATTCAGTCTGTGGCAACGTCTTTTCTTACTGATGATACCAGGTTGGTTGACAGTTTTCTGATTGCTCTTCCCGACTGATAGGAGCCCGAACTCTTGCGTAGCGCCTTGAGCGGCTGCTCTGATCAACAGTCGCATAATATCAGGGTGCTTGTAGTGCCATGTCACGCATGGAAAGGTGTTCATGCACGTACCTCCAGTGGTCAACCCCAAGGTCTTAAGGATAGTTACAGAAACAGGACTTTTTTAACAATAAAGTAGAAAAGGCAGGGGGTAAGTCTTCGCGCTTCCAGAACACATCGCATGATCTACACACTACACCCACCCACTCACTCAATAACGGAATAAGTTCAACTACAATCATTTTTTTTTACAGGAACTCTTATGAGATAATTTCTTAAATTAGCAAAGTCCTGTTTCTGTAATTATCTTTTAATACCCTGTATAGAATGAAAACAATTCTATCTCATCTTTTTAAATTCTTTTACATGTCTATTTCTCCTAACCAATTAAACACGAGAGAAATTTTCTTCGCCAATACACATCATCTCAACCTATAGAGTACAGAAAAACTAGATGTTTTAGTTTGAAAAGAAACGCCGGTGAAAATGCAGATTAAGCCCCGGAAACCAATTGTAATGAAAGTTTCCGTTCTGATGTAAATTTGCATGCTTATATCGAAAATAACAATAAAAGTTTGCCGGGGAAAACCGTTTAGGAATTATCGACAATATAAATTCGGCCTTATTCGCGTCGCGGCTACAGCCCGGCAGCCATTACTGGCTTTGTTTACATACGTTCGCCTTGAGTAATCATGCGCGGACGTTTCACTTGTCTTAATTACTGCGCAATGCGCGAACTTTAAATGCGCGTAGTAAGACGAGCAAGAAGATAAATGCGCGTCAAGACGAGTAAGAAGATAAGAAGATCAGCAAAAAGGCCGTTAACTAAGTAAGCTTCCGCGCATTTCTGCTCGAGGCAAACTTATGTAAACAACACCAGTAATGGCGCACGGGCAAGATGCGAATAAGGCTGAACTTATATTGTCGATAACTCCTAAACGCTTTTCTTCCGCAAACTTTTATTGTTATTTTTTAAATAAACATGTAAATTTACACCAGAATGGGATTTTTTCATTACAATTGGTTCCCGGGGCTTAATCTGTAATTTTACTGCATTTATGGACAAATCTGAACAACTCCCAGTTTATCTGATCTAATTTGCTTTTAAATAAAGAACGCTGTCTACCAGTGAAGTCAGAGGCTAGTCGGTTCGTCTCTCCATGCCATATACCGCGCACATTATACATATGATAGTTGCCATTTTTTCTATAAAGTAAAAGGCCATCTCTTTAAAATTGAGCTAAGCGGCCATGACTGTAAACCAGCATCGCTTCTGCATATCTTTTTACATATATGACACACGAAAGGCTGCTAGTGAGTCTTTAAAGTTACTTTTTCCTTGTGCATTCTCAGGTGCTTCTTCAGCTCGGCGGCAGACCAGCAAATGTTATCAGAAAACTGACGTAAGTACACTGCAGGTCTGTCAGGAAGGACATCCACATAGTCGGCATGAGACTGTCGATTTTCATGTGTTCTTCGATGACCATCAAATCCGACACCAGATAGAACAAGCTTCCCGCAGATGTTACATACAAGCTCAGAAAGAATAACTTCTAGGATCGGGTCTACATCAATTTTCTTTAGAGCTCTTTTCAATTTCTGAGATGAGGTATTATTTAAACTATTTACATTATTCGGAATATTGTCCTCATCTTTGTCGCCATATTTATTACACCGTTTCGGCCGTTGTATGCCCCGGCCTTCTTCAGTATCTGTCTATATTTCTGAGATGAAGTATTATGTACACTATTTACATTATTCGGACTATTGTCCTCATCTTTGTCGCCATATTTATTTCAACGATTCAGCTGGTGTACGCTCCGGCCTTCTTCAGGTGGTTGGAATGTCGAACTGAACCCTTTATTTCGATCACTGGGGTAGACTGTTCTAGTTCCACGTGCTATGTTTTTAATGGATGTCAGTTATCTCCCCTCTCCAAGTTCTCCACTGCCTTAAGCGGGTATTGAACTCACACTCTTTGGGTCCTGTCACTGTATCTAACTAACACAAGGACACATGGCACAGTGGATAAAGGCGTTAGTTAGATCCAGTGACAGGACCCAAAGAGTGCGAGTTCAATACCCGGTTAAGGCACAGACCTGGACAGCGTTTTATGACAGATCGGTAGTTGACCATTCAGCACATTTCTCCCTCCACGCCACCGATGTTGTCTGGGGGGGGGAGGTAGACGCCCATATAGCTTATAACCGGCGTCGTCGCAGGAGTTGCCAGAACGAAAGTGAATAAAACCTGGTACTATCTTAGGTACACCGGTTCTGGAATTGTCCTCAGGGTTTACTCCCGAAGCCTTTCTCAGGATTGCGTATGGCCGCAAGTCTACGGGGGTTTAAAATCAGAGGCTTTTTTTCCTCTTAACGGTCTGAGAAATCACGATAGCGAAAAACTACGAATACAAAAAGTAATTATTAACAATGTTCCTTCTAGTGAGAACAGATTCGAATTTGTTTCATTTTCTTTTTTAGTTGTGTGAATTGTTATCCACATTTATATGTAAAAAGGGAACTATTTCAAAATTATTGTTTTTAATACTTTGTGCTTTCATCATGGCTGAAATAGTAATGGTTCTATTTGTTTGTTTGTTTGGGGTTTTATGGCATATCAACCACTATGGGTTATTTAATGCCAGATCCAGTATTTAATAAATATATCAAAAACGTATAGCTGGCAACATCATTGTTTTAAAAAAGTATAGTTGGCAACATCATTGTTTCAATGTGCTGGAAAAGACCTGGAAGTTCACTATTTTCCCATAGCTGGGACCCCAACAGGTGCTACCACCCCGGGTCAGGGTGGACCTGGGAACACCAGCAATTAAGAGGTGGTCCCATGCTTCCTCAAAACCTCCTGATCAGAGGCCTTGCTGTTGGTTGCAGTTTAACGTCGTACCCAGGACGAATGGTTCTATGAAAGAACACAGCAATAATCATTATCAGTAATAATTTAACTGTGTTTTGGTGATGAGAAGGCATAAATGTTTCTTAATAACTCAAAGCTGTTTTTGGATAATTCTCCGGTGATGGATATCTATAATTTATGTCCATTTGGACAACCATACTATAGAGAAGAGAAACGTTAATCCGTTATCAAAATGCAAAACTTGCATGAGAATACCTACATTGGGTGTTATTGAAAATGCCTTGTTCAATTAATTAATTTTGAATGAATATCTTGCCCAACTTGCCAGATGTTCCTTTGTTAAAGTTAGATTTTAATTATGCCATTCAGGATTCAACGTTTTGTGGAAGAACGGGTATTGATTTTATCTATCAGTTCAACCCATACGTCAGAATTTAGTTGAACATGGAATTGATATACATTTTGTCTTTCAACTTTTTGACTGATAATTTCCGATTTCGTTTATCAGCTTTCTTTTCTTTATACGTGCCGTGTCCCCCCCAGGACGTAGGCAACCACGACTCTCCACAATTTCCTGTCCCTTGTAGCTCTTAATAAACTTAGTCTTTTTGTTATTTCTCCTAAACCCTGTTCCGCCATTCAAGTTCACGATGTTACACGTTGCTTTCCTCTGTCTCTCTTGCCTTCAGTCTGCCATGTGAATATCAGATATTCCAGGCCCTCTTTCCTCCTCATTATATGCCCCAGAAACATCAACTGTCTCTTCCCGGCGTTGAATATTAGTTTCCTTTTTGTTTCCATTTGCTCCAAAACTTTGTCGTTGCTCACATGTTCAGTCCACTGTATCCTCAGCATCCTTCTGTAGAACGACATATCTGTTGCCCCAACTTTCCTCTTCATCTTTGTGGAGATCACTCCCATACAAGAGGATACATAACAGTTTAGTACTTTTTTCCTGTCAGCTTTCAGTCAGTTATGTGTCATGCTTAGACGATCGAGTATCTTTCGATAGATCTTTTTCCCGCAGTAGGTTGCCATTTCTTTCTGCGGTAGATTGACCAGTTGCTATCCAAAGCTATAAAACCCGGTCTGTCCTGCTATTTACCCATAGCTGGGGGAGAAGAAGAGGATTCATACCGTGAGTTCATGACGTAAGTGAATGTAACGGACTGGAATTCGAACTCAGGTTTTTTTCTCAATGTGCGACGGACTGAGCGAAGCTTTTCAATCCAACTGGGGAGGGGGAGAGCAGTGTCCCGATCCCAAACTTTCAGGGTTATTTTGAGACTATCTGTACTAAATATGAGAATATGATGTCTTATTCATTCTAAGGCCAGTCATCATTCATATAACAAGACTTCGAAGTAGGCCAGGGACCGGTACCATATTTGTGCCATATAATTATACCGGGTGTAACAGCATAATTGTCCATCCCACAAAATATTTAATATCTAAAGACCACTAAACTAATTGAGTTTCTTTCTCCCAGGTTTTCAGATAAGTTGTTTAGCCATTTGCTGCAAGAATCACTGAAAAACCCTTTGAGTTATTCAGCTAGAAAGAAAAAAGGTCGAAATACTTTTGTGTTAGTTAGACTCACTGTCTTCCCCAGTAAGCAATTGTGAAAGGTAAAATATTATTCAGGCCTTCAGTAATGGTATCAACATTCATACTCTGGCTTCTATCTTCAAAGTCCATTCAAGAACTATCAAGACAATGGTGAATAAGTTTAAAAAAAGAGAGAAGAAAACTGGATCAGGAGGTCACATTTCAACTAAAGAGATCAATTAGAAAAGATCCAACTCAATCCGTAAGACGTTTGGCACGTGGGAGAGGAGTTTCAGCTATGACAGTCCAAAGAGCAATGAAAAAAGACTTGAAAAAGAAATCGTACGTGAAACCTGTGAAGCAACTTGTTACATCAGGACAGAAAGTTAGAAAATTAGAGAGGGCAAAGCTCATCTTGAATAATTTGGGAAATATATATATATAAACTTTATTTCAATCCTTCATGAGTTTCCGGTCCTTAGCTGTGATTAATGATGAACATGTCATTTTCGGTTATGGTCGATTTCATGACTATTATTCTTTTGTTAAGCTTGGAGAGTAATTATACATTCTTATTGCTCAAAGTAGAGTCCAATAGTGTTATAAAAACCACGGAGAATTCCAATAAGATATAGTTAACTATTTCTAAAATACAACGGTTCAAAGCTAAATCTAACAAATGTACAATTTAGATTTTACGCGATTCGGACAAAAAGATTAATATATATATTATATATATATATATATTACAATGAATCATTCAAACAAAAAGTAGATTAGTAAAGTTAATGATATAAAATTGCGAAAACTCTTCGCAAACCAAAATTTTAAAGTTGCATTAACCTATGAACCACTCTATGAATGTTATGATCCTTGTTTTTAATAACTACAAGCTGTATAAGGTCTTCTTTTTATTCTGCTAGTACTTTCAACTGTACACACAGTCATCCTCAAGGATGGAAATTATTTTGTTTTTAGTAAATTCAGGTAGCATTGGAGACGAAATATTAAATGCGAATCGAAATATGTTTTTTTTTAGAAATGTGTTATTGTTAACGGATAAAAACATTTGGAGCGTGAAGTCGCAACGCTATGGTTGAATTTTTTTGAAAATTTAAGAGAGTGCGTTTTTTTTTTTTTTTTTTTACTAATATGGTAATTTGAGAATTTTTGTTGTAGGAGTTTATCAGTCAATGTGGCATGAACTAAATTGTTCAATAAGTAATGTCTCAGCTGTTATCCCGAATGAATATATATATTTCCAAAAGGATAAAATCCAGGTAGAGCTCAATGTACAATACAGAGCAAGAATATAATATAAAAGGCTCAAACACTATTCCATGGTTATAATTTATTACATTGGAATCGTAATCACGATACAATTCTTCAGACCTACAAATTCAAAAAGAAAACATTAGTGTTTGAGCCTTTTATTGTGTGTGTGTGTGTGTGTGTATTATATATATATATATATATATATATATATATATATATATATTCTTTACCCGTCACGTGATCTAATTATTTCAAGATGAGGTTGACTGTGCTTGCTCTTTGGCGATCCGTGTTCAAACCAAAGTGTCGGCAGCGACACTTTATTCCTATATGACACTAACAAATGTTTTCTGTTTTTTAATGCATTGCTTATTTCGCTATCCCAATGCACCTTCAGACTTCGTTGTCGCACTTTTCGTTCTCTGTCAAAAACACTTCCCAGGCACACAAATTCTTGCACTTGTTTTTTTTTTTCTTTCTTTTATATATCTCTAAGTTGCATTTGGAGCTATTTCTTGTGCTAACAATTGAGAATTCAATCTTCTTTGTAATTGATGTTTAGTCCTTTCTTTAATTAAAAACACCTGCAACACGCTGAGAATGACGAGGTGGTGAACATGACAATCACTTAATTCTGACCCCAGATAAATTGTCTTCCGACAACAAAAATGTATCTTTCTTATAATTGATTGGAAACACAAAGGTTGGAATTAAACTCAAACAATACGCGAACAATGGAATGAAAGGAAAAAAAGCTGTGGTTTCAGGGATAATTGCAATAATTATTTTTAACAAATGAGACAAAAATCTTCGTCTTATTTAACAAGAAATTATAATTAATCAGTAAAGAAAAATTAAGTCATACGAAGTGTATGTACATATTTGGTAGATTAGTGACGGCTTACGGGTACATCACATTGAAACACTGGTTATCGCACGCTCCCAGAAGTTAAGCAATGTCGAGACAGGTCCATAACTAGATATATGTGTGCCTGAACCGGGTAAACGTGAACAGGTTCCCCACATTAAACTGATCCTGTGTTAAATCATGCCAGCGTGGCGCCGGGTAGTTTAGTATATGTGCTCATCTCCTCCATCGGGCTGGGATCAGAATGTAGTATCTATTCTCCTCATCTCTAATGGTAATATTAGACGTTACCACATAAAAGAAACAGTCGGCATCCATTGACCGAGCAGTCATTGCTGCACAACTTGAGCTCTTCTTTCTTGTCATCAGGTTGGGATCAAGGTGTTCACTCTGCTCTCGTTATATCCAATGGTAATATTAGTCATTTTCTTGTGATTGTTATATGATACTAATAGAATAGTATCCATGAAAAATGACTATAATTTACTGTTCAATCGGTAATCGTGCCTAGCATTAGTGCATGTTACTGCTCAGAAGTCGTCAATGTTTGTGTTAGTACAAAGTCAAAAGTCATTGTGACTGATGTCTTGAACATAGCGTTGTTCAAACTGCCGATCATAACAGATTATGCGCGCTCACTCCCGGGAACTATAACTAACGTCCGCTCAACAGAGTTACAGTATAAACCACAGGTGGGCTCTATGAACAAACAAATGTGCCTGAGCAAGCGTCTGCAACAGGGATGGACTAATCACACGAGTAGATTCGAAAAAAGGCATGGGTATATCACTTCCCTCCACCAACAGCTATGGACTAAATATCAGATAGACGGTGCTCTATTGCCTTGGTTAGAAACCAGTCTAAGAGAAGAAAAATCCTGAATTCCAAACACCAACTTTCTCCAAATAGTGTGGAAAGTAAACCTGGGGTTCAAATTCCGGCCCAGTCTGCTGCATTCAGTGGAGCCTTATGGAAAGTCATGAGTCCATATCTTCTTTCTCGTGGAGAATTCAATAGCACACTATATACACTAGTCTCTATATCTTCCAAAAAGGCAAGACAATATAGAGATAGTATGTGGTTCTACAGAAGGATACTAAGGATACCATGGATAGGAACTTGAGAGCAACGAAGGAAATGGAAACAAAATGAAACCTTGTACTTAACATCAGGAAGAGATAGTTGAAATTTCTAGGGCAGATAACGAGGAGGGAGGGCTTGGAAAATCTGATACTTACAGGACAGATTGAAAGCAAGAGGGGCCAGAGGAAAACAGCGCATGACATACCTAGTGAGCTTGAGTAAATAGATGGCGAAACAGGACTTAACAAAAAGACAAAATTCATTAAGAGCTACGAAATACAGGAAATTGTGAAGAGCCATGATCACCTACGGCCTGAAGTGAAACTTTACATAAAGGTGGTGGAAAATGAAGCTGTAGAGAGCTACTATAGCCTACCCTGAAGGGACATGGCATTTAACTAAAAATCATAAATGTTGGGTAGGCGAGTGAAGATTGAAGTTACGACTAAAGACTAGTTTTGTCCATCTTTGCTTAAAATCAAATTACGCACTGTCGCCTATTGTCGTTAAAAAAAAGAGTTGTCAAGTCTCCTGATCGTTTTGAGCCATTATTTAAAAGTTATTTTCCCTTTCTTCCAGCAAACAAAATTTGGCAAACAATAATTGCAAAATAAATTGTTCTTCATATAAAATCATGGCAGAAAGAAAATAGCTAACAGTACTTTAAGAAAATAAATGTACCAAATTTTAATTTTTCCTAACGTGTTTTTAAAAAAAAAAAAATTCTTTCTCCCTTTATTGTATTAGGTTTTGTTGCATTTCCCTCTGTTACTTCTTCATATCGCTGAAATCACTGAAGTGAAGAATTATTTCGCACAACAGGAACGATATCTTTAATTTTATATTGTAAAAGACTTTTTTTGCCCTTTTTCGTATATTTTAATATGTCTTTATATGTTTCACTTTCTTTAATCAAATAAATTCATGCTCTGATTTTTTTTTTCTTTCCGTGTAAAAATTTTGTTTGCTGTGTTTGTTTTTTCCAATTTATTCTATTATTTCCCAATCTTTCTAGCGTATAATATACACAATTTTGTAGTTGTTATTACCGCACCGACTCCACAAAATATTAAAATAAAATTAAATGCCCAGACTTTTCAAGCTTCGGCCTTTTGTTTTATTTACTTGGTTTTGTTATGTTAAGGTGTTTCTGCTTTGTTTGATTTCGTTTTGTGTCTCTATCGTTTTGGTTCTCTTAACTTTCTGGAACTGTTCTGGCAATGTCTTTTCAGGACGTAGGCGATCATGGCTCTCCTCCTCTCTCAATCCCTTGCAGCTCTCAACAAGTTCCTTCCCTCTGCTACCTCCGTCAGCCCCCGTTCTGTCAACCACTTGCTTAAAGTCCGATCGGTATTTCATGCGTTTTTTCCCTTTCTCTCTGTCCCCCTATTCGACACGTGAGTATCAGATTCTTCAGGCCCTACTTCCTTTCAATAGGTGTCCCAGAAACTTCAGCTGCCTCTTCCTAATGTTAAATATAAGCCTCCTCCTTGTTTGCATCCTCTCTAAGACCTCATCGTTGCTCACACACTCTGTCCATGATATCCTAACATCCTTGTGTAGAACCGCATCTCAGTCACCTCGAGTTTCTTCTTCACCTATGAGGAAATTGTCCAGCATTCGCTGCCGTAAAGAAGCAGCATATATCACGTAACAGGTCAGTATTCTTTTCTTTGTTCCCAAAGAAATCCTCCTGTCTCGTAATACTCTGTCCAGCTTTTGGAATGCGTTCTTGGCCATCTCAATAAGTTTACGGATCTCAGTGTCGCACTTACCGTCCTCTGACAAAACACTTCCCAGATATTTAAACTTCCACGTCTGCTTGATTCTAGTGTCCCCTACCTGAAAATCGCATTTCGGGCTCATCCACATAGAAAATCGTTTTTTGTATTTTTACAAAGTTGAGTAACAGAATTCTTGTATTAATACTGGTGTACATATGAACATTATACAAGTCAAAAAGTGATTTAGTAGTTTCATAGTCCACCATATTCAATTTCTGAAGTCATTTTTAAGAAACCTACGCATTGTCATGGAGAAGAGTTGGTCCTTTTTGATTGACCAGAGTTGGATGTAAACTTTGCAGTTTTTGGTGCATTTTATCAGTTTTCTAGCTGGCTTTGTGTATTTTGATAGTTTTACCTTGAGTTAAAAAGTTTACTGTGGAAGTGTTCTAACAGATGACATTGCATTTAACAGATAAATGGAGTCAAGCTTATTAATTCAAATAAAGATACAAACAATTTATTCTCATAGACTTTTGTGATATTGAGACTCGTGATCAAACATCTGTTAAAATCCAGCCTGAGCACCACTAAAATAAAAACAAAACGTGACATAGCCCGAAACAGAGCGAAACTAGAATAAACTACCACCGTAGATTAAAGGATTCGGTTCGAAATTTCCTGACGTTTGCCCGGATCGAATGTGATAATAACAGCAAATAACATGTTAAGACAATTGTCCACAGATAAATAATGATAACTCCTCCCAGAACTTCAGACAGAAATCCTATAAAAATGTTGCATTTAAATAAATGTGTGCCCCCAGAATTAATAGAAGCCAATTTATTTATTTATCTAAAATTTGTTTTGAATATGGACATTGTTCGTATAAGGAATGCACTGTTTATCGCTTTTGCAACAGTTTCATTTGTGGCGTTCTCTTAGCACTGCTGTTGATGTAATGAATAGAATCTTGACAGCTGATATATGTGAATTCATTTCGCCCTCTTCATCCCAGAAATTCAGACAGAAATAAATTTTAATTCTACAAAATTTTAATTTGACTTTCTTCTATATACACCATTGTGCAAATTAATTAAAACAAACAAAAAAAATTCCTTTATTTACTTTTTTTTCATATTTTCCCAATGAAACATGACCCAGTGTACATGTTAGTACTTCGTATATCCATTCCGCAAAGTCGTTCCTTGCAGATTACCGTTCTGGGTAAGACGATAAACTACGTCCAACAGCAAGGCCTCTGATTAGGAGGCTTTGAGGAGCATGGAATCATCTCTTAATTGCTGGTGTTCCCAAATCCACCTTGACCCTGGGTAGTAGAACCTGTTAGGGTCCCAGCTATGGGCAAATAGATAACTCCCAAACTATGAAAGTGTAAAATAGATTTTAATACCAAAAATATTTGTAAGAAAAAAAAATATTGCTAGAAATATATTTTTGAAAAAAAAATATTACCAGCAATACATTAAAAAAAAAAACAAATATTACTAGCAATACATTAAAAAACAAACAAATATTACCAGCTATACATTTAAAAAAAAAATATTACCAGCGAAGGAATATTATTACCAGAATTAGATTTTTTGAAGGAAAAAATATTACCAGAAATAGATTTTTGGAAAAAAAAATATTACCAACAATGAAAATTTTGTCGGCATTAAATAACCCATTGATGTTGATATACCGTACGCCAAACCAAAACCTTGCAGATTGACCACATCTTCTCGATTGGATTTAAATCAGGAGAGTTTTCGGGCCAGTCTATGGTACTTTGATTTGCTCACTGGTAAGGACTGCCAGTGTTTACGTGCAGGGTTACAATTTTCGTACGCTTCCTTGGAGTAACTTCCATTGCAGACAAATGCATTAAGACAACTAATATTGATAGTCGAGACAATAGTGTCTGGGCGTGACAAACATCTGATGTAATCACGCATGACGCAATATTTTTCAAAGCCAAAAACATGTCATCACACACCTCGAAAATAGATTCATGTAACTGCTCACCACTGCAAATGACCTAATCTGAGGAAAAAATAGAAATCGATTACACCTTGTCACTCCAGAGGGTTTAAAACTGACTGTATGGTGAAAGAAAGGAAACTAAAACAGTTGTTTCAATTAATTTGCACATGGGCTGTATTAAAAAATAAATAAAATGCAGGTTATACCTAAATTAAAACCTAGAATTAAAAATATACATAAGAAGAAAAACAACATAAAAAGATCTAATGGTGTCAAATATTTGCCGATGAAACCTTGTTAACAGTGGAAAGTGAAAGAGTTCACGTTTCGACAACTGTGTATTTTACTATTACTGATCAGCGTTGTTTGCTGACAGACGTAGATTGACGGTCTGGGTAATTGCGATGACGAACAACTATATTATGAGGCATCAGGTGGTTTCAAGGGATCATGGATCTGCACCCAAAAAGACATGTCTCAGCTACTGATGGTGATACAGCATCTATTATGACTCTACAGACTCAGATTAGAGTCTGGAATCCAACGAATACATGTGAAGACGCTTTACTCCGACGTCGCCCTGTTTTCTTTCTTTTGAGCACTCTTCTCCCCGTGTCAAGCCTCTATTTCTCCAGCTCCATCCCTCGGTGTAAATCGCGTCTCTAGTGTGAACGATCGTTGGCGACGTCTTCCTACCTTTCAATGTCCATGTCCATCGCCCCTAATGTCCTTTTTGCAGGCGTCCTAGAAGCGAAGATGAAATCGCCCTCTTGCCGGTGGCTATAACCTCGTTGTAATAAATATGGCGACAAATATGAGGACAATAGTCCGAATAATGTAAATAGCTCTTTTCAAATTTAAATGACCTTAAAGCAACTATTGTTAACATTCAGTCCGTTAAATGCCATACGTGATACACGTTCGAGCGATAATATCTCTTTCGATTCAGGACACACTAGTCAGATTTCCCCGCTTTAGGTTGCCGTTTCTTTCTGCGGTAGCCCGTCTGCCGACCGAGGCTATAGGACCCAGACTGTTCTTGTCAGTTTGTAAGATTTTTTTGAGATAATGATTTTTATTGATACTATTTAACCCATAGTTGAAGAGATAAGAGGTGACCTCATACACTTCCCAAGGGTATTTCTGCATAAGTGAATACAAACAACCCGACTTGAACTCGGCTCTCCGATTTCAAATTCCGAGTCATTTTCCATTACACCACCCACAGATTACACATGGTATCTTTGGTTAGATTTGTTTTAAGGCATATCAACATCGAAGGGTTATTTAATGCCGACAAAAATTTTATTGCTGGTAATGTTTTTTTTTTTTTTCCAAAAATGTATTGCTCGTAATATTTTTTTTCTTACAAAGTATTTCTGATATTTAAACCTATTTTTACACTTCCATAGTGTCTTGGCCACAGTTTGGGGGTTAACTATTTGCCCATAGGAACCTAACAGGTGCTACCACCCCAGGTTACGGTGGAACTGGGAACACCAGCAATTAAGGGATGGTTTCAAGCTCCTCAAAACCTCCCGATGGACGTGGTTTATCGTCTTACCCAGGACGCGGATGTAGTTTATCGTCATACCAAAGGCAGCCTGGTAATGCTAGATACCCGGTTAAGGCAGTGGAGAACTTGAAGAGGGAAATTAACAGGAGATAACTGACAACTGACATCCATTAAAACATGGCACGTGGAACTAGAACAGTCTACCCCAGTGAGCGAAATAAAGTGTTCAGTTCGACATTCCAAACATCTGAAGAAAGCTGGAGCATACAACGGCCGAAAAGTTGTAATAAATATGGCGACAAAGATGTGGACAATAGTCCGAATAATGTAAATAGTGTACCGAAATCCAAATTGTATGCCTTCAGCTACAGATAAATGTATTGTTGGTAATTTTACTATAAATATGTATTTTTGTATTTTCGTATTGTTTTGTTTAGGGGTTCAATATTTGTCCATAGCTGGGACCCTAACAGGTGCTGGCATCCCTGGTCAGGGTGGACCTGGAAAGAACAGAAGTTAAGTTTTGAGGAGCGTGGAACCACCTCTTAACTCGAATAGCAATGGTTACTCGATCAATGAATGCCGAATGTTTCCTTATAAGAAAACGGCTAATATTACCATTACCTCTGCTAAGTGTTTGCAAACCCCTTTCCAGAAACGGATTATTCTTTTGTCATACGTCCGACTAAAAAACGGTAACTGCGGATAGAATTATTCTTGATTTTCAGAATAGACTAGAAACAAATTGAGGTTTACCATCATCAGGTGTATTCTTAGAAAACTTTGGAAGGTGGATGTTAGTTCCATTACACGAACGATAAGCAGCAGAAATAATGTATAATTTGATATTATTAAGTGAAATAATTATCTGGCAATTGCGGTAAAAAAGAAAAAAAAAACCCAGAAAAAACCCAAAACCCAAACGAAATTAAGATGAAAGAAATGTTCGTCAAATTAATAACTCATCATGAAAGATCGTATTTTTTAAAAATTCATTTTACCCCAAGCAACACGACAAAGCCCCTAAGACGCAAGTAGTTACTGAGAGGGGAAAAAAGAAAGTGAGAAAATGATATTTAGGAGAAAGGACAATAAAAGAATAGGATTCAAGGAGACAGATGGCGACAATTGGCGTTGCAATTGAACTTTTCAATATTTTAGATGACAGGAAAATACGAAGCTGGAAGAGAACTCCATAGCCGAGAAGTCATTCTAAAATGATAATTTTTTATTATTGGTTTAAAGATGGACATTTTTTAAAAGTATATATTAATATATAATAAAGGGTGTTCCTATAACCTGGACCGATTTTAAATGTGAATTAAGCTTAAGCGTCTAATGATTTTTTCTTTTTCTTTTAGATTTAACAACTTAGGTCTTTGGCAATTTCAACCATGGAAAGATTAACAATCAAACAACGTGTTAAAGTTATCGAAGCCTATTACGAAAACGGACGTTTAAACAGAATTCGAATGAGAAGTTCCCGGGTTGCATCATCTCACGAAACAGCGAAGTCAATTGGCCACAACGATCGTGCGACTTGACGCCTTAAGATTTCTTCCTTTGGGGTCATCTCAAAAGTAAGGTCTATGCCAACAAGCCAGCAACAATTCAACAGCTGAAAGACGGAATAATAAGGCATATTGGTGAGATCTAGGAACAACTATGCAGAGACGTCATCAAAAATTTTAACCATTGAGTGGAGGTGTGCCGCTGAAGCCTTGGCGGATATTTGGACGATGTTATTTTTCATGCATAGTTGCAATGACTTAAATAACATGATCTAATAAATAAATAAATTTTCAGCAATAACACCGATTTACTTACTGCTGACTTTGATCCCTCTTAATGAAACACCCTTTACTTACAAATATATTAAAAAGAAAGACCAATATTTACCATAAAATAGTAAATCGAAAATAAAAAAAAGAAGTTAACAGGTTACCGTTGCTCACTCTTTAAAGCTCAATCTAAGACAAAGATTATAAATTTGTGCATAACGGCTAAACTATAATTTGGGGAAAAATTAAAACAATCAGGGTACCAGTACATAATATCGAGGCTTAATAGCCATCACTCCTGCTTACGAAGGAGAAGCTGCTTAGACTTTATATATAATGTCTCAAGTACTTTGAAATTATTATCTAAATGTGCTATACTGAAAACTGAGAAAAAACCGCTGGCAAAAGACGTGACACAAATCGGATTACTTATTAGGCGTTTTGCAATTGCAGATCCAGATGTATTGACAAGTGTGGAAGAGAAATGGTTTTCATTAAATCATGCTAAAATTAAGATAACAGCAAGATAACAGTTGAGCTTGTTCTAGTTTTGATGAGAGGATTAATTTTTTTTTAATGTACAGAAACCTGAAATATTCAAGTAAAAAATTTCACATGTTTCGGAAATGTTTGCAAAAATATAGTGTAAAATTATCACATTCATTTTGTCGTCAAATACATGCCATGACACACTAGCATGAGAAGAGAGAAAATATCACTAAAGAGAAGAAACATTCACAAAGTCTCTGGCCGGCTTCGGACTGCAAGAAATGGAAATATATTGAAATGTATTTATATTATTTAGACGCATGAGTGTATTACCAGACATTAACAGATGGTGAATATTAATTGAGAAAAGAGAAAAGAAAACCTTAATTTAAATTCCTATTTTCAACATTCGCAAACATTAGGGTTTGTAGACTTAGGCATAATTATTTGCAGAAAGGAAAACATGTTTTGTGAATAATCTTCGTTATGTAAAGGGACTGATCAATAATACTTTCTTAGCCCGACACGTAATTTTGGGATGGAATCTAACAATAAAATTTCACTGTATAATGTTTATTTTATACGATTCACACTTCCACAATTTGTGGACCTACATACACGTCTTTATAAAAGTTCATGCACCCAAGCATGAAACAGACCGTCGCCACTTGTGTTGAGCTAGATGTGCACACCCTATCTCGGATATTGATAACTTTTTCATATGAATATCTTCTATGTGCCATGTCCTTTCAGGACGTTGCCGACCACTGCTCTCCATAATTTCCCGTCCTTTGTAACTCTTAATAAATGTTGTCTTTTTGTTATTTCTCCTAAGCCTTGTTTGCCATCCATTTACTCAAACTCGCTAGATAGGTTATTCGTTGTTTTTCCTGTCCCTCTTGCCTTTTATATGTCCTGTGAGTATCAAATTTCCCAAGCTCTCTTTTCTCATTATCTGCCCTAAAACTTTCAACTGTCTCTTCCTAAAAGGATGTTCCTCCGATCAGTACAATCTTAACCTGTTTATGTCTAGGATTAACTATTACCTACCCGATATATCCGCGTAAACTGTGCCTGATGATGCTTACACACCCGCGCACAATCTTACCATCTTCATGTCTTGGGTCAACATTTATATATCCCACATGTCTCCATAATACGCCCTTTTTTTTCTTCTTCTCATATCGCAATTACAACAAATTCATTTAGTAACTCTCTGCTTTGAGCTACCATTGGGCCTTGCATTGGGTGAATAACAGAATTAAAAATTAAGAGTATGCTTACCCAACCCGTAGAAGCTTTTTGACTGTTGTCAGAGCCTTATGCGTGTTGCCTCTTATCTCATTATCACTGAAGAATTTGCTTTCGAGTGGCTAATTAAATTGGAATGGATATTACAGTTTGACAAAAGCACGTTCGAATTTATATTCCATGCAGTCTCTTGGCGACAGAAAAGTTTTTTTTATACACAGAATGAAAGAGCTGCCTGTGAAGTGTGTAATAAATGCATGTATATCATTTCTGTTATTATTTATGCTTGAATATTATTTTCCTGTGTTTATGACCATTGTTTCTTATTATTTTTCCTACTATTATTGTTGTTTGTTTTGTTTTACGGCAAATGTAACGTCAATCGACATCTCCAATTGCATTGATCTATCCACCATCCTTCTCCACATCCTTTCCTCTATCACTCCTATCTGCTCCAACTCCTCTGTAACCCCTTGCGTGCTAGTGGCTTTCAGCCTTGCCTGGGGTGAAAAGCTTAAAAAAAAAAAAAAAAAGAGAAAAGTTAACTGCTCCGATGAGCTGCTTTCGCTGGTTCCCAGACTTCATGAATTTAAGCGTTCTACTAGGCTGGCATCTCGCTCACACCCTTTCACTGTCGAAATTGTTAAATGTAGCTGTTTCTTCTACGCCAATAGCTTCATGTCTCTCACCTCTCGCCTGTGGAACTCCATCCCCTTTTCCTGTTTCCCTGATAGCTATAATCTCCAACTATTCATATATAATGTCAATCGACGTCTCCGGATGCCTTGATCTATCCCCTATCCTGCTCTTCATCCTTTCCTCTATCACTCCTATTTGCTCTCGCTCCAACTCTCTAACCCCTTGCGTGCTAGTGGCTTCCCACCTTGTTTGGGGTGAAACGCTTATAAAAAAAAATATCAACCTCAATGGGTCATTTAATGCAGACAACTTTTTTTATTCCTGGTAATATTTTTGTTTTGTCAAAAATCCATTTCTGTTAATATTTTTTTTTCTCGAAAATCCATTTCTGTTAATATTTTTTTTTACTCAAAAACGTATAGCTGGTAATATTAGTTTTTCAAAAACGTATAGCTGGTAATATTAGTTTTTCTTTCTTTCAAAAACATACAGCTGGCAACATTATTTTTTCAAAAACGTATTATCAGAGGCCTGTTGGACGTAGTTTATCGTCTTACCCAGGACGCTATTATTGTTGTATCCTATGAATAATCTTATATTTCCTATTATTATTGTCCCTATAATTTTTATGCTTCTAATTATTATGATTGTTTCCTATTATTATTCATTGATTTCTACTATTATTATTATTTCCTATATTGATTGTTTCATACTTGTTTCCTATTATTATTTTTCCTATTATAATTGTTTCATGTTATTATTGCTCCCTATAATTTTATGTTTCCTATTGTTATTATTATTGTTTCCAATTATTAGTATATTAATATTAATATCTAATATTAAATCTTTAAAGAAAAAAATATTTCTGCCATCTTGTTGCTTCTCTATGGCCAGAACACGCTTACTTGAGATACATAAATAGAAAAACTGTCAAACCTCTTACGCTATCAGATAAAAGACAACAACAAATGGCCTCCAGTCGTGCATAATAAAGAACACTTTCGAGCTGGGATGAGGTGGGGTGGTAGAATATCTTTATGGTTTTTACTTTTATGTAATTGTAATGCTATAAAGTTTACTTAGCTCTTTTATCTTGGGCAAACTTGTCTGTGGAGCGTGATAAACTTCTTAATTGTCTTCCTTTCCGACTTCAGTCTTGCGTATTTATTAAGCTATTTTATTTATTAAGCTCTTAGCCTTATATATAATATTTCAAGATTATTTTTTTGCTATTTGTTATATCTTTTCGATTAATTTCATCTGGTCCGACGCATGTAAAATCACGGATGGGGAAAGATGGACACTGATCATGTGAGCATTCCATCACTAATTTCCTACCCGGACGATTGGCCACTGTGCTGGTGATGAAGAGGGGTATAATGATGACAGTTATTTGTAGTTATTACTTTTATATTTCCTATTACCTTTTTAATATCATTTTTATGTCACTTATTATATTCCTATTATTTGGGTTTCTTATTTTCATGTTTCCTATTATCTTCCTAATATTTATGTCTTCTATTATTTTCTTGTATTAATTTTGTTTCCTCTTACCTTCCTATTATTTCCATGTTTCCTATTATCTTATTATTATTCTTATGTTTCTTATTATCTCCCTAATATTATTAATTTTACATTATTTACATTACATTATTTCATACATAATTTCATGCATTTTACACTATTTACATTACATTATTTACGTTATTACATTATTTACGTTACGTTATTACATTTACATTATTACATTACATTATTACATTATATACATTACATTATTTACGCTACGTTATTACATTACATTATTTATGTTATTACATTATTTACATTACATTATTTACGTTACTTTATTACATTTACATTATTACATTACATTATTTACGTTATTACATTATTATATTATTTATACGTTATTAAATTATTAAACATTATTTCATACATTCTTACATTAACAACTATCTCAGCTCTTTATAATTTTTTCTAATTCTCTATCACGTTCAACTTTACATCTTTAATAATAATAATAATAATAATAATAATAGTAAACCCGTTCCATAAAAGATGACGGCAATATTTAAATAATACTGAAGTTGTATTGATTATATTTTCTGCCAAAGGTATTTTGTTTATTTCTACAATTAATTATTAGTATACCTAAGAAAGATGCCTAATTTATAAAATCGTTGTAATAAAAAACTATGCTCCCTATTAAAAATATATTATTATTTTGATCTTCTCTTACACGACGTTCCGTTGTTCTGGTAACATGTTCACGTAATGGCGATAAATTAACATAACGGAATATCTAATTACTAACAGGGGTACAGGGTTAGTCCGTAATAGATGAAAGGCGCACTGGGTTTAATATTATATTGATTTTCCAAGCGGAGCTTAGATGTGGCACAAGGCCGAAAGTAGGGAGCACCCAATGAGGATCGAACTCACTACTCAGTCATAATGGTTCTAGCGAGACAAACTTGCTAACCATTACACCGTTTCGGGGTGCCCAAGGCTTAATATTATAGAGAGATATTTATGATAGTTTATTATTATTATTATTATTATTATTATTCCAGCAAGCAGAACGGCATTACCGTAAAGCTGATGTACAAATATACACAACCCAATATACCTATGTCAGTCTTAATAATGGTATACAAAGCACATGCATTGCAGCCAAATGTGAACTTTGAGAACTTTTGATAAATGCAGCACATATAAAATTAGAAATGGCGGTAAGATTTGGGAAAAAAATATTGGAATGTTTTCTCGTAGCTTTTCTACACAGAAACTCTAGTCTATTCTGTTATTTAACCCATAGCTGGAGGGAGAAAATATAAATTCACGCCTTTTCATAAAGATGTGTGTGCGAAAATGAAGGCAAAGAGACTAGACAC
>OZ038501.1:69595346-69615346 GCA_964036315.1 Acanthosepion esculentum
TCTCCCTTTTTATGCTCTACAAGAAGGGGAAAAGGAAGTTGGAATAAAAAGGGGGAGAAGAAATTAGAGCAAATGAAGGAGCCTTAAGTAAGTAATGAAGAAAAAGGAGGAGGAAAGAGGGAACATAAATGGGAGAATAACTAGCAGTAAATGAAGAGCGGTTAAGTAAGTAATAGCGATGAAAGTGGAGCAGGACGAAGAAAAAGAGAGAGAATAAAAGGGTAGAATAAATTGCAGCAAAGGGAGTGGAGCTGAGTAAGTAATAACGAAGAAGGCACATGAGATGAAAGAAGAAGAGGGAGAATAAAAGGGTAGAATAACTTGCAGCAAAGAGAGTGGGGCTGAGTAAGTAATAACGAAGAAGGCACAGGAGATGAAAGAAGAAGGGGAGAATAAAAGGGTAGAATAACTTGCAGCAAAGAGAGTGGGGCTGAGTAAGTAATAACGAAGAAGGCACAGGAGATGAAAGAAGAAGAGGGAGAATAAAAGGGTAGAATAACTTGCAGCAAAGAGAGTGGGGCTGAGTAAGTAATAACGAAGAAGGCACAGGAGATGAAAGAAGAAGAGGGAGAATAAAAGGGTAGAATAACTTGCAGCAAAGAGAGTGGGGCTGAGTAAGTAATAACGAAGAAGGCACAGGAGATGAAAGAAGAAGAGGGAGAATAAAAGGGTAGAATAACTTGCAGCAAAGGGAGTGGGACTGAGTAAGTAATAACGAAGAAGGCGGAGGAGATGAAAGAAGAAGAGGGAGAATAAAATGGTAGAATAACTTGCAGCAAAGGGAGTGGGGCTGAGTAAGTAATAACGAAGAAGGCGGAGGAGATGAAAGAAGAAGAGGGAGAATAAAAGGGTAGAATAACTGGCAGCAAAGGGAGTGGGTCTGAGTAAGTAATAACGAAGAAGGCACAGGAGATGAAAGAAGAAGAGGGAGAATAAAAGGGTAGAATAACTTGCAGCAAAGAGAGTGGGGTTGAGTAAGTAATAACGAAGAAGGCACAGGAGATGAAAGAAGAAGAGGGAGAATAAAAGGGTAGAATAACTTGCAGCAAAGAGAGTGGGGCTGAGTAAGTAATAACGAAGAAGGCACAGGAGATGAAAGAAGAAGAGGGAGAATAAAAGGGTAGAATAACTTGCAGCAAAGGGAGTGGGGTTGAGTAAGTAATAACGAAGAAGGCACAGGAGATGAAAGAAGAAGAGGGAGAATAAAAGGGTAGAATAACTTGCAGCAAAGGGAGTGGGGCTGAGTAAGTAATAACGAAGAAGGCGGAGGAGATGAAAGAAGAAGAGGGAGAATAAAAGGGTAGAATAACTTGCAGCAAAGGGAGTGGGACTGAGTAAGTAATAACGAAGAAGGCGGAGGAGATGAAAGAAGAAGAGGGAGAATAAAAGGGTAGAATAACTTGCAGCAAAGGGAGTGGGGCTGAGTAAGTAATAACGAAGAAGGCGGAGGAGATGAAAGAAGAAGAGGGAGAATAAAACGGTAGAATAACTGGCAGCAAAGGGAGTGGGTCTGAGTAAGTAATAACGAAGAAGGCACAGGAGATGAAAGAAGAAGAGGGAGAATAAAAGGGTAGAATAACTTGCAGCAAAGGGAGTGGGTCTGAGTAAGTAATAACGAAGAAGGCACAGGAGATGAAAGAAGAAGAGGGAGAATAAAAGGGTAGAATAACTTGCAGCAAAGAGAGTGGGGTTGAGTAAGTAATAACGAAGAAGGCACAGGAGATGAAAGAAGAAGAGGGAGAATAAAAGGGTAGAATAACTTGCAGCAAAGAGAGTGGGGCTGAGTAAGTAATAACGAAGAAGGCACAGGAGATGAAAGAAGAAGAGGGAGAATAAAAGGGTAGAATAACTTGCAGCAAAGGGAGTGGGGTTGAGTAAGTAATAACAAAGAAGGGACAGGAGATGAAAGAAGAAGAGGGAGAATAAAAGGGTAGAATAACTTGCAGCAAAGGGAGTGGGGCTGAGTAAGTAATAACGAAGAAGGCGGAGGAAATGAAAGAAGAAGAGGGAGAATAAAAGGGTAGAATAACTTGTAGCAAAGGGAGTGGGTTTGAGTAAGAAATAACGAAGAAGGCACAAGAGATGAAAGAAGAAGAGGGAGAATAAAAGGGTAGAATAACTTGCAGCAAAGGGAGTGGGGTTGAGTAAGTAATAACGAAGAAGGCGGAGGAGATGAAAGAAGAAGAGGGAGAATAAAAGGGTAGAATAACTTGCAGCAAAGGGAGTGGGGCTGAGTAAGTAATAACGCAGAAGGCACAGGAGATGAAAGAAGAAGAGGGAGAATAAAAGGGTAGAATAACTTGCAGCAAAGGGAGTGGGGCTGAGTAAGTAATAACGAAGAAGGCCCATGAGATGAAAGAAGAAGAGGGAGAATGAAAGGGTAGAATAACTTGCAGCAAAGGGAGTGGGGCTGAGTAAGTAATAACGAAGAAGGCGGAGGAGATGAAAGAAGAAGTGGGAGAATAAAAGGGTAGAATAACTTGCAGCAAAGGGAGTGGGGCTGAGTAAGTAATAATGAAGATGGCGGAGGAGATGAAAGAAGAAGAGGGAGAATAAAAGGGTAGAATAACTTGCAGCAAAGGGAGTGGGGTTGAGTAAGTAATAACGAAGAAGGCGGAGGAGATAAAAGAAGAAGGGGGAGAATAAAAGGGTAGAATAACTTGCAGCAAAGGGAGTGGGGTTGAGTAAGTAATATCGAAGAAGGCACAGGAAAGAAGAAGAGGGAGAATAAAAGGGTAGAATAACTTGGAGCAAAGGGAGTGGGGCTGAGTAAGTAATAACGAAGAAGGCGGAGGAGATGAAAGATGAAGAGGGAGAATAAAAGGGTAGAATAACTTGCAGCAAAGGGAGTGGGACTGAGTAAGTAATAACGAAGAAGGCACAGGAGATGGAAGAAGAAGAGGGAGAATAAAAGGGTAGAATAACTTGCAGCAAAGGGAGTGGGGTTGAGTAAGTAATAACGAAGAAGGCGGAGGAGAAGAAAGAAGAAGAGGGAGAATAAAAGGGTAGAATAACTTGCAGCAAAGGGAGTGGTGTTGAGTAAGTAATAACGAAGAAGGCGGAGGAGATGGAAGAAGAACAGGGAGAATAAAAGGGTAGAATAACTTGCAGCAAAGGGAGTGGGGCTGAGTAAGTAATAACGAAGAAGGCACAGGAGATGAAAGAAGAAGAGGGAGAATAAAAGGGTAGAATAACTTGCAGCAAAGGGAGTGGGGTCGAGTAAGTAATATCGAAGAAGGCACAGGAAAGAAGAAGAGGGAGAATAAAAGGGTAAAATAACTTGCAGCAAAGGGAGTTGGGTTGAGTAAGTAATAACGAAGAAGGCACAGGAGATGAAAGAAGAAAAGGGAGAATAAAAGGGTAGAATAACTTGCAGCAAAGGGAGTGGGGTCGAGTAAGTAATATCGAAGAAGGCACAGGAAAGAAGAAGAGGGAGAATAAAAGGGTAAAATAACTTGCAGCAAAGGGAGTGGTGCTGAGTAAGTAATAACGAAGAAGGTACAGGAGATGAAAGACGAAGAGGGAGAATGAAAGGTAAGAATAACTTGCAGCAAAGGGAGTGGGGCTGAGTAAGTAATAACTAAGAAGACACAGGATATGAAAGATGAAGAGGGAGAATAAAAGGGTAGAATAACTTGCAGCAAAGGGAGTGGGGTTGAGTAAGTAATAACGAAGAAGGCACAGGAGATGGAAGAAGAAGAGGGAGAATAAAAGTGTAGAATAAATTGCAGCATAGGGAGTGGGGTTGAGTAAGTAATAACGAAGAAGGCGGAGGAGATGAAAGAAGAAGAGGGAGAATAAAAGGGTAGAATAACTTGCAGCAAAAGGAGTGGGGCTGAGTAAGTAATAACGAAGAAGGCGGAGTAGATGAAAGAAGAAGAGGGAGAATAAAAGGGTAGAATAACTTGCAGGAAAGGGAGTGGGGCTGAGTAAGTAATAACTAAGAAGACACAGGAGATGAAAGATGAAGAGGGAGAATAAAAGGGTAGAATAACTTGCAGCAAAGGGAGTGGAGCTGAGTAAGTAATAACGAAGAAGGCACAGGAGATGGAAGAAGAGGAGGGAGAATAAAAGGGTAGAATAAATTGCAGCTAAGGGAGTGGGGCTGAGTAAGTAATAACGCAGACGGCGGAGGAGATGGAAGAAGAACAGGGAGAATAAAAGTGTAGAATAAATTGCAGCAAAGGGAGTGGGGCTGAGTAAGTAATAACGCAGAAGGCGGAGGAGATGGAAGAAGAGGAGGGAGAATAAAAGGGTAGAATAAATTGCAGCAAAAGGAGTGGGGTTGAGTAAGTAATAACGAAGAAGGCACAGGAGATGAAAGAAGAAGAGGGAGAATAAAAGGGTAGAATAACTTGCAGCAAAGGGAGTGGGGCTGAGTAAGTACTAACGAAGAAGGCGGAGGAGATGAAAGAAGAAGAGGGAGAATAAAAGGGTAGAATAACTTGCAGCAAAGGGAGTGGGGTTGAGTAAGTAATAACGAAGAAGGCACAGGAGATGGAAGAAGAAGAGGGAGAATAAAAGGGTAGAATAAATTGCAGCAAAGGGAGTTGGGTTGAGTAAGTAATAACGAAGAAGGCACAGGAGATGAAAGAAGAAAAGGGAGAATAAAAGGGTAGAATAACTTGCAGCAAAGGGAGTGGGGTTGAGTAAGTAATAACGCAGAAGGCGGAGGAGATGCAAGAAGAACAGGGAGAATAAAAGGGTAGAATAAATTGCAGCAAAGGGAGTGGGGCTGAGTAAGTAATAACTAAGAAGACACAGGAGATGAAAGATGAAGAGGGAGAATAAAAGGGTAGAATAACTTGCAGCCAAGGGAGTGGAGCTGAGTAAGTAATAACGAAGAAGGCACAGGAGATGGAAGAAGAGGAGGGAGAATAAAAGGGTAGAATAAATTGCAGCTAAGGGAGTGGGGCTGAGTAAGTAATAACGCAGACGGCGGAGGAGATGGAAGAAGAACAGGGAGAATAAAAGTGTAGAATAAATTGCAGCAAAGGGAGTGGGGCTGAGTAAGTAATAACGCACAAGGCGGAGGAGATGGAAGAAGAGGAGGGAGAATAAAAGGTTAGAATAAATTGCAGCAAAAGGAGTGGGGTTGAGTAAGTAATAACGAAGAAGGCACAGGAGATGAAAGAAGAAGAGGGAGAATAAAAGGGTAGAATAACTTGCAGCAAAGGGAGTGGGGCTGAGTAAGTAATAACGAAGAAGGCGGAGGAGATGAAAGAAGAAGAGGGAGAATAAAAGGGTAGAATAACTTGCAGCAAAGGGAGTGGGGTTGAGTAAGTAATAACGAAGAAGGCACAGGAGATGGAAGAAGAAGAGGGAGAATAAAAGGGTAGAATAAATTGCAGCAAAGGGAGTTGGGTTGAGTAAGTAATAACGAAGAAGGCACAGGAGATGAAAGAAGAAAAGGGAGAATAAAAGGGTAGAATAACTTGCAGCAAAGGGAGTGGGGTTGAGTAAGTAATAACGCAGAAGGCGGAGGAGATGCAAGAAGAACAGGGAGAATAAAAGGGTAGAATAAATTGCAGCAAAGGGAGTGGGGCTGAGTAAGTAATAACTAAGAAGACACAGGAGATGAAAGATGAAGAGGGAGAATAAAAGGGTAGAATAACTTGCAGCCAAGGGAGTGGAGCTGAGTAAGTAATAACGAAGAAGGCACAGGAGATGGAAGAAGAGGAGGGAGAATAAAAGGGTAGAATAAATTGCAGCTAAGGGAGTGGGGCTGAGTAAGTAATAACGCAGACGGCGGAGGAGATGGAAGAAGAACAGGGAGAATAAAAGTGTAGAATAAATTGCAGCAAAGGGAGTGGGGCTGAGTAAGTAATAACGCACAAGGCGGAGGAGATGGAAGAAGAGGAGGGAGAATAAAAGGGCAGAATAAATTGCAGCAATGGGAGTGGGGCTGAGTAAGTAATAACGCAGAAGGCGGAGGATATGTAAGAAGAACAGGGAGAATAAAAGGGTAGAATAAATTGCAGCAAAGGGAGTGGGGTTGAGTAAGTAATAACGCAGAAGGCGGAGGAGATGGAAGAAGAGGAGAGAGAATAATAGGGTAGAATAACTTGCAGGAAAGGGAGTGGGGCTGAGTAAGTAATAACTAAGAAGGCACAGGAGATGAAAGAAGAAGAGGGAGAATAAAAGGTTAGAATAAATTGCAGCAAAGGGAGTGGGGTTGAGTAATTAATAACGAAGAAGGCACAGTAGATGAAAGAAGAAGAGGGAGAATAAAAGGGTAGAATAACTTGCAGCAAAGGGAGTGGGGCTGAGTAAGTAATAACGAAGAAGGCGGAGGAGATGAAAGAAGAAGAGGGAGAATAACAGGGTAGAATAACTTGCAGCAAAGGGAGTGGGGTTGAGTAAGTAATAACGAAGAAGGCACAGGAGATGGAAGAAGGAGAGGGAGAATAAAAGGGTAGAATAAATTGCAGCAAAGGGAGTGGGGTTGAGTAAGTAATAACGAAGAAGGCACAGGAGATGAAAGAAGAAAAGTTTGAATAAAAGGGTAGAATAACTTGCAGCAAAGGGAGTGGTGTTGAGTAAGTAATAACGAAGAAGGCGGAGGAGATGAAAGAAGAAGAGGGAGAATAAAAGGGTAGAATAACTTGCAGCAAAGGGAGTGGGGCTGAGTAAGTAATAACGAAGAAGGCACAGGAGATGAAAGAAGAAGAGGGAGAATAAAAGGGTAGAATAACTTGCAGGAAAGGGAGTGGGGCTGAGTAAGTAATAACTAAGAAGGCACAGGAGATGAAAGAAGAAGAGGGAGAATAAAAGAGTAGAATAACTTGCAGCAAAGGGAGTGGGGTTGAGTAAGTAATAACGCAGAAGGCGGAGGAGATGGAAGAAGAACAGGGAGAATAAAAGGGTAGAATAAATTGCAGCAAAGGGAGTGTGGTTGAGTAAGTAATAACGCAGAAGCCGGAGGAGATGGAAGAAGAGGAGGGAGAATAAAAGGTTAGAATAACTTGCAGCAAAGGGAGTGGGGTTGAGTAAGTAATAACGCAGAAGCCGGAGGAGAAGGAAGAAGAGGAGGGAGAATAAAAGGGTAGAATAACTTGCAGCAAAGGGAGTGCAGTTGAGTAAGTAATAGCGCAGAAGCCGGAGGAGATGGAAGAAGAACAGGGAGAATAAAAGGGTAGAATAAATTGCAGCAAAGGGAGTGGGGCTAAGTAAGTAATAACGCAGAAGGCGGAGGAGATGGAAGAAGAGGAGGGAGAATAAAAGTGTAGAATAATTTGCAGCAAAGGGAGTGTAGTTGAGTAAGTAATAACGCAGAAGGCGGAGGTGATGGAAGAAGAACAGGGGAATAAAAGGGTAGAATAAATTGCAGCAAAGGGAGTGGGGCTGAGTATTTAATAACGCAGAAGGCGGAGGAGATTGAAAAAGAGGAGGGAGAATAAAAGGGTAGAATAACTTGCAGCAAAGGGAGTGGAGCTGAGTAAGTAATAACGCAGAAGGCGGAGGAGATGGAAGAAGAGGAGGGAGAATAAAAGGGTAGAATAAATTGCAGCAAAGGGAGTGGGGTTGAGTAAGTAATAACGCAGAAGGCGGAGGAGATGGAAGAAGAACAGGGAGAATAAAAGAGTAGAATAAATTGCAGCAAAGGGAGTGGGGCTGAGTAAGTAATAACAAAGGAGGCGTAGAAGATGTGGGAAGAAGTAGCATAAAACGGAAGAATATATTGCAACAAGTGAAGTGGTGTTAATATGTAATAACTCGAAGGCGGAGGAGATGGAAGGAGAAGTAGAAGAGGGAGCATAAAAGGGGGAAATAAATTGCAGCAAATGAAGCCGTTAAAGTATGAATTATAGAAGTAGAATTGGTGCGGGTTCCGAAATAGGTAATGACTCGTAATTTGAAACTCGGAAAACCGGAGTTCCAATTCCCGTTTGTTTTCTTATATTCATTTACGCGCATTTAACCCTGGGAAATCTATGAATGCCCCTCTTATCACCCAGTTGAACTTTAATTCCTAATATCTAAAAAAAAATCCTGCACATTACATCTTAAAGTATTTTCTGTCTTTAAATAACCTGCATTGGGTTGATAAGCCGTAAAAACCGAATCGATCAGTATGTTTTATCTCTTTAGCTACCTTTACTTTACTGTTGCTTCTCAATCCTGTCTCCTTCTTTTCTGTTCGTCTTCATCTAGGTTTTCGTCTGTGTTCACCAATGACTCATTAGACTTCTTGATCTCTTTCTGAAAAGACCTTGTTCCCCGTAGACTTTCCTTCCATCTGTTAAAAACGTATCATCCCAGCTTAGTAACTGTCAGGTTTTTATTATTTTCTTCTAAGACACACATGGATGTAAATTTAACATAACACCATTTTTTTTTATCAACGCTTCTCTCTCCTATTTTGTCGTATCGCCATAATCTAAACCGGTCTTTTTAACATTTTTAGGATCAGTTTTTATTTTTTTTCCTCTTTTCTTATTTCATTCATTCTCACTTGCGACTTTTTTCGGGTAAAAATTCTTTCCTACGACGCTTTCTATAAGTTCTTTCATTTATTATTTTTTATTTTCTTGGTTTTTTTTTTCTCCTGCTGCTTTGGTTTCATTTCCCTGTACTTAGATTTCGTTTTCGATTGCTATTTTTCTCTCGGAGAATTGTCGTGCTGTTTTAAAGGTATCTTTTCCTAAAATTCGTCACCCATTTTGTATTCTTTTCGATTCTTTTTGGCGCCTTTTTTTGAAATTTATTATTTAATCATTATTTAAATTTACTCCAGTGTTTCTTTCTTTCTTTCTTTCTTTCTTTCTTTCTTTCTTTCTTTCTTTCTTTCTCCTCATTAGCAGCTCGTATTTTTCCTTACTAACTCTTTTTCCCTTCTGCAGTTGTCTTTCTTTCTTTTCTCCTTCCTTTCAATACTTCGAGAATTCTTACTGTTTCTTTTTCTTCTTTAGCCTTGTCAATTTTTTTTTGCAGACAGCTGCATAGGTTCTTTCTTACTTTTCGTTTTTCTCCTCTACGCTTTCTTTCTTTCTTTCTTTCTTTCTTTCTTTCTTTCTTTCTTTCTTTCTTTCTTTCTTTCTTTCTCCGCATTAGCCGCCGCTATTTTTCCTTACTATCTCTTTTTCTTTCTGCATTTGTCTCTCTTTTTTCTTTCTTTCAATACTTCTATGGTTCTTTCTTACTCTTTCGTTATCTCTTTTATTCTTGTCCCATTTTTCTCTTAAAGTTGCATAGGCTCATTTTTACTTTTTTTTCTCCTCTACTTTTGCATGCTTTCTTTCTTTCTTTCTTTCTTTCTTTCTTTCTTTCTTTCTTTCTTTCTTTCTTTCTTTCTTTCTTTCTTTCTTTTTCTTTCTTTCTTTCTTTCTTTCTTTCTTTCTTTCTTTCTTTCTTTCTTTCTTTCTTTCTTCTCCTTAACAGCACTTATTTTCCTTACTTTCTTAATTTATTTCTTTACTAGCGAAATATGTGAAAGAAACAGGTCAGCTGTACATTTGGGCAGCGACCCACGACCACATTTGGTCATGTGACTTTTGATTCTTTCTTTTTTTTCTTTTTTTCTTTCTTTCTTTCTTTTTTCTTTCTTTCTTTTTTCTTTCTTTCTTTCTTTTTCTTTCTTTCTTTCTTTCTTTCTTTCTTTCTTTCTTTCTTTCTTTCTTTCTTTCTTTCTTCTCCTTAACAGCACTTATTTTCCTTACTTTCTTAATTTATTTCTTTACTAGCGAAATATGTGAAAGAAACAGGTCAGCTGTACATTTGGGCAGCGACCCACGACCACATTTGGTCATGTGACTTTTGATTCTTTCTTTTTTTCTTTTTTTCTTTCTTTCTTTCTTTTTTCTTTCTTTCTTTTTTCTTTCTTTCTTTCTTTTTCTTTCTTTCTTTCTTTCTTTCTTTCTTTCTTTCTTTCTTTCTTCTCCTTAACAGCACTTATTTTCCTTACTTTCTTAATTTATTTCTTTACTAGCGAAATATGTGAAAGAAACAGGTCAGCTGTACATTTGGGCAGCGACCCACGACCACATTTGGTCATGTGACTTTTGATTCTTTCTTTTTTTCTTTTTTCTTTCTTTCTTTCTTTTTTCTTTCTTTCTTTTTTCTTTCTTTCTTTCTTTTTCTTTCTTTCTTTCTTTCTTTCTTTCTTTCTTTCTTCTCCTTAACAGCACTTATTTTCCTTACTTTCTTAATTTATTTCTTTACTAGCGAAATATGTGAAAGAAACAGGTCAGCTGTACATTTGGGCAGCGACCCACGACCACATTTGGTCATGTGACTTTTGATTCTTTCTTTTTTTCTTTTTTTCTTTCTTTCTTTCTTTTTTCTTTCTTTCTTTTTTCTTTCTTTCTTTCTTTCTTTCTTTCTTTCTTTCTTTCTTTCTTTCTTCTCCTTAACAGCACTTATTTTCCTTACTTTCTTAATTTATTTCTTTACTAGCGAAATATGTGAAAGAAACAGGTTAGCTGTACATTTAGGCAGCGAACCTACGACCACATTTGGTCATGTGACTGTTGATTCTTTCTTTCTTTCTTTCTTTCTTTCTTTCCTTCTTTCTTTCTTTCTTTCTTTCTTTTCCTAACCAGATATGAGAAAGGGACTGTTCAGTTGCTCACTTGGGCAGCAACCCTACTTGGTCACGTAACTTATGATGATGATGATGATGATGATGACGATGATGATCCATTCATTATTTCTTTCTTTCTGCCTTCTTTTGTTTTTTGTTTAATCATCTTCCTCCTCTTCACGACCCTTCTTTTTTTAGCTCTCTACTTTTACCTTTATTGATATTTTCTTTAATTCCTTCCCATCTCCTCTTCATAGATTCATTCATTTTCGTTTCTTTTTTCATTTTTTTTCCATCTATAATTCTCTTCACCTATTCAATCTTTCTTTTTTTTTATCACAATTTATATTATTAATTTTATTAAAACTTTATTATTTATATTTCCTGTCTTTTCTTCTTTTCACCCCAGTCCAATGTTCCTATATGTCGTCCGTTCTTCTCTTAAAACCTTTTACATGAATACGACAATTTTTTCGTTTTCCCCTCATTCTTTCTCACCTTTAGAATATCTTCTTTCCGTTTTTTTTTTATGTGCCCTGCAATCGGAGCAGTCATCTTTCATTTTCACTCTTTCTCTCTCTCTATCGCCTTCTAGCCCCCTTCCCTTTCTATTCCTACTTTTCTTCCCCCTAAAATGTCTTCCAACTTGGTCTCTCTAGGGAATCTTTCGTGCATTTCTCCTCCCCCCACCCAAAAAATCATCTGGGGCCTTTAATATTTGCTTCCATAACCCTACCCTAATTTTCTTACCCTATTCGAGTTCTATCAACAATTTCATCTTTCAGCAAAGCAAATACACTTTATTCTCATATATATATATATATAATATATATATATATATATGCATGTATGTATGTATGTATATATATATTTATATATAGTAGCATATATATATGTATATATATAGTAGCATATATATGTATATGTATAGTAACATATATATATAGTAGCATATATATATATAGTAGCACATATATATGTATATATATATATAGTAACATATATATATGTACATATATAGTAGCAAATATATATATGTATGTATATATATATAGTAGCATATATATATATATAGTAGCATATATATATATATATATATATATATATATATATATGTATAGTAGCATCGTGATTTATATGCTTATATGAGGAGCATCGTGATTTCCCACCTGCTGAAATTTAAAAAAAAACCTTTAACGTTGAAACAAGATGTACAGTTTTGTAGTGGGTATGTGCATGTTCTAATGTAACACTGCATAATATATATATATATATATATATATATATATATATATATATATATATATATATATATATATATATATATGCATGTGTGTGTGTGTTTTCACCTTGATATTTCTTTCATTCAATATTGTCCTCTTTTTCTACGCCCTTATATTTTCCCCCTTTTACCGTTCATATTTTTCTACCATCAGAAATATCTCACCTTTCGTGAGTAATTATTTTTTATTCTTATTTCTTTATCAGTATTTTTTTCATTGGAAAAAAAAGCATTTATCTCGCTTTACAATTTGAAATTCTGAGCCCGAAAGATCTCATTTCATGATTACATTTTTATATAATTTTACTCTAAGCAAGCCGATAATGCCACTAAGACGCAAAAGGTTACTGGAATTGGAAAGAATGAATGTTTCGGCCCTGACTTGGCATCTCAGCTTCAGTCATTTTCTCTCCACCGTAATATAGCGTTCCTCTGCTTTTTGTATAGATATTTTCAAGGTAAGAGCGTTCCTCATGGGTTCATAGACTTAACGAATTTAAGCGCAGTACTAGATTGTCAGGTTGGTCTCATCATTTTCCAGTTAAAATCGCTAGATTTAACAGCAGGTTCTATGCTAACTGTTTCTTCTTTCGCACTTCTCACTTGTGAAATTCTCTTCCGACTTTTTGGCTTCCACTCAACTTTGATTTTGAAAAATTTCAATGCAATGTCAATCGTTTTCTTCTGTCTTCTTAATTCCTTTTCATTTATTGTTCTCTCTTCTTAATAATGTTTTAATTTTCCCTTTTCACATTCCGGTCAGGTGATCCTGCTATATATTTAGAGATTCTTGATAAAATCCAAAGAAGAATCTTCAATGTTAATGATCCTGACCTGGCATCTCGTCTTCAGTCATAGCTTCTTGTGCCTTTTCTATAGATACTTTCATGGTAATTGTTCTGATGAACACTTTCCTCTATGGTGCCTAGCTTTTATGAATTTAAGCGCAGTACTAGATTGCCAGCAAGGTCTCATCATTTTACCTTTGAAATGGCTAGATGTAACCGTAAGTTATACGCTAACAGTTTATTTTTATCACACTTCTCGCTTGTGGAACTCTCTTCTGGCTTCTTGCTTCCAAGTTACCTTTGATCTTTTAGATGTTTTACGGGTAATGGAAACAAAAAGTTCTCTTTCACTTAGAAAAAAAAACGGTTGAAATTTTTGGGGGTACGTAATGAAGAAAGAATGCTTAGAAAATTTAACACTCATAGGACATCATGAAGGCAAGAGAGACAGACGAAAGTAGAGATAGCAAAAAGATAAATACTGCTAAGATCTACAAGGGATAAGAGGTTGTGGAGAACCATAATCTCCCATGTCTAGAAGGAACACGCACATCGAAGAACAAGTCTGATTAAATGGTTCGTAGAACACGTATTAGGAGAGATAGCAAAAAGATAAAGGTTGGTAGGAGCTACAAGGGACAGGAAGTTGTGGAGGACCATGATCACCCATGTCCTGAAGGAACATGGCACATCGAAGAACAAGTTTACTTAAATGTTTGGCAGAACATCGATTAGGGGGGATAACACAAAATTAAACGTTGATAAGAGCTCCAACCCACGGGTAACAGTAAAAAGCTTATAAGTCGGCCCTTTGAAGTCAGTTTTACGACTTCTGTATGCAAACTAAATATATTTTAGAATAAATGTATTATTTTAAGTGAACAATTTAGATTGACCATCTTGCCGTCACCTAAATGATAGGTACCGAACTGGTAATAAATTTAAAAAAAATCAAATTAAATAAATTTTGAACGCATAAATTACCTAGGAAATTTAGAAACAAAGAAAAGAGTACTGAACTGTTATTTAATATCGGCCGTCCTATAGTGTTAGCCAATAACATAAATTAAAATATACATGTGCGTACGCAAAATTACATACATAAAATTATAATGAAATTTAAATGGACATATGTGTTGTGAGGACTAAATTCTAGTAATATCTGGCAACAACCCACGGATAACAGGAAAAGATTATAAGTCGACCCTTTGAAGTCATTTTATGACATCTGTATTTAAACTGAATATATTTTCGAATAGATGAGGTATTTTAATTGGACAAACAATTTCGATTTAAAAATTGATCATCTTGCCCTCAACGGAGCGACAGATAATGAATAATAAAAAAAGTAAAATTAAATAAATTTAGAAAGAAATAATAATATACATTACGAGTACATAAATTACCTAAGGAAATTATGTTAGAAACAAGGAAAAGAGTACTGAACTCTTAGGTGATACGAGACTTGGGGCAACAGAAATTTTTCTGCAGAAGAATGCTGAGAATACCATGGACTGAATATATCAATAGGATATCGGAGAGGTTTTGGAGACAATTAGAATTTCTATAACGAGCACTGACGAAGATGGAAACAAAAAGGATGCTTCTACGTAAAAAGCAGAAAGAGACAGGTGGAATTTCTAGGGCAAACATATCGAGCAAAGAGTGATTAGAATATTTGATAATCACAGGAGAGATTGAAAGTAACAGGGAGAGGCAGTGTCGGATTTAGTCCATAAGATGGCTTCTGTGGTTCGCTAAAATGTTTGGCTTCGTGTCTATAATAAAAGATATAATTTTAGATGATGTTTTTTGGTATAAATCATTAAATATTTCAATTAAAATTTTAATGATTTTGAATTATTGATTAATTTAATTTACTTTTATCAGGGGTCAAGACTAGAGGGTCCCCCATTAGCTACCTCTCTGTCTGTCTGTCTCAGTCTGTTCCTATCTATCTATCTATCTATCTATCTATCTATCTATCTATCTATCTATCTATCTATCTATCTATCTATCTGAGTCGGTTCCAATCTATCTTTATCAATCTATATTTCTGAGATGAGGTCTTATGTACATTATTTATATGAGCACTGGTAAAAACGGTTGCTGAAGACATTAGGTTTATAATACCCAGAAATTCATGGCACAGTGGATAAAGGCGTTGGCTAGATCCAATGACAGGACCGAAAGAGTGTGAGTTCAATACCCGGTTAAGGTAGTGGAGAACTTTCAGACGGAAAATTAACAGGCCATAACGTGGAACTAGAACAGTCTACCCCAGTGAGGTTCAGTTCGACATTCCAACCACCTGAAGAAGGTGTACAACGGCCGAAACGTTGTAATAAATATGGCGACAAAGATGAATAATGTAAATAATGCTTTATCAATCTGTTCCTGTTCTATATCAGTCTGTTTCTATCTATCTATCTCGGTTCCAATCTATCTTCATCAATCTGTTCCTATCTATCTATAAGCGGAAAGACAAAAGTTATTAAGAGTTCCAACGGAGACGAAATTGTGGAAAGCCATGATAGTCCAAGTCCTGAAGGGACATGGCATGAGAGGGAGATAAAAACGGGCTATAATAATAGTTATATGACAGATAGAAGCTCGTATACTCTTATTTTAGACGTAACCAATTTTAGCATGCGATTTTTTTCTTTCCTTATCAAGTCAAGGTCATTTTTACATTACACTTAATAGGAAACACGTTAACGCTTCTTTTTGTCTCATCGGAAATGCCGCCATTTCTACGCTTGTGCTTTGGGAGGATTATCAAAGAAAACCTGTGAATTGTTTAGATCTTGACTGTGCCAAATTTAGACAGATGCTCAACATGCAACGGCTTAGGGCCACACAATCCACAGAGAATTAAAAAAAGTTTTTAGAGAGTTTTTGTTGGAATGGAATGTATTTAAAATAAATTTAAATTAGAAAAAAAATCATTCTGACGTATTTTTCTCTCACCAAGAGACACGAATTTTGATATATATATATATATATATATATATATATACATATATATACATACACACATATATATATATATATATATATATATATATATATATATATATATATATATATATATGTTTATAATTATATAACATCGATCAATATCTGGAATCTTTTCTGAGGTAGAATCGGTTTTGTCGATTTGTGTTAGACCAATCCACTCTTATCTATCTGTGTAAGAATGTGTGTAATGTCTGTTTATCTATTCATCAATCTATCATCATTTCAACTTACAGCTAAAGAGATAATAATAATAATATATATAATAATAATAATAATAATAATAATTATATATATATATATATATATATATATATATATATATATATATATATATATATATATATATTATATATGTGTGTGTGTGTGTGTGTGTGTGTGTGTATGAACTTTATAGCAATACTTCCCGAGCTTCGGATGTTTAGCTGTGATTAATTAATAATGAACATGTCATTTTCCTTTATGACCGATTTCATTACGATTCTTCTATTAAGCTGGGAGAGTAATTATACATTCTTATTGCTGAAACTAGAGTCCAGTAGTGTTATAAAAAGCTTGGAGAATTCCAGTACGGTAACTTTAATCATTTCTAGGATACAACGGGTCAAAGATTAATCTAACAAGTGGACAATTTTGCTTTTACACAATGTAGAAACTTTTGCTGTTACAAATTTTTAAAAAATGCTTTTTTTTTTAATTTGTAGGTCTGATGATTTAGATCGTGATTACGGTTCCAATGTAATAAATTATAACCATGGAATATTATGTTTGAGCCTTTTATATTATATTCTTACTCTGTCCTGGACATTGAGTTCTACCTGGATTCTATCCTCTTGGAAATTTATATATATATATATATATATATATATATATATATATATAAATTGACCACTAATATTATCAATATCTCTATCTATCTATATATATAAATATATATATATATATAAATTGTCCATTAATATTATCAATATCTATCTATCTATCTATCTATCTATCTATCTATATATCTATCTATCTATCTATATATATATATATATATATATATATATATATATATATATATATATATATAGCATTAAAAAACATGTAGAAATATGGTGATTTTCTTTCGTCTTTCAATGATAATGTTATTAAGCTTATCAGATGACATGAAAGGAATTTGCATAAAATAAATAGACAAAACTTGTCAAAATTATTGAATGAAACATGCATCAATGAAAAGATGATGCCTAAATACACACAATTTAAATATATATATATATATATATATATATATATATATATATATATATATATACCGGGTGTAACAGTAAAATTATCTAAATCGTGTAACAGCATGGGATAATTGTCTAGTCCATAAAATGTTTAATATCTAAAAAATGTACAAACATGAAACTAATGGAGTTTCTCTTTTCTGTGTTTTTAGATGAGTCGTTTAGCCATCTGGACACCATCTGTCATAACAATCACTGAAAAACCCTTTCAGTTATTCAACTAAAAATAGAGCAGGTTTAATCATTTTGTGTCAGCCCCACTATGTTTTCCCAACTGAGCAATGGTGAGGGTAAAAAGAACATCCAGGCCTTCACTAATGGTACCAAAATTCATTATCTGACTTCCATATTTAAAGTCTATTCAAGAACCATCAAGAGAACGGTGAATAGGTTTAAAAAATAGAGAACAGTAGAGAGGAAAAATGGATCAGGGGGTCACAACAGCAAGAAGGATCATCATTTCAACCTAGAGCTAAATACATTCTTATTCTTCAAATTTTAATACAGTAGTTTAAAAAAATAATACTCGTCGAATTCCAGTAAGATGAATTTTATTATTTCTACGATACAACGGTTTAAAACTTAATCTAACAATTGGACAATTTTGCTGTTACACTATTTTGATAATTTTCTTGTTACATCTGGTATATATATTATGAAATATATTAAGTCCGACAATTATTTAATATATTATCTGTTTATACGCAATTATTTTAATAGATAATCATTACTTAAATAAATTGTATCTATTAAAAATAATAACGTATAAACAAAAATATATTATATATTATATATATTATATATATATATATATATATATATATATATATATATTACATAAATATATATATTTTATATATATTATATATATATATATATTATATATATAAATACATATATATAATATAATATCTAAAGATATATATAATATATATATAACGACATATATATGTAATATATATAAAGACATATATAATATATATATATATATATGTAAAGACATATATATATATATATATATATATATATATATATATATATATATATATATATATATATATATATATATATATATATATGGGTAATCCTTTATTTAAGCGGCATAAAGTAAACTGCTATCCGATGAAATGTATGTATGTATGGGTTTTCCCGAGATACAGCTTAAACGATATGTAATATTACAGCCAATTTACGAACATATTAAGGAATTCTTGCCGAATGCAGTGAAAAGTTTCTTCAAAATTAAACGAGTTTTTTTTTGTTTTCACGGCATTTTTAACAGAAAATTCAGTATTTGTTTTCAATGCAGATTTTTATATGATCAAACACTTTATTATATTACAGCTATAACGTGTGTTTAAAATAATAAACATTCACAATACATTATAACAACATTATTAAATAAATTTAAATATGCCTAACACAGTATATGCTTATAGAATCCCGTACAATACATTAGAACTTTTTCTATAAACATATATCTCGGTGCTTGGCCAGACAGGTGAAGATGTGGGTGCGTCATTGTAAAACTTTATCTGTATGACTAGAAAATTGTTTCATGTGACTTCATTGTAAATAAATAGATGCATGCTGGTTTTCCGCCGTTACGTATTTTCAAATAAGTGTGAGAAAGAAACAAACATGTATAATAAAACTATAATTATTATTAATTTATTATTGTTTGATATAAGTTATATTGAATAATGTGAGCAATAATAATTTTAACAATAAGTTGTATTGCAAATAGAACATTAATATAGGTGTAATATATATATATATATATAAAACAGAGAATGTATGTCTGTGTGATACCATTTCACTCGAGATCCATCCAAACGATTTTGACCAAATTTAGCACTTACATTGTACAATGTAAGAGTACAATGCAAAAATCGATAATTTAAGAAAAATCAATAATGAATAAAGCCGATCAAAAATCGATAAATTCAACTTTTTTCCTTCGATTTCATTCAAACTCGCTATGTAGGTTACTTACATCATGACGAGCTCAACGATACCTCATTTTTATTTCTACGTCACTTCGTTAACCGAAAAACCGCGAAAAACGAAAAATCGATTTCAACACATATTCTAAACTAAAATCTCCCTCAGTTTTCAAGCAATTTTATACAAAATTCACTCCATTGTATCAAGAATAAGTTGATTGTCTAAAAGTCATTTAACTTGATCATTGAGTACACACCCATATAGTGAAAACCCACATAAATTTTACTGGTTTCTTTCTTATTTTTTGTTGATCTTTCAACCAATTTTCATTAAACTTAACAATTGCTTTATAAATGTATGTTTTTTTTTAACATCCCTGGTAGCACACTGATAAATTGAATTTCAAAAACTCCAAAATAATTGTGGTCTCAAGTGGGTCTTCATGTTGCCTGTTTTATTCCTTAAAGTCCTTGGCTAACTTCGATTGAATAAATACAGACTACTTCTGTTATATCAGTAACTGGATTAATTCAAAATGTTTTTTAATGAAAGTACTTTAAAGTAATTGAAGAAGATAGACTCTGTTACATCTAAACATGATGCTGTTTTTGCGCCATGCTAATTGAACGCTTTTTCTGATCGACCAGCTGGGTATGGCTGCGAGTTAATAATAAAACTGATAATATTGTTACTTCTTCATTTTGTATCATGAACTGCTTTGCAAAATAACTCAACGGGTGACTGTGTTGTCGAGTACACTTGAAAACTATTACAGCAGGTAAGGTTGGATTACGCAGCAAATAAATTGTTGAGAATTAAAATCAGAAGGCTAGTGGATTAAACAAAATTATTTTAAGCAGGGAACATTTATCAAATTTTAAAAAAAATTAAAGATATAAACTGGCAGATTATTTTACGCTCCTAATGTGAAGGATTACCTATTTGTGAGCATGTGTGTGTAAGCGTGAATTTAAGTTGAACTTCAGTATATCCGAATCCATTTGAAATCGTCTCCGCGTGTGAACACGGGTGAATGGCGGCAGCTTCACTTATTCATTACTGTAAAGGTACTATTGTGTTTCTTCCCAACCGTTATCTTCCAAAGCAGCCGACCGGCACGAATGAATCCTCAAAATTCTAAGCCTCGTTAGGCAAACGAGACATCAAAA
>OZ038501.1:69627846-69637846 GCA_964036315.1 Acanthosepion esculentum
TTGATTTTGTCATGAATTTCTAGATATACAGTAGAAGCCTCTTGCAAGATTTAACAGCAATATTCAGTGTCTGGATAAATAGACGACTTATAAACGCGTAATATAGATTCTGGCGTAAAAATTGAATTCACTTATACTTATGGCGTGAACATGGAATTTACTTATAAATAACAATGCATATTGGCCTTAATTTGCCTTAATAAAGCCTGACACAAAGTAATTATCAATATTTTTGTGTGTAAATAGGGTAGATATCGCCAGATATTCACGCGATTTATTGTCCATATGAGCTCAACTATATGCTGAAAAAAATACAAATATTTATTAATAGCAATATTTTTAGGAAGAACTTGACTCACATAATAAAATACGACATATAGTGATTTTCCAAGCGTAGTTCAGATGTGACACAAGGCCGAAAGTAGGAGGTACCGAGTGAGGATCGAACTCACTACTCAGTCGTAATTGTTCTAGCGAGACAATCTTGCTAACCATTACACATTCCCGAGGTGCCCCTGCAAATTTCCAAGCGTAGCTTAGATGTGAGACAAGGCCGAAAGTAGAGGGCACCCAGTGAAGATCGAACTCACTACTCAGTCGTAATTGTTCTAGCGAGACAAGCTTGCTAATCATTACACAGTCTTGAGGTGCCCATCTGGCATATATATATATATATATATATATATATATATATATATATATATATATATATATATATATATATATATATATATATATATATATATATATATATATATTTTCTATATCATCTTTCAGTGAACAATGACCTATCAATGCTTAATGTTTCATGCATTTTCACGCAATCCTAACAGCATTTTCTACCTGCTCGACCAGCTCAAGATGTCACAACAAGGGTAGCTGATGGATAGGCACACACGACCTAAATTCACAGGAAATGGAAATGCCAAGGAATCAGCATTACTTGGGGGGAAAAATAACTCCAGAAAATGAAAAAATAAATACAAAATGCCTCGATATTATGGGAAACAGAGGGACCTCAGCGAATGAACATAACGTTAGAAGCAAAATAGTACTCGACAATACCAGTCCTTTAAAGTACCACATATCAGAACATATCATTTCAATAAAGTACAAAGTAAGCAACCCCTAAGAGAGTATGCTACAAAGGTACACCGAGGAAAAAGAGCCCAATGATATATTTAATGGCACGACATTAATATACCTGTCTAAATAAATTATATATATATATATATATATATATATATATATATATAATTGCACGACTCTTCGACAGAATTGAGTCACAGTCAGTCATTGTGTGTTTATCCGAATCTAAAAATAAACACGCTAGAATTCACCTTCATCCCGTACCATACGCTGACGGCTTAGTGGGAGAAGTTCGGACTGACGAAAATTCAGTCGGGTTTCGATCCTAGCCACACTGATGAGCTGTGAAACAGCGAACCAGTCTGTTTGTGGATGACAATATATATATATATATATATATATATATATATATATATATATATATATATATATATATATATATATATATTATAGTCTATTGGGGCAGCGGATCATTATTCAAACATATAATGTTAAATATAACAGACAGCGAATGAGCCGTTCTAAGCTTCGTATAGTGGCTTTAGTTTCAAACAAGTCACAACATATTGTCTAGCACTTTCGCCCCAGCCCCTCAACCTCCTGCGTCTTACCCTCTGGGTTGAGGTGTCTACTCGGTCCTAACGGAACTTAAGGGAGTGGCCATAGGTCACCTGAGCATCTGTTTCTGGCTGCTTCAAACAAAATCATGTGAATTCCAAAGTTCCTTCTAGCTTACTCAGCTCTATTTCAATTTTTAATCGATAAAAATTATTTCGACCATTTTACATTGTCTTCTGATGACCCAGATTCAATGGGTACAACTTCTGCCCTAGATCAGATTTCCCCATCAGTAAACAAAATTCTCTGATTTAATTTCGCTATTCAAACCTACTCCAATTTCAATAAAAAAAAGAATATACGTGTGTATGTGTGTTTCCCAGACTCTCTCTCTCTCTCTCTCTCTGCCACATTTGCAATGCATCTAAACACATGGTTCAGTTGATAACATTTCTTTCTCTCTCTCATATACGACGTCGTAGAACCGCATTATGAATTTATGACCTGCGTCTGCTATTCCGCAGCCGTTATCGTCGAATAGCAATCTTCTATGTAAGCATAACAGGATGTCATTTTTGATGGGAAACATCTCTGTTGCAATTTCCATATAACCACTCTGATGATGGCTCATCTGAGCCGAAATCTTAGATCGAGGAACAGCATAATAAAAAAATATCCAAATGTTGGACAGTTCTTGTCTTTATTTTCTCCCGAAATTAAAGCCACGATACAAAGCTTAGAACGGCTCATGATCAAACATATTAGACATTCGCTATCTGTTACATTTAACAATATATGTTTGAATATATATATATATATATATATATATATATATATATATATATATATATATATATATAGGATGCGATGGAAAATTGAATGATATATCATTTTAACAGATATATTTACCAAAGTTAAACAAAAATATCTTGAAATACTAAACAGTAAATTTATTCAATAAAATCGCTATTGGCTTCAACCACGTCCTCCATACGAATCTCCTGCAAATCTCTGGACGGTTTCTTTGTATAAGTTGGTGAATGCTGCGATAATCCTTACCTTCAATTCATCTTTGGTGTTACAAAGAGTTTTGTCTCTCACTCAACTGCGCTCCACATATAATAATTAAGGGGGTTGCAGTCTGGGGAGTTAGGTGGCTGAGTTCTCCTGTTTGTGTGGCACGGTTCAAAGTCCCTTTGCCAGACATACGGTCTTCCGCTTGACACGGGGCAGCACTGCCTCCTCAAGGCACTTGATGTCGGCCTCCCGTGTTGAGTCTGAGTCCCTCACCAACAAATTCGGGAGTTTTTTTTTCTTATCATAACGATCTGCTGTACGTTTGTAATTACCATTATACCCATCGAAATCTTTTCGAATCTTCTGCACTATCTTCAGATTGACACGCAAACAGACTGAGACATTCGCATTGGAGTTTCCAGTGCGAATACCAATCAGAACAGTATGCCTTTCAAATTTCTGACGGTGCTCTTTTTCTCACAGACGATGCCCAGCTGACCCTACTATACTGTGCAGCCACCAAAATCAAAAACCAACAACTCCCATGCGCGAAATTAAAATAGCGATAATTTACTCATCGGATCCTCATTCTCTCTCTCTTGCTATACACACATATATACACGATTTGGGAAATTTTGCTCTTACATCAGGTATATATATATATATATATATATATATATATATATATATATATATGCTAGAAATTAGGAGGATTTGAGATAATTATAATTAAGTAATTCATCGAGAAGAAACCTCAACAGAATGCAGAAAGCACTGGACGGCCGTTTCGTCCTATATCTGGGATTCATCAGCAGTCCAGTAGACTGAGCGGATTAGGGATAGTAGTCGTGGCTCGTGGGAGCACAGTTTTATGGGTAGAAGAGAAACTCGGATGAGTTCCACCACGGAATATGTGATCGAGCGGCGCTATATCAAGTCTGAATCGCCGCTTCTTCGTCACCGAGGCCCGTTAGAACAGTTGGTATGACGTTTGCCTGATAACGTAACTGTCCGGGCTTCAATTCTCGGTAGAGTATGAGCAATGCTGATGAGTCCCAGATATAGGACGGAACGGTCGTCCACTGCTTTCTGCATTCTGTTGAGTTTTCTTCTGGACTCGATGAATTGATTAATTATATCTATCTATCTATCTATCTATCTATCTATCTATCTATCTATCTATCTATCTATCTATATATATATATATTAAGATAAACAGAAATAAATTAATATAATGCGTAATAAATAAACGGAGTGTTTACTCAAATACGTGTATTCACTAAAAAATAACTTTTAAAGCGATAAAATCTGTCGGATTATTAAAAAATCCATTACTTCTTTGAATAAATGTTTTGATTACTTTTGGATACGAAACAGAACAGATAGCAAAAATTCGACAAAGTCTAAGACGAGAAGATTTTACTTAAAGGCACAATTTAGCCTTCGTAGTGCTTCGTAGGTTAGTCGGTCTAGAACACGTCGGATATAACGATGGTTCCATTTGCATGGTAGGGAGCAGGGTCGAATCCTCCCAGAGAGCGCATATTTTTCATTAATAAGCTTCCTCAAACATTCAGGCCGGTAGACGAAAATAACTAAATTTACTGTTTAATAAATAAACGCATCGTCTAATCAAATACGAGTAGCCACTAAAAATAACATTTAAAGTAAATATATATATATATATATATATATATATATATATATATATATATATATATATATATATATATATATATATATAAAAAGTATGTAGTGCAGTTCAGTTTACATTACAATGAATCATTCATACAGAAAACAGATATATCATTAACTTCTATATCTGTTTTCTGTATGAATGATTCATTGTAATATATATATATATATATATATATATATATATATATATATATATATATATATATATATATATATATATATATATATATATATATATATCCAAGTATAGGATTGGTGTATACGGAATAAATTCCAATAACCAAAAAATACTATTCTTAAAAGAGTGCTCAATACAGAGTAGAGCAAATATAATCATTTATTAGAAAATTAAAACATGAATATGTTATAAAATCACTACAAAAATAGCCATTTTGTTTCAACACTTCTGGTGTTGTTCAAGGGATGGTGTTGAATATAGAATAAAGTAAGATAAAATAAGATTCGGAAAGAGTTGGATGGCTATGATGGTGATTACAAAAGTAATAACCCTTTATTCCATATTCAACGCCATCACTTGATAAAACACCAGAAGTGTTGAAACAAAATTGCTAATTTTGTAGTGATATTATAACATATTTATGTTAAAATTTCCGAATAAATAATCATATACATATATATATATATATATATATATATATATATATATATATATATATATATATATATTGTGTACTGATAAGTAAATTATTCTCACAGGGGTTAATTATAATGATAACAAGAAACATAAGTTTGGTGGTCGATGAGGGGGTGAGCTTATGAGGATAGCAATGTTGATAAAAATAAACGCGGTCTGTGGAGTTGCTGGTTTTAGGGTCTTCCTCTTACCCTCATTACAAAACGCAGCCAAGATAATTGCATAAAGATATACATATTATCTCAGCAATAAGCGATGAAATGGCGGCGTCGGAACAGCGAATCTGTTTAGGTGCTTACTCAGAGATGCAAAACATTTGGGTCAACGATTCTATCTTTTCACTTCTTCTAGCTTTTACGATGGTTGTGTTCCATAAGTTTTCAAAGAAACATTCCTAACGAGATGACAGCAGGTTAAGAGTACTTTTTGTTTGTTTTTTTTTTTTTTTTGAAAAAAAGATATTTTTATTTATTTATCTTTTGGTGAATGCTGTATTTTTTTGTTTTTTTCGACAGCGGTTGCTTCCACGGGCCGTAACTCATTGCAGTCTAGTCTGGATAAAAAAATGTCCTATTCCGATGACAATTAGCTGCTCAACGATTAACAAATCCATACGTTCGACAGTCTGCATTTTAGACATTCGCGTGAAATCATCACAGCGTTTATGGCTGTCTCGCTGCTCGATTTGTTGCGCAGTTAAAAATTCGATACCGGAGATTCAATAAAGATCGCACGTGGCGTAAAATTCACAATCAACACAATCAACACACACACACACACACACACACACACACACACACACACACACACACACACACGCACGCACGCATGCACGCACACATTACATAGAACAGGAATCCAATTTTACCTCATTCGAATAGCTATTTCTACCAACAAGACTTACATTGAGCTCTTTTTGTGGACCAGTTTTAAAATTTTATATGATTAGGATTCACTCGGATTATATATCAACGGATTATTACCTATATATATGCTCCTGAAAAATTTATTTCGGTTGGGGAGGAAGTGTTGGTTTGTAAACAGTGATTATTACGGCTAACAATGCAAGACTCTTCGGTAAATCGAATCGAGTTCTCTCAGTCACTGTTTGTTTATCTAAAAATAAATACGCTTAAATTCACCTTCATCCCTGCCGGCTTAGTGGTAGAATTGGCGTCAGTCGGGTTTCGGTCCTAGCTAGAAGCAACCGGACGTCTAGCCACACTGATGAGCTGTGATACAGCAAAACAGTCTGTCTGTGGATGACAATATATATATATATATATATATATATATATATATATATAAAAGCATGGTCAAATCAAATAAGGGTATCCACTAAAAATTACGTTTAAAGTTATAAAAATCTTAATCCATTAATAATAAATCCATTCTAATACACACACGGATTTATTATTAATGGATTAAGATTTTTATGACTTTTAATGTAATTTTTAGTGGATACCATTATTTGATTTGACGATACTTTTACTTATTTATTTTCGTCTACCGGCTTGAATAATCGAGAATTCTCCTCAAAGAAAAGTTGGCGTTCTCCAGCAGGATTTGTCAGACTTGGCCACGAAGGCAAAATTTGTTAAGGCGTACCAGGTTTAATGATAGTCCCCTTTGCCCTGTGGAGCGCAGGTTCAAATCCTCCTGGGGAGTGCAAAATTTTCTTGGATAACATTTCTCGAACATTCAGGTAGGTAGAGAAAAAGAAATAATTATACTGTTTAATAAATAAACGGGGCGCCTACGCAAAGACGAGAATCCACTAAAAATAATGTTTAAAGTGATATATATATATATATATATATATATATATATATATATATATATATATATATATATATATATATATATATATATGATAAAGAGAAAGAACAGTAAAATATATAATCCGGTGTTCTTATTAATTATTTTTATTTTTTTAATCTATTTTTTATTTTTACAAAACAGTGCTCAATGCAAATCTACAGAGTATAAATATTATAAATTTACTAATTTAAAAATATGATTCCATCGCTACACAGGAATTACCATGTTTCAAAAGCAGAAACTAAAAACTATAATTCTATTACTGAATTTGAAGTTTTTAGTTTTTGCTTTTGAAACATGGTAATTCCGCTGTAGCGATGGAACCCTTTTTTAAATTAGTAAATTTATAATATTACACACACACACACACACACACACACACATACACACACACACACACACACACACACACACACACACACATATATATATATATATATTAATTCAAACGGTATTATACTAGACAATTCTTATTTGACATAGACGCTGCTTTTTACTTTTTAAACGATGTGTATCATGTCTCTTGACCTGCGCATTCGAGAAATATAAGTAAGGACAATTTATCCTTCGGCAGAAATCAAACCCAGAAAGGAGGACACGTTTATTTGTTGTGTTGTGTTCAAAGACATAAACACAATTAAGAGATAAAATGTAGTTTGTCCGCCCGAAGGCAGATACTATACTTAGTATTTACTTGCCGTCACACGTTGGCAGGATGTGACACAAAGTCAGTTTAATGTGTGGAGCGAAAGCGCGTGCATCCGAGCCGGGTCCCCAAAAAGCCCAACTGCAGCAACCGTCGGTTGCATTGGCATCGGTATTACTACCGATCCCACATCGTTAGTGCAATGAGGGAGTTACTGCCTCGGGGAACAGACCGGGCACCTCTCCATAATACATTTCAGTTGCGCTCTGAATTTATCCGCCAGAGGGCAGATACTACACTTTGATCATTGGCAGAAGAGCTGGGAGGCAACATTTTGATTCTTGATGGTAATCACATATATCACAGTCTGATTCATTATTTGGTGAGCGAATATTGCATTAACACTTTTTGTGGATGAGTAAATATTTTTTCCAGAGCCAAGCCCTACTAATTAACCCATAGCCGGAGGGAAGAGATGCATATGTGCGCGTACGTGAATGTAACGAACCTGACTGAAATTTGAACTCGGCTCTCCGGCGCTCGCACAGCCACTGAATCACCTGAAGAACTGATTATTAAAATCTGGAATCTTAACTTTTCATATATACAGGACCTTACTAGTCAATAAAAGTTAACATCTTCTAATAAAAGTATTCGAATTCGTCGAATTATAATAAACCAATATTATTTAACTTCAGAGAATAATTTTTCAAAATAAAAATTCGGATTACCGATGGGATCAACTCTTATCGCTGTATTAGCGTGTTATTTCTTATAATTTTTAGCACCGGGTTCGTTTCACAATCTATCTATCTATCTATCTATCTATCTATCTATCTATCTATTAGTCCCAGGCTGTCTCCGGAGTCAAAGTGGTAAAGGCACAGTTCATGTATATATATATATATATAATTATTTATTTGAATATTACAACATAAATATGTTATAAAATCACGACAAAAGTAGGCATTTTGTTTCAACACTTCTTGTGTCTTGTCAAGTGATAATTCTATATTCTATATTATCACTTGACAAGACACAAGAAGTGTTGAAACAAAATGGCTACTTTTGTCGTGATTTTATAACATATTTATGTTGTAATATTCAAATAAATAATTATATCTGCTCTACTCTGTATTGAGCACTCTTTAAAGAATATTAATTGTTTGTTATATATATATATATATATATATATATATATATATATATATATATATATATATATGAATTGTTATATATTGTTATCGTTATTATTAGTAGTAATACAAATTTCGGATTAAAAATAAATTTAAATCTAAATTAATTTAAACACATTGTTTAATAAATAAAAAATAGGGGCGTCTATTTCAAATACGAACTATCCACCATAATGAGGCTTGTAGTAATAAAAATGTCAGAGTAAAAAGAAATCCGTTAATTCTTAAGAAGCATATATATATATATGTGTGCGTATGTATATATATATATACGGCCGTCCAGTGCTTTCTGCATTCTGTTGAGGTTTCTTGCAGAGTCAATGAATTACTTAATTATAATTATCAAATCCTCCTAACAATTTCTATCATTTGTATATCATTGCTTGATCCGGCTTCTAATGCTTCAGTTTGAGCGGCTTGGTGATAGTAGTCGTGGTTCCTGGGGGCACAGTCCTATGGTTACAGAGAATTTCAGTTGAGTTCCACCACGGAATATGAGAGCGAGCAGTCTGATTTGCTACCTCTTCGTCACCGAGGCCCGTTGGAACAGTTGGTATGAAGTTTGCTTGATTACTCAACTGTCAGGGTTTCAATTCTCGGTAGTGGATGCGCACTGCTGATGAGTCCCAAATATAGGACGAAACGGCCGTCCAGTGCTTTCTGCATTCTGTTGAGGTTTCTTTCAGACCCAATGAATTACTTTAATGAATTATTATAATTATCAAATCCTCCTAACAATTTCTATCATTGCTTGATCCGGCTTCTAATACTTCAGTTTGAGCGGCTTGGTGATAGTAGTCGTGGTATATATATAAGCACACACACACACACATATATATGTGTGTGAGTTTCAAACGCTGGGAATTTCGACTGTCGAAACGAGATGACGGCGATGGTGATTGTGAAAAGGTAATGGTGGAGATAATGGTATAATATTTATGGAGATAGGTGTGTAGATAGATAGGCGCTTAGATAAATAAGCCGGAGAAAGCAGATGGCAGGCGCACAGGTAAGCATCTAGGTAGATGTTATTCTAGATAAATACAAGTCAGGACTGACGGGTGTTGTCATCAATGATCATATTTAAGTCTGTACCCGGTGTTTGTGGCGGGTGTGTGAGGAAACCGTTCATCCCCCACCCAATCTCACCTGTAAGTAAATAAGTAAAATGTATGGCCACGTGAAAGAATAAAAAGAAATAATAAAAGTTAATCTAAATAGAAAGCCATATGGTAATACAAATTTAATAGTTTGATGGTATTAATACTCGTACGCGCGCATATATATATATATATATATATATATATATATATATATATA
>OZ038501.1:69642846-69655346 GCA_964036315.1 Acanthosepion esculentum
TAATAATCCTTTAATCCTTATGTAATTGTAAAATCTTTAATTTGTTTTCTTTAAAACCGTTATTATCTATCAACAGAGAGTTTGCCGTTGGAATTGGTTTTTGTCAGAGACAAATAAGATACTACGACTGCGTGAAGGTCAAACCTGAAATCTCTGCGAAAGCACAACGACCACTGGTCGAAATCGCCGTAGAATCTGGTTACATCTCGATATGCGATAGGAATGAAGATAAAAAACAAAACACCGCCAAGTGACGACACTAAGAATGCTGCTTTATTTTTAGCGTTGGTATAGGGAACTTCAGATCGAGGAAATGTGACCAATGAAATGCATACTTGGAATCACGTGACAGAATAGCATCACGAATTTTGAAATTTTGTACTACGTGGATTCGGACAGAATCGAATCAATGCTCATCAAGGCAAAAATCCGATGGACAGAAGGGATAGGTTCGCCTATCGTCCGGTTCACACTCCTGTCTTTTGAGCTGGAGTAGAGGTTTATCCCTTGTTTCCTGTTTACGACTGGCTTTCTGGTTCCTTCTAAAGCCTACGTCTACGTGTACTTCTAAAACTTTGCAATTTTGCACCGCGCAGATTCGGCTAACATCAAATCAATACTCATCAAATTACACGTGCTGACCTGACATCTCGGTGTACTCACGTTACCACTGCCGAAACGTTGTCACCCCTTGTCTGTTCTATAAATATTTTAACGAGAATTGTTCTAATAAGCTCTGCCTCTTGGTACTTTGATCGCATTAGTTTAACCCTAGAACACTAACCATCAATTAAAGTCACACCACTACTAACCATGGGTATATCATACCCGATTTTGAAAATATAAAAAAAAATATTAAATATAAATCTTTATTTGAAATATTTTACATGCAGACACTTCAAACTTTGTACTTTGAGTTAACATTAATAGGAACTGAAAAACATATTATTTAGGTAAGAAAATCAGGTACTGAAAATTGTAATTAAAAATATGAAAATTTGCGCTGGGTACTATATACCCATGGTTAGTGTTCTAGGGTTAAATGTACTACTAGATTGGTTACTAGACCTCTTCGTTAAGGTTATAATGCCACTAAGACGCAAGAGGAAACAGGAAGTGAAAGAGAATGAAAAGATTTTAAAAGGAACCGGAAGCTCTGTTTAGGATAGGGTTTCCGGTTTCTTCTCAAGTTTTCTCCTTCTCTTTCACTCCGAGTAGACTGGCATTTTTTAGTGGCATTATCGCATTGGTTGGGGTGGGGTGGGGGAATTGATTAAAAAATATTAGCGAGATGTAACTGTCTGTTCTTTTGTAATATTTTCTTTTTTTAAACATTTCTCCTAGTTTTAAATCAGATTTTAAAAGTACCAATTTTGATAACATCAATCTGAAGATTATATTGACAAGGTTAAAATTTTCTGGATTCTCAGTTTTTCCGTGATTGCGCTAATGGATGCTATCAGCACTTTCAGAAATTCCTTGATATTAACATACGTGGGAAAATAGAGATTATATTTTTTAAAAATGTTTGCTTTTGATTCTATTTTTCCACGGGCCTATAGAATTCCTCTTGTATCGGGAAAGTATATATTCTGTTACATAAAAAAAAATATCCTCCGCCCAAATGCTGTAAAAATGTGGATTTCGCTGATGAATATATGAAAAGAACAATTAGAATGCATAAAATATTCCCTGAAATGTTGACATTTTCTAGAAAGTTAACTTAATGTGACATCTTTAGTGTTGAGTAACTTAGAAAACGCAGACGCCATTTTAACGCGGACACACCTTAAACGCCAGACATGCTTATTGTACAGAGCAAATATTACAGAAATAAAATAAAAACCCTAAAAAACAAAGAGATCAAAATAAATCAATATGTAAAGAAATAAAATAATTGTCTTTAAAGGTAAAAGACGAAATCTGTATTCAAAGACGATGAGCAGGAGTTAAAACGGCGAGCGTTCTCACGCTTAATGCAACTGGTAATTCCAAGACAATTATGCTTCAGATATGACAATGGTAACTAAACAGAAGCTCAAAGAGATTTGTCCGATAGATTAAAAATAAATTCATAATCATTTGGGGTCAATTGAAAAAAATAAAGAAATGAAAAAAAAAAACTAAAAACACAACAAATTATCGGGTTTTCAAAGAAAAGAAAAAAAGAAAAGAAAAGAAAAAGAAAAGGAAAGAAAAGAAAAAGAAAGAAAAGAAAATGGAAAATAAAAGAAAAAAAATAAAAGAAACGAAAAAAAAGAAAAAAGAAAGGAAAACAAAAGAACAGAAAAGAAAAGAAAAAAGCAAAAATAAAAATGGAAAAGAAGAGAAAAGAAAAAAGGAAAAGAAATGAAAAGAAAAAAGATAAGAAAAAAAGAGAAAAAAAACAAGGGAACAGAAAAAAGAAAATAAATGAAAAAAAGGAAAAGAATAGAAAAGAACAAAGGAAAGGAAAAGAAAAGAAAAGAGGAAAAGAAAAGAAAAAAAAAGAAAAAAAAAAAAAAGAGAGAAATCCAGAAATAATTATTGTGTTTGTGAAGATCAAAAACAAATAAAGAATATATTTGTCTGAATTTCTGGGATGAGGTATTATCATTATTTACACAATTGGCACACGATGTAGTAATGGATAGCGGCTCGGATTGAAGAATCGGAGTAGCCGAGTTCGAATTCCAGTCGAATCCACTAGATGGGAAAGACATGAATCCTTTTCTCCCAGACCGGGTGCAATTGGTCTACCGCAGAAAGATATACAGCAAAAAAATCTGCCTCGTCAGTCAAGTATCAAAATGGCACATTTGTTCTATTTACGCCAAGTTGCTTTTACAATATTTCAGCTCATTGGTGTATCACATCGGGTCCCGTTCGATAATTTCTTTCTGAATTTCTGGCATGGGGAGGTATCCGTATTTACGCTATTTAGATTTGTACTATTTGCCTCATTTTTCTTGTTGTTATTACAATGTTTTTGGCGCATTTGTGCGTCACATCGGGTCCATACCGATTCGATAATTCTTCTCTGAATTTCTGGGATGCGCAGTTATCATTAATGCCGTGATAGTAGAACGACGAGCATTTCTAAGCGCTACAAATAGTCGGAAGGTCTAAAGGGACGCGATAGAAATATGGAAGGACGAAAAACCCGAGTATACATCGTCTGAATCGTTGTGAAGTAAACTCGTCGGCAACTGAGGGAGTAGTAGGAAAAGAGAATTTATATTTATCCAGGAAAACATTCAAACTGGCGATGTCAAGATATCGTGCACGACATTTTGACCCCAGCTAAAGCCCCGAGAAAGTAAGTTTGTTTGATAAACGCTACTTATTTCTCTTTCATGCTAAGCCAGGCAGCAACGTTATCAGTCGATGGAATCTGCGCGCAGATCGGGGTCCGTTTTGTGTATTTTGGCTTAAGGAATCTCGAGCATTTTTTTTTAAATTTTTATCTGCGCGACAGTTGATTTTTTTTCTACGGCAAAATGTCACAGGAGGGAAATAAAATAAAAGGAGTGCTTATTGGTGGATTTGGTGGCATGGAAGCCATCTTGAAAAGCAACAAGAGTTGCCTGAAGTAAAACGAAGACTAAAAAGCAAAAACGTTCGCAAAATGTAAATAAACAAGTAGAAAAAAAGTAGCAGCAGCGACAACAATGAGATAACTTTTGCAAGGTTTGTCGATTTTTATCACCAGTTAGAATACGTACCTCGAGCTTCGAGGTTCTTTTTAAAGTGCCCGGATATTAAAAACCTATCACGAGGAATTCAAGAAAAAAAAAAGAAAGAAAATGAAAATGATTTCTAGCCAAAGAAAATAGAATGTTTGTAAACACTTTTTTCAATTATTGTTTTTTTTTCTGTCTTATTCTTTACTCTATTTTTTAAACTGTATCTATCTATCTATCTATCTATCTATCTATCTATCTATCTATCTATCTATCTATCTATCTATGTGTACATATCTATCTATCTATCTATCTATCTATCTATCTATCTATCTATCTATCTATGTGTACATATCTATCTATCTATCTATCTATCTATCTATCTATCTATGTGTACATATCTATCTATCTATCTATCCGTCTATCTATCTATGTGTACATATCTATCTATCTATCTATCTATCTATCTATCTATCTATCTATCTGGCTAGACAGATCAGTCATTATACACACATACACACAGACACACACACACATATATATATATATATATATATAAATAAAAGTGAACATAGAAGTCAATTCTTAGAAGCGACAGTCTGTTTCATGCTAGATGCAATCATCAGGCCTGACGATGAAACAGACTGTCGCCTCTAAGTGTTGACTTCTATGTTCACTTTTATATTTACACACACTCTATCTCTGACATTGAGCACTTTATCACATAAATATAGCACATTTTAAGACTATATATCTTCATATATATATATATATATATATATATATATATATATATATATATATATATATATATATATATATATGTATGTATGTAAATCGGCTTGTGTGTGTGTGTCTGGCTGTGTGTTCATATCTAGCTCATTATGTTTATATCTACTGCCACTCTTTCTTTCTATCTTTATTTCTTCGTCTTTTTACTTTCAGTCTGTATATCTGTTATTCTATCCGTCTGTTCATATCTCGCTATCTAGCTAGTTCAGTTATTTGATATCGAGTTAGCTCGTTCTTTCTTTCTTTCTTTCTTTCTATTTATCTCAGTCTGATTATCTTTAACTAGCTCAGTCTATTTCACATATATATACCTCAGTCTGTTCTGTTTCTCAGTTTGTCATTATCTATCTATCTATCTATCTATCTATCTATCTATCTATCTATCTATCTATCTATCCCTTAATAACAATCTATCTATCTATCTATCCCTTAATAACAATCTATCTATCTATCTATCTATCTATCTATCTATCTATCTATCTATCTATCTATCTATCTCTTAATAACAATCTATCTATCTATCTATCTATCTATCTATCTATCTATCTATCTATCTATCTATCTATCTATCTATCTATCCCTTAATAACAATCTATCTATCTATCTATCTATCTATCTATCTATCTATCTATCTATCTATCTATCCCTTAATAACAATCTATCTATCTATCTATCTATCTATCTATCTATCTATCTATCTATCTATCTATCTATCCCTTAATAACAATCTATCTATCTATCTATCTATCTATCTATCTATCTATCTATCTATCTATCTATCTATCTATCTATCTATCTATCCCTTAATAACAATCTATCTATCTATCTATCTATCTATCTATCTATCTATCTATCTATCTATCTATCTATCTATCTATCCCTTAATAACAATCTATCTATCTATCTATCTATCTATCTATCTATCTATCTATCTATCTATCTATCTATCTATCTATCCCTTAATAACAATCTATCTATCTATCTATCTATCTATCTATCTATCTATCTATCTATCTATCTATCTATCTATCTATCCCTTAATAACAATCTATCTATCTATCTATCTATCTATCTATCTATCTATCTATCTATCTATCTATCTATCTATTTATCTATCTATCTATCTATCTATCTATCTATCCCTTATTAACAATCTATCTATCTATCTATCTATCTATCTAACTATCTATCTATCTATCTATCTATCCCTTAATAACAATCTATCTATCTATCTATCTATCTATCTATCTATCTATCTATCTATCTATCTATCTATCTATCTATCCTTTAATAACAATCTATCTATCTATCTATCTATCTATCTATCTATCTATCTATCTATCTATCTATCTATCTATCTAAATCTGTTTCTTAATATCTATCTATCTATCTATCTATCTATCTATCTATCTATCTATCTATCTATCTGCCTTTAAATCATTTCATCACAAGAAAGTCAATAAAACCGCTAAGATGCAGCTGATTACTGAATGAGAAAAAAACATTACGGAGAGTGAAAAATAAAAGAATGTGAATGTAGAAAATAGAGGATAACGATTGATATAAAAATATTTAAAATTTTGCTGATCAAATTTACTGGAGGGCAAGAAGACAGTTCTACAAGCAAGAAGTGCGAGGGAAGAAACTGTCTGCATAAAACTTATGGTTACAATTAACAATTCCAACTGTAACATGATGTGACCTAGCTGCCAATCCAGTAACGTCGAGGACTAGATAGGAAAGATTATCAGCATACTTGCCGTGAAGATATCTGTCTATATTTCTGAGATGAGTTATTATGTACACAATTTACATTATTCGGACTATTGTCCTCATCTTTGTCGCCATATTTATTACAACATTTCGGCCGTTGTATCCTCCAGCCTTCTTCAGGTGGTTGGAATGTCGAACTGAACCCTTTATTTCGCTCACTGGTGTAGTTCTGTTCTAGTGTCCTTGTGGACACATGGCACAGTGGATAAAGGCATTGGTTAGATCCAGTGACAGGACCCAAAGAGTGTGAGTTCAATACCTGATTAAGGCGGTGAAGAACTTGGAGAAGGTTCTGTAAGATGATGAATAGAGAGCAATTTTCGTTTTTGGTGTGTTAAAGTTAACAAGCCACCTATTGTTCCACTTAGCAAGATATGGAAGGCCATTTTCGAGATGAGCTACTGACAGTTTAACCGTACCTAACCGACCAGACATACCATTAAACCAGGTGTAAATAGGTGTGTCATCAGCATAAAAACCGGGAATTGATACACTATTTACATTATTCGGACTATTATCCTCATCTTTGTCGTCATATTTATTACAACGTTCCGGCCGTTGTACGCCCCCACCGCCTTCTTCAAGTGGTTGGAATGTCGAACTGATCCCTTTATTTCTCTCACTGGGGTAGACTGTTCTACTATCACGTGGCATGTCTCTCTCTATATATATATATCACTTATCTCCTGTTAATTCCCCTCTCCAAGCTCTCCACCGCCTCGACCGGGTATTGAACTCAGACTCTTTGGGTCTTGTGATTGCATCTAACTAACACAAGGGCACGTGACACAGTGGATAAAGGCGTTAGTTAGATCCAATGACGGGACCCAAAGAGTGTGAGTTCAATACCTGGTTGAGACGGTGGAGAGCTTGGAGAGGGGAATTAACAGGAGATAACTGACATCCATTAGACATGGCACGTGGAACTAGAACAGTCTACCCCAGTGAGCGAAATAAAGGGTTCAGTTCGACATTCCAACCACCTGAAGAATGCCGGTGCGTACAACGGCCGAAACAGTGTAATAGATATGGCGTCAATGATGAGGACAATAGTCCGAATGATGTAAATAGTGTACATAATACCTCGTCTCAGAAATATAGACTGATATCGGGAATTGATGTCCCCAATAAGGTCGTTAACGTAAATATTGCATGTTGGGTCACTGTGTCGTGCTAGAAATTTTTTTCTCTCGTCAGACAGCACCTTGCACATTTACAAATCTATCATACTGCTGCCATATCTGGTCTGGTTCTCCTGGCCATCCTTTCGAGATTCCTGACAAAATACAAAGAAGGATCTGTAATGAAATCGATATCGACCAGGCATCTCGGCTTCAGTCACTTTCTCACTCTAGTAGCGTGACTTCCCTTTGTCCCTTCTAGTTTTATTTTAATGGCAACTGCTCGACGAGCTTTTTTCCCCTAGTGTCCCGACGACATGAATTTAATCGTGCCACAAGATTGGTATCTAAGTCCCACTCGTTTACTGTTGAAAAAGATAAATGTAGCGTCCATTTGTACTCCATCAGTTTCTTTTCCCGCACTGTCCACTTGTCGATCTCCCTTCTGCTTACTTGCTTCCCTGACAATTACAATCTTCAAAAGTTTAAATGCAACGTCAATCGCCATCTTATTTATTCTTGAATCTTGTTCATCATTAGCCCTTTCGTCAATCTTCCAGTCTTTTCACCCACTTTCACTCCCTGTAAACCCCTCCCGCGTAATAGTGAAATTTCCACCTTGATTGGGAATAAATGATTGAAAAAAAAAAAGGAACTGAGTTTGTCCAAGGATAGACTCCTGGGCGACGCTCGTATTAATGCAAAAAGATATAGAGGCGTGGCCGTTAAAGATGACATTCATTAAAAGGTTTGTTAGAAAGATTGAATTAAAAAAAAAACAACCAGAAATGCCATAATCTATAAACTTGTGAAGACTAACGTGTCAGACTCTGCCAAACACCTTCGAAAAGCAGTAGTTTGAGATTCGCTATCCTTATCTAAAACTTGACATACTCTTTTAACAGTAACCGGCGCTTACACTCGGGAAGTGAAAGACATTCTTTGTCTGAAAGAAAACCCTTCGAGATGAAATGCTGAACCAATACGGAGTTGAACTAGAGAAGCGAAAGATATATTGTTTGTCTAAAAGAATATCCTTCGAGATTTAAATGTTGAACCAATTCGGATTTAAACTAGGGAAGCTTCTTTGCTGGCAAGCTTGCACTTATTACGAGCAGACACAAACAGACGCCTGTTGTGATCCGAGCTATAACTTTGACATAGCTGGAAAAAAGCGATTCCCGTGAACTAACGGCCGAACATGCAGGCGTGAACGAGGAAAATGATTGAGACTTGAGATGTCTTTCTACAGAAAAAAAAGGAATGCGAATACCACGGACAAAACATGTGAAAAACGAAGAAGTTTTGAGGACAATGGAAACAAAATAGACACATATTTAAAGCCAGAATGATGAGCTGAAGTTGCTGGTACACACAACGAGAAAAGAGCACTAGGAGAATTTGACCCTACCCAGGGATATATTGCAGGTAAGAGGAGAAGTGGAAAAGAAGGAGTAAACTACCTAACGAGCTTGTGTAAATGGTAATGGTAATATTGCTCGCTTCCTTCTAAGGAACCATTCGTTGACCGTGAAGTCATAATTTCGGTTGAAGTATTTCTCAAGTTCACAAGTTGTTATCAGACCTTCCAATACTGATGGAGATTTCCTTACTAACCATTTTTTCGAAGTGGTGTGGAACGTCAACATCTTGATTATGCCATTATTTTGTCGTCGAATTACGTGTGCGATCCGATCAGTTTGTTGCCGTAGTTGAAATTGTGATTTCTTTTATTTGGTTCTCTATTTGCGATCCTTTAGCGCCAATTGACGAGGTGCAAAGCAGTATGGTTCTCCTAAAGACCTACATGATCCATTCTTCCAAAGCTATTTTAAAAATTGATCTGAGAAAGCGGCTGTATACAGCAAACAGTTTAGATAGCAGAAACAAGTGTGTTGGAGGTGATAACAAAAAGATAAACATTGCTACGAACTAAAAAGTGGGGGAAGTTAGGGAGAGCAATGATCGTCCACATTCTGAAGGTGAACGCTAGATAAAAGAAAACTGCGTACAACTGGATCACGTTGTTCATTTTCATTTCTACAGTTTTTACCAAGTTGACATACTGTGCTTATATTTCTGAGATGAGCTATTGTAATTATTTACACTATTTACATTGTTCGGCAGTTGTTCTCATCTTCGGTGCCATATTCACGACGTTTCGGCCGTTGTACGTTTCGGCCTTCTTCAGGATCTGTCTATATTTCTGAGATGAGCTATTTTAATTATTTACACTATTTACATTGCTCCGACTGTTGTCCTCATCTTCGTTGCCATATTAACGACGTTTCGGCTGTTGTACGCTCCGGCCTTCTTCAGGATCTGTCTATATTTCTGAGATGCGGTATTTTAATTATTTACACTATTTACATTCTTCCGACTGTTGTCCTCATCTTCGTTGCCATATTAACGACGTTTCATTTCTGAGATGTAGTATTATAATTATTAAGATTATTTACATTGATCGGATTGTTGTTCTCACCTTCGTTGTCATATTCACGAAGTTTCGTCAATTCTACGCTCCGACCTTCTTCTGGTGATTGAAATTTCGAGCCGAACCCTTTATTTCGTCTGTTGTCCTCGTTCCACATGCCATACCTCTTCCCGATATCTCAGTATCAGTTATCTCTCTCTAACTCAAATCACCAAGTTTTTGTTCATCTTAGCTATCGAGATTTGTGTTCAATACCTGGCTAGAGCGGAGGTGAACAAAAACATGGTGAGTTGACTTAAAGGGAGATAAATGATACTGAGACATCCGGAAGAGGCATGGCATGTGCAACTAGACCAATCTACCCCAGTAGACCAAATGAAGGTCTTAGTTCGAAATTTTAATCCCCTGAAGAAGGCCGGGGCGTAGAACGGCCGAAGCGTCGTGAATATGATAACAAAGATGCTGACTTACTTATTTTAACTTCTGTCGTTGGCCGGCTAAAAAAGGACGTGATCGTAGCCATTGCAAGACGATTAGCAGAGTTATTTTTGTAAAGCTCCAAGCTCCTGGGAGGTCCAATTATCTTATCTTAGAATGGGATAAAAATAAAATCTCAATAAAGAAAAAGCCAACAGACTCCAGTCGATATTTTTTTTTACGAGAGTAGAGACCTAGAATTTAATGAAAATATTTAACCGCAAAAAATAAATTCATTTATCAATTATTTTTAAAAATATAAAAAAATAACAAACAAAAATCCATAAACTTTAGTTTCGAGGAAAAAAAAAATTCTGTTTACTTTTCGTAAACTTTCTGTATCTCAAATAATGCTTAACTTACCATGTTTGTACAACTTCAGATAACTGAATTTTGAATTCAGTTATCCTGTCTTACCTTTAAGCTCATTTTTGCTAACTCGTCATTTGCCATAAAATGATCCGGAGTATGAAAGACTATTGTATATCTTTTATTTGTGAACCAATTGGACATTTTCCCATTTTTTCTGATTTTTTTTCTTTTTATGTGCCATATCCTTTTAGGACGTAGGCGATCATGCCTCTCCACCTCCCTCTATCCCTTGCAGCTCTCAGCAAGCTCCTTCCCTCTGCTTCCCCTCCCAGACCACGTTCTGTCATCCACATGCTTAAGTCCGCCAAGTATGTCACGCGTTGCTTTCCCTTGTCTCACTTTCCCTCTATTCGACGCGTATCAGATTCTCCAGGCCTTCCTTTCTCATTATTTGACACAGAAACTTCAGCTGCCTCTTTCAGGTGCTAAGTATAAGCCTTCTCCTTGTTTGTAACCTCTCTAAGACCTCATCGTTGCTCACACGTTCGGCCCATGATATCCTTAGCATCCTTCTGTAGAACCACATCTGTGTCGCCTCGAGTCTCTTCCTCATCCTTCAGGAAAGCGTCCAACAGTAACAGTTCAGTGTTACCTCCCGTCTCGCAATACTCTGCCCAGCAGAGAAGGACGAAGGGCAGGGAACAAGCTCAGGGTGTCCTTGGCCATCTCTTTTCCGTGTCTGCTTAATTTTAGTGTTCCCGACTTACACCTAAAAATGCCTGAAGAATACATCAGCTAAAATATAGTGATGACTTTCACCTGATGAACGTCGGCATCTTCTTGTTCCTTGAGTACGTGAGCGATCATTGCTCTCCGCAACTTCCTATCTTTGGTAGCTCTAAGCAGTGTTAACCCCTTACTTATTTCATTCCTGCCATTGTTCAGCTATCTTTTTAAACTAACTCGTTAGGTAGATTATTATCTGCCTCTCGTGCCTTAAGTGTGTCTTTTGGGTGTCAAATGACGTCTCATATGTGTCTCTTTCTCTTTCTAGGTGAAAGTGTTATTTTCAAGTTTCCGTTTTTGTTTTAAAGTTCCTCGTCGCAAACATGCTCTGAGACGCCAATCTTTTTTTAAAAATTTTTTTTAAGGCAATTCACCCCAAGCAAAGCGGGGGTGCCAATAGCACGCAAGGGGTTGCAGTGGATTGAGAACAAGAGTAAAGAGGCGTGTTATAGGAAAGGATACAAAGGAGGACCGGGAAGAAGCTCAGGGTGTCAGATGTCAACTGACATTACACTTGAATATTTGAAGATTATAGTAATCGGGGAAGCAAGTAAGGGAAAGGGAGTTCCACAGATGGGAAGTGCTAGAGAAGAAATTGTTCGAGAAGAAGAGACGGTTACATTTAACCGTTATGACAGTGAAAAGGTGGGGCCGAGATGCCAGTCTGGTAGCTCGTTTAAATTCATGTCGTCCGGGAGCCAGCGAAAGTAGTTCGTCCGAATAGATGCCGTGAAAATACTTGTAGAAGAGACACAGGGAAGCCATGGCACGTCTGCGAGAAAGCGACTGTAGACTAGATGCCAGATCAGTTCTTTTGACATCTTAACTGTCCCTTTCTGATTATTTGTGAAAGTGTACTTTTCGAGTTCCCATTTCCTTTAAAAGTTTCACGTCGCTTGCATGCTCTGTTCGTGATAATTTGAGGTCAAATCCGATGTCGATCTTGAAGCACCGAGTTCTTTTAATGTTCTCAAATGTCTCTTTCTGATACTAAATATAAGTGTCCCTTTTATTACAATTTTTCTTAAAACTTACTCATTGTTCACATGCCCCGTCCATGGTATACTCAACATTGTTCTCTATGTTCACAGCTCTGTTGCCACAAGTCTCCTCTTTTCCCGTAACGAGATTGTCAAGCATTCA
>OZ038501.1:69660346-69700346 GCA_964036315.1 Acanthosepion esculentum
GAGAGAGAGGATAGAGAGAGAGAGGATAGAGAGAGAAAGAGCGAGAGAGGGAGTAGAGAGAGAAAGGAGAAAGGAGAGAGAAAGAGCAAGAGATGGAGTATATATACATATATATATATATATAAATATATATATATACAGAGAGAGAGAGAGAGATGGAGTAGAGAGAGAAAGAACGAGAGAGGGAGTAGAGAGAGAGGAGAGAGAGAAAGAGCGAGAGAGGGAGTAGAGAGAAAGGTATATAGAGAGAAAGAGTTGAGAGATGGGTAGAGAGAGAGGAGTGAAAGAAAGAGAGAGAGGGAGTAGAGAGGGAGAGGAGAGAGAGAAAGAACGCGAGAGGGAGTAGAGAGAGAGAGGATAGAGAGAGAGGATAGAGAGAGAAAGAGCGAGAGAGGGAGTAGAGAGAAAAAGGAGAAAGGAGAGAGAAAGAGCAAGAAATGGAGTATATATACATATATATATAAATATATATATATAAAGAGAGAGAGAGAGATGGAGTAGAGAGAGAAAGAACGAGAGAGGGAGTAGAGAGAGAGAGAGGAGAGAGAGAAAGAGCGAGAGAGGGAGTAGAGAGAAAGGTATATAGAGAGAAAGAGTTGAGAGATGGGTAGAGAGAGAGGAGAGAAAGAAAGAGAGAGGGAGTAGAGAGGGAGAGGAGAGAGAGAAAGAACGAGAGACGGAGTAGAGAGAGAGGATAGAGAGAGAGGATAGAGAGAGGGAGTAGAGAGAGAAAGGAGAGAGAAAGAGCAAGAGATGGAGTATATATACATATATATATATATAAATATATATATATACAGAGAGAGAGAGAGAGAGAGAGAGAGAGCGAGAGAGAGAGAGAGAGATCCCCCCATCTTAGTAGCAAGCAGCTGTTATGATTCATTCTTTGGTGATTAGAACGGAGTGGACCACCTTGTCCTGTTTTCTGACAAAAGAGTAGAGATGACTGACGTCGAAGCCCTATTTTTCCTGGGTTTATATCGAGTTCGGTAAATGAACGAGGAGTGCTTGGATATAAATAAGTGGGTGATACTTTTCAGGGATTTAAGAGATATTTATTTTATTTTATTTTATTTTTTTTTATTAAACGTGGCTTACACATTACACACTAAATCATTTTTCTTTCCGTATATTTATAAAAAATATAAAATTTGTAGTCTTACAGAGAAAGAGCGAGAGAGGGAGTAGAGAAAAAGGAGGTATATAGAGAGAAAGAGTTAAGAGAGGGGTAAAGAGAGAGAAGAGAGAGAAAGAGCGAGAGAGCTTGTAGAGAGATAGGAGAGAGGAAAAGAGCGAGAGAGAGGGAGTAGAGAGAGGGGAGAGAAAAAGAGCGAGAGAAGGAGAAGAGAGGGAAAGGAGAGAAAGAAAGAGCGGGAGATAGAGTATATATATATATATATATATATATATATATATATATATATATATATGTATGGAGAGAGAGACAGAGAGAGACAGAGAGAGCGTTTTCAGTGAGGTGATTAATTTAACAATATATCCATCCATGGGCGGCTTAATGTAATGTCGAATGCCGTCCTGGGTATAACGATAAACTGCATCCGTCAGCAATGACTCTGATCGGGATGTTCTGAGAAGCATGGAACCACCTCTTAATTGCTGTTGTTCCCAGTCCCACTCTGACCAAGAATACAATTTTTAAAAACGCTTGTCCGAGATAATAATAGGTTTAGTTCGGATAACTGGGAAAATGTTCGGATGATTTCGGTTTTACTCGTTATTTCACGCTCGGATAAACGAAGTCTGGACGTATGGCTAATCGAGGAAGTACTGTATTTCGATTAAGTACTGTATTTCGGTCGCTTAACTTTGGTATTTTAAAATTCTTTGATTACAAAGAAAAGTACTAAATGGCAAATATTGAGTTTTGAAATAAATTTCTTCGTTTCTTTCACTGTTATTTGAATTATTTTTGACCGTAGCGTTTCATGGTTTTCTACACATTTTGTTTCATGGTTTTCTATAACTTTTGTTTTATGCTTTTCTACAACTTTTGTTTTATGTTTTTCTACACCGTCTGTTTTATAGTTTTCTACACAGTTTGTTTTATGCTTTTTCTACACCTTTTGTTTTATGGTTTTCTACACATTTTTTTTAATGTTTTTCTATAAATTTTGTTTTATGCTTTTGTACTCCTCTTTATTTTATGCTTTTCTAAGCTTTTTTGTGTAGCTTTCTGCACTGTTTTATGATTTTCTAAACCTTTTCTTCTTATAGTTTTTGTACCTTTTTATGGTCTTCTACACCTTTTGTTAAATGGTCTTCTACACCTTTTCTTTAATGGTCTTTTACACATTTTGTTTAATGGTCTTCTACACCCTTTGTTTAATGGTTTTCTACACATCTTGTTTAATGGTTTTCTACACCTTTTGTTTAATGGTCTTCTACACTTTTTGTTTAATGGTCTTCTACACATTTTGTTTAATGGTCTTCTGTACCCTTTGTTTAATGGTTTTCTACACATTTTGTTTGATGGTTTTCTACACCTTTTGTTTAATGGACTGCATTTGACTGCTTTTCAGACATATGACGATGGAGACGTCAAGTATACAAAAATGATTAATTCCGACTACTGCTTCGTTTTACTTTCGATTAACTTTCCAAATCTAACACCCTCGAGACATTAATGTTATCTACGAAGCAACGTATATTTTTTTAGGATTTAAGAAGGAGGACTTCAACCTCCCAGATTTTCCGCGTTCCTGCCAACATGTTAAGTTCGATGAGCACCAACTGAACGAGGATCAGCGCAAATCCGACAAGGGATTAAAAAAAATCATTTCACCCCAAGCAAGGCGAGAGTACCACTAGTACGCAGAGAGTTACAAAGAATGAAAGTGACAAGAAAAAGACTGGGTATGGGGTGGATTGAGGAAAGAATAAAATGAATTAGGGTTAAAGACAAGAAGAAGGCGATTGAAGCAAGTAAGCGGAAGGGAGTTCCACTGTCTGGAAGTGTAGGAAAAGAAACTGTTGGAGTAAAAGTGGCGATTACATTTAAATATTTCAGCAGTAAAAGGGTGGGACCTAGATGCCTAATGGTACCAATATTTATACACTTGCTTTCATCTTCTAAGTTCATTCAAGAACCATCAAGAGAACGGCGAATAAGTTTAAAAAAAGAGAGAACAATATAGAGGAAAACTGGATCAGAAGGTCCCAACAGTAAGAGGGATCATCATTTCAATTAGAGAAGATCCAACTCAATACATAAGACGTTTGGCGCGTGAAAGAGAAGTTTCACCTATTACAGTCCAAAGTGCAGTGAAAAAAGACTTGAAACTGAAATCGTACATGAAACCTGTGAGGCAACAACTTGTTACTCCAGGACAGAAAGTTAGATGGTAAGAGAGGGCGAAGATCATCTTGAATATGTTGGAAAATGTTACTGGAATAATATACAAACACACACACACACACAAACATACACACACACAAACACACACACACACACACACACACACATATATATATATATATATATATATATATATATATATATATGACCTTTATTACAATCCTTCATAAGCTTCCGATCCTTAGCTATGCTTAATTAATGATGAACATATCATTTTCGTTTGTGATCGATTTCGTTACGGTTCTTCTGTTACGCGTTGAGAGTAATTATACATTCTTATTGCTCAAAGTAGACTCCGATAGTGTTATAAAATTTAATTTCTAAGACACAACGGTTCAAAGCTTTATCTAACAATAGAAGAATTTTGCTGTCACACCCGTTTTATCAGATATTCACTTTAAATTGTGGATGGCGTTGCAAGTTTGCACATTGTGCTAATGTTATTTTTTTAGAGTAAAATTCACCCTGTACAAGGTCCGGGATTCATTCGACGTAGAGGGTTACCTGAAGAGGCAGTTTATGCGAATAGGAGAGAAAGATTACACTAAATTTAACACCATGATGCCACATTTTAATCATTTTGCTACTACTTACCTTTGAAGTCTTCTTTGAACAGACAGATGTCAGTTTACTTTTTTTTTTAATTGTTCAGTAAGGTTTACCCTGTCCAAGGCCCGGGGGGATCATTTGAGGTAGCGGGTTAGGTTAAGGAGTAGTTTGTATGGATAGAAGGGGAAGATGACGGTTAACACTAGACTTGAACAAGTTAAGATTGTTGTGATCGAGGAAAAAAATTCTTAGGAGACGGTTCCACATAACAATGGTTCGCGAGAAGCTGTTCGAGTGGAAGTTACTTCTTACCAGTGGAACAGGGAGGGAATGTGGATGGTTTGATACAATGCGAGTGGCATGGCGGGTCCTGGACGTAATGGTTAGAATTGAGGAAACCAAGTTCGCCCGAACACTTTCCATAATGATATTAAAGATCATTAGACAGAGGCTGGGTTGTTCAGTAACTTAGTATTATGGTCCAGGTTAGGACCAAGGAAGAACAACACGAACACAAAAGTAGAAATAACGAAGATATATTATACGGAATAATAATACAAGACGTGGAAGGTGTTAGTATGACTGTCAGTCTGGTTTGGAGGGAACTACTATCGGCTCGACTCGATTCGTCCCTCTCTCTTGAGAGGCGTAGTATATATAGTGTTAGGAAGAGTTCATTCTGTAGTTATAGGTAAGGACCCATAACAATTATGAAAATGCATGGGAAAGGGATTTTACTATGAAAATGTATTGGAAAGTTATTTTACTATGAAAATGTATTGGAAAGTGATTTTATGAAAATGCATTGGAAAGAGATTTTACTATGAAAATGTATTGGAAAGTGATTTTATTATGAAAATGCATTTGAAAGTGATTTTACTATGAAAATGAATTGGAAAGTGATTTTACTATGAAAATGAATTGGAAAGTGATTTTACTATGAAAATGAATTGGAAAGTGATTTTACTATGAAAATGTATTGGAAAGTGATTTTATCATGAAAATGCATTGGAAAGTGATTTTACTATGAAAATGTATTGGAAAGTAATTTTATTATTATTATGGTCCAGGTTAGGACCAAGGAAGAACAACACGAACACAAGAGTAGAAATAACGAAGATATATTACACGGAATAATAATACAAGATGTAGAAGGTGTTAGTATGACTCAGTCTGGTTTGGAGTGAACTACTATCGACTTGACTCGATTAATCCTTCTCTCTTGAGAGATGTAGTATAGATAGTGTTAGGAAGAGTTCATTCTCTAGTTATAGGAAAGGACCCGTAACACTTAGATATCAAGTGGTCTTTCATGAACCGGTGCAGTAGCATATAAATGCGTACAGACAAGAAGTAAATAATATTCACTCTTGCTGGTCAATGGTGCAGGCATCAAAATAAAGCAAAAGACAACACTATTCCCACGTCACGTTTAAATTGCAAATGGACGATTGTTTGCTTTCGTACTTTACCCAAGTAACGACTCAGATCTCATGATCGCTTCGTCATCAACTACGCAAGACGATTGTTGCATGATTTGAAAAGCTTATACGCATTGACAGTTGGAGGCCACGGGCGTGAAGAGGGGGTGTTGAAACGTCACTCTATATACCAGACTAGCCCAAGGAAAATGTTATTCACCGATGCCAATGTTCTTGCGTTCTCTATTTCCTTGTATTTAATAAAATTATTCATTTTAAATCCATTCTTGTTTTTGATTAGGGATCGTTTATCGACGTAATACCATTTTGTTTTGTGTTTTGCCGCCATCATTATCGTGAGGATGTTCATCATCATCAGCGTCATCACCCTGATCAGCATCCTGATCAGCATCCTTCTCTTTATTTCGCTTTTCGATATTTAGTTTTTCGCAACGTCCCTTAACCAAATCAAGCGACAAGTATGTAATATGAGTTTTAAAAGGTCGAAATACCTGACGGATTTTAACGAAGGCATCATAGGTGATGAATTCCCACTTGGTAGTTGCGTATTCTCGTTCCATTATCCTATCGAGCCAATCAGCAAACATGAAGATCTCTGAAACCTATAATTTTTAGCTGAGATTCACAAGATATTATCGAACTTTCTATCTATCTATCTATCTATCTATCTATCTATCTATCTATCTATCTATCTATCTATCTATCTATCTATTTCAGTCTGTTGATATCTATTTCGGTTTGTGTTCTATCTATCTATCTATCTATCTATCTATCTATCTATCTATCTATCATCTCTATTTCAGTCTGTTGATATCTATTTCGGTTTGTGTTCTATCTATCTATCTATCTATCTATCTATCTATCTAACTATCTATCTATCTATCTATCATCTCTATTTCAGTCTGTTGATATCTATTTCTGTTTGTGTTCTATCTATCTATCTATCATCTCTATTTCAGTCTGTTGATATCTATTTCTGTTTGTGTTCTATCTATCTATCTATCTATCTATCATCTCTATTTCAGTCTGTTGATATCTATTTCTGTTTGTGTTCTATCTATCTATCTATCTATCTATCTATCTATCTATCTATCTATCTATCATCTCTATTTCAGTCTGTTGATATCTATTTCTGTTTGTGTTCTATCTATCTATCTATCTATATATCTATCTATCATCTCTATTTCAGTCTGTTGATATCTATTTCTGTTTGTGTTCTATCTAATTATCTATCTATCTATCTATCTATCATCTCTATTTCAGTCTGTTGATATCTATTTCTGTTTGTGTTCTATCTATCTATCTATCTATCTATCTATCTATCTATCTATCTATCTATCTATCTATCATCTCTATTTCAGTCTGTTGATATCTATTTCTGTTTGTGTTCCATCTATCTATCTATCTATATATATATCTATCTATCAATCTATCATCTCTATTTCAGTCTGTTGATATCTATTTCTGTTTGTGTTCCATCTATCTATCTATCTATCTATCTATCTATCTATCTATCTATCTATCTATCTATCTATCATCTTTATTTCAGTCTGTTGATATCTATTTCTGTTTGTGTTCCATCTATCTATCTATCTATCTATCTATCTATCTATCTATCTATCTATCATCTTTATTTCAGTCTGTTGATATCTATTTCTGTTTGTGTTCTATCTATCTATCTATCTATCTATCTAACTATCTATCTATCTATCTATCTATCTATCTATCTATCTATCTGAGTCTGTTGATAGCTATTTCAGTCTTTGATCCATCTATGGATTTATATATTTATGTGGTGGTTACATAAATACTATGCGACTTCGAGCTGCGATTAAAGTATTATTATTATTTCCCTCCTATCCGCTGTATTTCTGTTTTTATATTATTTTTCAACACATAAAAGGCGAAAGAGCCACTCAAAGTAGAAGGATGTTCAATTAGGTTGTGTAAGAGATTAAAGGGTGTAACTAAATCATGTATATTATGAGGATATGAACGATAGATAACAGTTGACCATAGATTTGAAAAGGCTATGGTCGTAGTTATCGGGGCAACATCCTGTCGGGTGTTCCCCAAAGCAGCGGCTCCTGGGAAAAAGCTGTCCAAATGAAACTTACTTCTTACCAATAGAATTCGAAAGGAATGAGGGTAAATGGATCCTGATAATTTGGCATGGCGGGTTCTAAAGGCAATGCCAGGAACTGGTGAAACCAAGTAATGTAGATGTGGAAGTGATAATGAAGATAGTTTGCGTCATTTCCTCTGTGATAATGGGGTCGTAGAGTTGTGAATAATTCATTACATTTTCCGTGGAAATAGCGTAGGGGAAGATAGAATTCTGACGTTTTGTCTGTGGGAAAGATGTCGTAGAGGGAAAAAATATTTCATCACATTTTCCGTGGAAATAGCGCTGGTGAAGATAGAATTCCGACGTTTTGTCTGTGGGAAAGATGTCGTAGAGGGAAAAAATATTTCATCACATTTTCCGTGGAAATAGCGTTGGTGAAGATAGAATTCCGACGTTTTGTCTGTGGGAAAGATGTAGAGGGAAAAAATATTTCATCACATTTTCCGTGGAAATAGCGTTGGTGAAGATAGAATTCCGACGTTTTGTCTGTGGGAAAGATGTAGAGGGAAAAAATATTTCATCACATTTTCCGTGGAAATAGCGCTGGTGAAGATAGAATTCTGACGTTTTGTCTGTGGGAAAGATGTCGTAGAGGGAAAAAATATTTCATCACATTTTCCGTGGAAATAGCGCTGGTGAAGATAGAATTCTGACGTTTTGTCTGTGGGAAAGATGTCGTAGAGGGAAAAAATATTTCATCACATTTTCCGTGGAAATAGCGCTGGTGAAGATAGAATTCTGACGTTTTGTCTGTGGGAAAGATGTCGTAGAGGGAAAAAATATTTCATCACATTTTCCGTGGAAATAGCGTTGGTGAAGATAGAATTCCGACGTTTTGTCTGTAGGAAAGATGTAGAGGGAAAAATATTTCATCACATTTTCCGTGGAAATAGCGCTGGTGAAGATAGAATTCCGACCTTTTGTCTGTGGGAAAGATGTCGTAGAGGGAAAAAATATTTCATCACATTTTCCGTGGAAATAGCGCTGGTGAAGATAGAATTCCGACCTTTTGTCTGTGGGAAAGATGTCGTAGAGGGAAAAAATATTTCATCACATTTTCCGTGGAAATAGCGCTGGTGAAGATAGAATTCCGACGTTTTGTCTGTGGGAAAGATGTCGTAGAGGGAAAAAATATTTCATCACATTTTCCGTGGAAATAGCGCTGGTGAAGATAGAATTCCGACGTTTTGTCTGTGGGAAAGATGTCGTAGAAAGAAAAAATATTTCATCACATTTTCCGTGGAAATAGCGCTGGTGAAGATAGAATTCTGACGTTTTGTCTGTGGGAAAGATGTCGTAGAGGGAAAAAATATTTCATCACATTTTCCGTGGAAATAGCGCTGGTGAAGATAGAATTCTGACGTTTTGTCTGTGGGAAAGATGTAGAGGGAAAAAATATTTCATCACATTTTCCGTGGAAATAGCGCTGGTGAAGATAGAATTCCGACCTTTTGTCTGTGGGAAAGATGTCGTAGAGGGAAAAAATATTTCATCACATTTTCCGTGGAAATAGCGCTGGTGAAGATAGAATTCCGACCTTTTGTCTGTGGGAAAGATGTCGTAGAGGGAAAAAATATTTCATCACATTTTCCGTGGAAATAGCGCTGGTGAAGATAGAATTCCGACCTTTTGTCTGTGGGAAAGATGTCGTAGAGGGAAAAAATATTTCATCACATTTTCCGTGGAAATAGCGCTGGTGAAGATAGAATTCTGACGTTTTGTCTGTGGGAAAGATGTCGTAGAGGGAAAAAATATTTCATCACATTTTCCGTGGAAATAGCGCTGGTGAAGATAGAATTCTGACGTTTTGTCTGTGGGAAAGATGTCGTAGAGGGAAAAAATATTTCATCACATTTTCCGTGGAAATAGCGCTGGTGAAGATAGAATTCCGACGTTTTGTCTGTGGGAAAGATGTAGAGGGAAAAAATATTTCATCACATTTTCCGTGGAAATAGCGCTGGTGAAGATAGAATTCCGACGTTTTGTCTGTGGGAAAGATGTCGTAGAAAGAAAAAATATTTCATCACATTTTCCGTGGAAATAGCGCTGGTGAAGATAGAATTCCGACCTTTTGTCTGTGGGAAAGATGTCGTAGAGGGAAAAAATATTTCATCACATTTTCCGTGGAAATAGCGCTGGTGAAGATAGAATTCCGACCTTTTGTCTGTGGGAAAGATGTCGTAGAGGGAAAAAATATTTCATCACATTTTCCGTGGAAATAGCGCTGGTGAAGATAGAATTCCGACGTTTTGTCTGTGGGAAAGATGTCGTAGAGGGAAAAAATATTTCATCACATTTTCCGTGGAAATAGCGCTGGTGAAGATAGAATTCCGACGTTTTGTCTGTGGGAAAGATGTCGTAGAAAGAAAAAATATTTCATCACATTTTCCGTGGAAATAGCGCTGGTGAAGATAGAATTCTGACGTTTTGTCTGTGGGAAAGATGTCGTAGAGGGAAAAAATATTTCATCACATTTTCCGTGGAAATAGCGCTGGTGAAGATAGAATTCTGACGTTTTGTCTGTGGGAAAGATGTAGAGGGAAAAAATATTTCATCACATTTTCCGTGGAAATAGCGCTGGTGAAGATAGAATTCCGACCTTTTGTCTGTGGGAAAGATGTCGTAGAGGGAAAAAATATTTCATCACATTTTCCGTGGAAATAGCGCTGGTGAAGATAGAATTCCGACCTTTTGTCTGTGGGAAAGATGTCGTAGAGGGAAAAAATATTTCATCACATTTTCGAGTGGAAATAGCGCTGGTGAAGATAGAATTCCGACCTTTTGTCTGTGGGAAAGATGTCGTAGAGGGAAAAAATATTTCATCACATTTTCCGTGGAAATAGCGCTGGTGAAGATAGAATTCTGACGTTTTGTCTGTGGGAAAGATGTCGTAGAGGGAAAAAATATTTCATCACATTTTCCGTGGAAATAGCGCTGGTGAAGATAGAATTCTGACGTTTTGTCTGTGGGAAAGATGTCGTAGAGGGAAAAAATATTTCATCACATTTTCCGTGGAAATAGCGCTGGTGAAGATAGAATTCCGACGTTTTGTCTGTGGGAAAGATGTAGAGGGAAAAAATATTTCATCACATTTTCCGTGGAAATAGCGCTGGTGAAGATAGAATTCCGACGTTTTGTCTGTGGGAAAGATGTCGTAGAAAGAAAAAATATTTCATCACATTTTCCGTGGAAATAGCGCTGGTGAAGATAGAATTCCGACGTTTTGTCTGTGGGAAAGATGTCGTAGAAGGAAAAAATATTTCATTTACATTTTTCAATAGCGCTGGTGGAGATAAACTTCCGATATTTCGTCCGTAGGAATGGGGTCTTAGATTAGAAAATGTCTAATCACAATTTCCGTGGAAATAGCTCTGGTGAAGGTCAAGGCAGGAAAGTAAGGATTGTGCGGCTCCGGCCCAGATATAGCAGCAGTAATTTAATTTCGTTATGATATGAGACTTGTAAAGATAGAGCATAGCTGTAGGAGTCAAATACATTCTTGAACTGTATGAAGAATTAATATCTCTTTAACTATGGATTGTACATATGCCTGATTCCCTCTGGAAGTATGAGGTGCCTATAGACTTTTGAAGCAAGGAGACTTATTTAGTATACAACCATTTGTCATGACAGATAAACATTCAGGATCCGGTTGGTGAGGATGAAATTTACCTGGTTGGAGGTATTGAAAGTTAAAAATCAATTTTTCACGTATTGATCTGTTAGCAGTAGATCAGAGGAGAGATCAGCTGACAGGCGCTGGTCATCTCGCTTACTTGAACCGGAGCTCCTGTTTCAACTTGACTCAGCAAATCGTGCAATAATTACGTCATTTTAGAGACTCGCATTTTTACCACTTGGCCCACAGCCGAAGAGATCTGGTAAGGAGTTGACGCCACATTAGGAGCAAACAGTAATCTTGACTCAACAATTCAACACACATGCACGTATTATATGGATATTTGCATATATATGTCTGCATACGTGTATATCTGTGTGTATGTGTGTGTGCTGCGTGCGTTTGTGTGTGTGTGTGTATGTGTGTATACTAAAATACTTATATTCATCAGTCTGCTTTGTTGTTTACCACTGTAAATAGAGAGGCGCCAGTAGATGGGTTTTAATCTGGTTGCTTTTCTGAACACGCAACGTCAGACCTAAAACAAATGGACGGAAAAAGACTGTGGGCGAATTGCACAGATTAGATAAGATGTTTTGCAATAAAGAGCAGGAAAACAGATGAGTTTTTAATTTCATTCGAAATGAGTAAATTGACTCCAGAAGAAATCTTTATTATCTGTTTTCTCGTGCTGCACGTCGTTATCACCAGAATCATTATTATCTGTCTATATTTCTGAAATGAGGGATTGCAATTATTTACACTATTTACATTGTTCGGCAGTTGTCCTCATCTTCGCTGCCATATTCAAGACGTTTAGGCCGTTTTACGTTCCGGCCTTCGTCAGGATTAGTCTGTATTTCTGAAATGAGGGATTGTAATTATGTACACTATTTACATTGTTCGGCAGTTGTCCTCATCTTCGTTGCCATTTTCAAGACGTTTCGGCCGTTGTACATTCCGGCCTTCGTCAGGATTAGTCTATATTTCTGATATGCGGTATTATGATTACAATACTATTTACATTGTTCGGGCTGTTGTTCTCATCTTCGTTGCCTTATTCACGACGTTTCGGCCATTGTACGCTATAACCTTCTTAAGGTGATTGGAATTTCGAACTGAACCCTTTATTTCGTCCGTTTTTCTATTTCCCCATTCTACAAATATTTTCACGGCAACTGCTTTTTACCCTGGTGTCCCGACTACATTAATTTAAACGTGCTACTAGATTGGCATCCATGCTTCACCGTTAATGAAAAGCGTTACTGCGAAGCTTTTGTAGGTGACGTGGCTTCCCTCCCTCTTTTTTTTTCTACAAATATTTTCATGACAACTAAGGAGCTTCTTTTTCCTCCTGGCGCCCCGACTACATGAATTTAAGCGTGCTACTAGACTGGCATCTAGATCCCACAAGTTTACTGTTGAAATAGCTAAATGCAACCGCCACTTCTACTTCAACACTTTATTTTCTCGCACTTCCGACCTGTGGAAATCCCTTCCGTTTTCTTGCTTCCCCGACAACTACAAGCTTCAAAAATGTTAATGCAATGTCAGTTGCCATCTTCTTGGTCCCCGTTCATTTTTTTTGTCCTTTCCTTAAATCTCTCCAATTTTCATTCTTCTCATTGTTTTTCATTTTCACTCTTGTAACACCCTGCGTTCTAGTCGCATTACTGCTTTATTTGGGATGAAATGGTTTAAAAAATAATTCCCATGAATCTTTTCATTGTCTAAGACAATGTAACAGTTAACAGCCCCGACAGAGGAACTTCCAATTTATAATAAATTCTGCCTATGATATCATGTAAGCAGTTAACATTATTATAGCAATGATTTTACTATATATTCCTTTAACAGTGTGACTTCCAATGATTTTTATAATTAAATAATTCAGCAACGAATTCTTTCTTTTTTTAAAATCATTTCACCCCCAAGGAAGCCACAAAAAAGCCACTAAGACGCAACTGGTTACTGAGTATGAAAAACTATGAGAAAATGAAAAACATTATTAAGATGAGAGAACAATAAAAGAAAAGGGCGTAAGAGGAAAGAATATAGCGATTGACATTGCATTTAAATTTTAAACGTCAAAGTTAACCGGAAAGCAGTAAGCTGTAAGAAGAAACTCTTACATTGTTTACATTATTCGGACTATTGTCCTCATCTTTGTCGCCGTGTTTATAACAACGTTTCGGCCGTTGTACGCTCCGGACTTCTTCAGGTGATTGGAATGTTCAGTTCGACATTCCAACCACCTGAAGAAGGCCGGAGCGTACAACGGTTGAAACGTTGTGATAAACATGGCGACAAAGATGAGGACAATAGTCCGAATAATGTAAATAGTGTACATAATACCTCATCTCAGAAATATAGACAGATAATGAAGAAACGCTTAGCATATAATTTATGTCTGCATCAAGAAATGCCACTTCTAAAATGATGATACCTAACTGCCAATCTAATACTGCATTTAAATTCATAAAGTCTAGGTAGCAAAGAGTAAAGCAATATTTATTTTGAAAAATACAAAACTGTGGCACAAGGCCAAAAGTGTGCATAGGGAAAGGCTGGTCTTCAATCTGTCTCATCTTAAACTTAGCTAGCCACGATTACTGACCTAAACATACCACAATATTCCTTACACCAATAACAAAACATACTACAGCTACCATAATACCTCAAAGTCTCTATGTAGTCCTAACAAATTCCTATATGTACAATTTAACTGTGGGATGGGGAATAAAAACAACAACATTAAAAAAATGAAACTCCAAAGAGTAAAGCTCATCAGAACAATTATTATGAAAATATTTATAGAAAAGGCGCAGGGAAGCTACGTTACGGCGGTGGGAAAGTAACTGGAGCCGATTTGCCATGTTAGGACCAATAACTAGTAAATTCTATAATAATAATTTCTATAATAACGTCAAATAACTTTTATAATAATTACTATAATAACGTAATGAAACATACTGTTCTATATTTCAATAATTTCTAATTAATAACTTTATATTCTTTTCGCATTTTTGTGCCACCAGAATGAATGTATTACGTGTAAGTTTTCACGTATTTGTTTAATAAATCCCACCTATGATATCACTGGTTTTCATCACCTGCGAGTTAATAATATTACAAATACTGAGACTAAAACAACAGCGTTGGAAAGAAAAGCAACAAATAATTATTATGTAACCAGTTCTTAAAAAAGAAATCTATAAAGAAAGAAAACAGTAATGAAGAAACACATAAAACCTGGATATATATAAATATTTTATGGGGAAACAAAATGGCTGTTAGTTTGAACATCTGCTGCTTAAAGCACATATACCCGCTATTATTACTTCTGCGCATGTTCCAAAATGACCAGCTTACTTCCGTTATGTAATGGGTACTTGATTTTTTCCCGTCAGTTTATCAATTTTTCTTTTTATTTTCTTTGCTGTTTTTGACTGATATTTATCTTTGCGGTTTGGAAATATTAAGCGTTTTTTTCCGGCATATTGTTTATGCATTTCATTATGGTTAACATTTTGGGCCCAGGATCTGCAACTAATCATTTTGCTACACGCAAAATTCATTCCCAACTCCTAAATGCGACATGTGTTTGGGGCGTATTTAAAGAAATTTGGCTAGACCATTAAATTATTTATACTTAGTGATTAGCGCAAAACAAATAGAGAAGTAGAAAGTGAAGAAGATGAGGATAAAGAAGAAGGAAAAGGCAGAGGTGAATAATAATAATAATAATAATAATAATAATAATAATAATAATAATAATAATAATAATGGGAAGAAGAAGATGATGGTGGATAGGATGGAGAAGTAGAAAATGAAGAAGATGAGGATAAAGAAGAAGGAAAAGACAGAGGTGAATAATAATAATAATAATAATAATAATAATAATAATAATAATAGGAAGAAAATGATGGTGAATAGGATGGAGAAGTAGAAAATGAAGAAGATGAGGATAAAGAAGAAGGATAAGACAGAGGTGAATAATAATAATAATAATAATAATAATAATAATAATAATAATAATAATAATAATAATGGGAAGAAGAAGATGATGGTGAATAGGATGGAGAAGTAGAAAATGAAGAAGATGAGGATAAAGAAGAAGGAAAAGGCAGAGGTGAATAATAATAATAATAATAATAATAATAATAATAATAATAATAATAATAATAATGGGAAGAAGAAGATGATGGTGAATAGGATGGAGAAGTAGAAAATGAAGAAGATGAGGATAAAGAAGAAGGAAAAGACAGAGGTGAATAATAATAATAATAATAATAATAATAATAATAATAATAATAATAATAATAGGAAGAAAATGATGGTGAATAGGATGGAGAAGTAGAAAATGAAGAAGATGAGGATAAAGAAGAAGGATAAGACAGAGGTGAATAATAATAATAATAATAATAATAATAATAATAATAATAATAATAATAATAATAATAATGGGAAGAAGAAGATGATGGTGGATAGGATGGAGAAGTAGAAAATGAAGAAGATGAGGATAAAGAAGAAGGAAAAGACAGAGGTGAATAATAATAATAATAATAATAATAATAATAATAATAATAATAATAATAGGAAGAAAATGATGGTGAATAGGATGGAGAAGTAGAAAATGAAGAAGATGAGGATAAAGAAGAAGGAAAAGGCAGAGGTGAATAATAATAATAATAATAATAATAATAATAATAATAATAATAATGGGAAGAAGAAGATGATGGTGAATAGGATGGAGAAGTAGAAAATGAAGAAGATGAGGATAAAGAAGAAGGATAAGACAGAGGTGAATAATAATAATAATAATAATAATAATAATAATAATAATAATAATAATAATAATAATGGGAAGAAGAAGATGATGGTGAATAGGATGGAGAAGTAGAAAATGAAGAAGATGAGGATAAAGAAGAAGGAAAAGGCAGAGGTGAATAATAATAATAATAATAATAATAATAATAATAATAATAATAATAATAATAATGGGAAGAAGAAGATGATGGTGAATAGGATGGAGAAGTAGGAAATGAAGAAGATGAGGATAAAGAAGAAGGAAAAGGCAGAGGTGTATAATAATAATAATAATAATAATGGGAAGAAGAAGATGATGGTGAATAGGATGGAGAAGTAGGAAATGAAGAAGATGAGGATAAAGAAGAAGGAAAAGGCAGAGGTGTATAATAATAATAATAATAATAATAATGGGAAGAAGAAGATGATGGTGAATAGGATGGAGAAGTAGGAAATGAAGAAGATGAGGATAAAGAAGAAGGAAAAGGCAGAGGTGAATAATAATAATAATAATAATAATGGGAAGAAGAAGATGATGGTGAATAGGATGGAGAAGTAGGAAATGAAGAAGATGAGGATAAAGAAGAAGGAAAAGGCAGAGGTGAATAATAATAATAATAATAATGGGAAGAAGAAGATGATGGTGAATAGGATGGAGAAGTAGAAAATGAAGAAGATGAGGATAAAGAAGAAGGAAAAGGCAGAGGTGAATAATAATAATAATAATAATAATGGGAAGAAGAAGATGATGGTGAATAGGATGGAGAAGTAGGAAATGAAGAAGATGAGGATAAAGAAGAAGGAAAAGGCAGAGGTGAATAATAATAATAATAATAATGGGAAGAAGAAGATGATGGTGAATAGGATGGAGAAGTAGGAAATGAAGAAGATGAGGATAAAGAAGAAGGAAAAGGTAGAAGTGAATAATAATAATGATATCGGACAAGTGTAGGCTGTGGGTATAGAGGTGAAAAATATCGCCCACGTCATTACAGCTTGTGGAATATTTGCTGAGAAAGATTATCAGCTACGTTCTATTAACTGCAGAAAATATATATTTCAATCGACGACAAATAGTACATTTTTTTTAATCAATTCCCCTCAAGCAAGGCGATAATGCCACTAAGACGCAAAGGGGGTGGGGGTTCTGGGAGTGAAATAGAATGAAAAACCTTTAGAAAGAACCGGAAGCACTATCCTAGACAAGAAACAAAGACCAGAGAGGAGTGTGAACTGGGCGATAGGCGAGCATAACTACTCCTATTGAAGAGAAAAAAAGAAAATAAAGAAAAAAATAGTAAATCAAATTTCACAGTTCAGGTGGAGACGTTAGAAGTATAGAGTTGAAGTAGACCGTAGAATGGACCGGAAAGCCAGTCCTAAAAAAATGAACAAGTGATAGGCCTCTCCTCCTGTTCAAACGGACGACAATGAAGCGTACGGTATAGGGAACTTATTTAATGCTATTGGAAGAGTTAAATGAATTAGTAAATAAAATTTCAGAGTCCAGGTGGAGACGTTAGAAGTATAGAGTTGAAGTAGACCGTAGAATGGACCGGAAAGCCAGTCCTAAAAAAATGAACAAGTGATAAGCCTCTACTCCTGTCCAAACGGACGACAATGAAGTAATGGGAACTTATTTAATGCTATTGGAAGAGTTAAATGAATTAGTAAATACAATTTCAGAGCCCAGGTGGAGACGTTAGAATTACATAGTTGAAGTAGACTGTAGAATTGACCAGAAAGCCAGTCCTAAACAGGAAACAAAAGATACACCTCTACTCATGTTCTATAGACTGGAGAGCAGTGTAACCTGGGCTATTGGCAAACCTTCCACAATCTAGAGAATGTAATTAAAAACGAGGCGAAAGAAGCCGAAACTTCTTTTTTCTTATTCTTTCACTTGGTGACTTCCGATTGTGGGTGTTTTTAACATCCAAACAAAACGCATACCTGAGGCCACCAAACTAGACACCAGTATTGTTGACAAAGAAACAAGAAAATCCCTTCACAGCGACCTGGATATTCTTGGTGAGCCAAACATAAAAGTCAGAGAAATTATCGCCAATCCGAAGACCGTTCTTCTTCGAAGCCCGTGGACTGGCGCTACATAATCACAAAGGAAAAACTATAACAAAATAGAGAAACTACATCATTAAGGACTATCAAGGGTAGTAACCTCTAGAATGGATATCACATGTAACTCGAAGAGAAAATAATGACATAATCAAGATGTCGACATTCTACACAATTTCAAAGAAAAGGTTCGGAAAGAAATTCCCATCAATACTGCAAAAAGCGATAAGAGTGAACTTAAGAAATCTAACTTCATAAAAAAAATGTTTAGTAAAAGTTTTTATGAAATTCAAGCTTTGGTACGACTGATTGCTCGGCCAATGAATACCGAATGTTCGCGTACAAGGAAACGATCAAGATTATCATTAGAAATGAGGAAAACAGATACTACACTTTGATTCCAGCCCTAGGGCCATGAAATGAAGAAAAGTGTAACTGTCGTCACATTGGTTGCGTTTCAATAAATGCCGAATGTTTCCTTATAAGGAAATGGTTAATATTGTTATTAACATTAGAAATGAAGAGAAAGCATACCACACTTTGATGTAGCCTGCAGGAAAGAAAAGCCTTACTCCAGTAGCACTGGCTGCTTGGTCAATGTTTTTCTCCAATTATGTTTAACAGAACCTGTAGAACAACATTAGATCTGTCATCACGCCTTTCAGCATGCCAACACCTTAAATAGTCAGCTACTGTCAGGTTAAAATATGTATTTCTGCGATATGTTAAATTTAAAGTAAATAAATAATTTGTTTCAAATCAGATTAATTAAACTTTAAATAAGCTAATACTCCACAAATAAAGTTTCAGAAGGGTATGTTTTATTTTTTGAAGATTTTTTAATTTTAAATCAAATTTTTTAACAAAAAAAAGAAAAAAAACCCTTCCAGCCAATTTAAATTAGTTCTGAAATAGAGCAAAGTATTTTGCTTATTGGAAATATTAAATTTAATCTATTAACTTGAAATTAAAATTAAAATAAACTTTAAGAGAGATTTTTCTTTTTTTAAAATTCATCAGGTATCGCGAATTTCTGGAGGTATCTAACTAAAATGTTATAGGGTTGATTTGTTACTTGACATAGCAATCTCTTGGGATATGTCGGTAGCTACTTTATTCCAATTATCTACGTTTAATTAATTTCTTCTAGCTGTCTTCGTTCTATATTCGATTTGTAATTTGGATTTCTGTTTAGTCTTGGCCCGTGTTTCACTCTTTTTGCCTCTCTTGTCTGGAATTTTAACAACTCGGCACATTGGTCGGCGTCAGGTGGGGTTGGGACGAGGTTTCGGTTTCAAGTCGTCGACCCGGTTCGCAAAATTTTCAACTGTTAATTGGTTGAAGATAAGCGACCACTTGAATGGTCCTCCAGGTATCGCCAGGAGTCTCAGGGCGTCTTTAGGAAGAACGGATTAATATGGTTTTCGAAAAGGCTGAAGAAAGTGATAGGTAGGTCAAGGTAGGTGAAAAGTGCGTTGTAAGGGAATGTATGGAAAGAAAGAAAGAAAGAAAGAAAGAAAAAGAAAGAAAGAATGAAAGAAAGAAAAAAGAAAGAAAGAAAGAAAAAAAAGAAAAGAGAATGTCAGTGAAAAGAAAAGTTAAAAATACAAAAGCCAATATTAGACGAGCAAGAAAGAAAGTCGGAAAGAAAGGAAGCAAGAGAGAATACAAATTATAATATGAGAAGTTGCGTGTGAAATTGAACAGGCAAGATTAAACGAGAAACAGAGAAAGAACGAAAGAAAAGAAGAATAAATACAAACTATAAAATGGGAAAAAAGCGAGTGAAGGTGGCGAGACAATGTTGAATGAGAAAAAAAAAAGATAGAAAGAAAGAAAGAATGGAAGAGAAGAAATGGTATGAGAAAAATCCTGCGAAGATGAAGAGGCAATACGGAACAAAAAAGAAAGAAAGCTAGAGAAGAAAAGGAAAGAAAAGAAAAGAAAAGAAAAGAAAAGAAAGAAATAGTACAAGCTATAAAATGAGAAAAGGCAAGTGAAGTTGAACTGGTACTAAGGAAAGAAAGAAAGAAAGAAAGAAAGAAAGAAAGAAAGAAAGAAAGAAAGAAAGAAAGAAAGAAAGAAGCCAGCTGTAGAGGTGAATAAAGCTAGTACAGAAAAATATGGGCTGCTAAGGAAAGGAAAGGAAAAGAAAGAGAGAAAGAAAGAAAGAAGCCAGCTGTAGAGGTGAAAAAAGATAGTGTAGAAATATATGGGCTGCTAAGGAAAGGAAGGAAGGAAGGAAGGAAAGAAAGAAAGAATGAAAGAAAGAAAGAAATAAAGAAAGAAAGAAAGAGAGAGGAAAGTACTAATACAAGTTATATAATGGAAATTGCGAGTGAAGTTAGTGAAACGATATCGAATGAAAAAAAAAGAAAGAAAGAAAGACAATAATCCAATGAGAAAAATCGTATGGAGATGAAGAGGCAGTACTGAACAAAAAAGAAATAAAGATAAAGAAGAAAAGAAAAGAAAAGAAAAGAAAGAAATATGAGTACAAGTTATAAAAAGAGAAAAAGAGAGTAGAGGTAGGAAAGGCAGTATTGAATGAGAAAGAAAGAAAGAAAGAAAGAAAGAAAGAAAGAAAGAAAGAAAGAAGCAAATAAATATTAAAGTGCCGTGCAAGTTGGGAAGGGGCAGAAAGGAAATAATGGCAAATACACCAACAGACTCTACTCAATGACTCCCACTACTGGAAATAAGACATGCCGGTCAGTATATATGCCTCTGATTCGTTTTTGCGAGACAAAATTTTCTGAAATATCGTGACGATAAATGTATCGGTTTAATAATATGACAAAATATTGGAATAAACTAAACTTACGTAATACATAAACAAGGTGATGGCGAGAACAAAAGAGAGATATAACACACACACACACACACACACACACACACACACACACACACACACACACACACACACACACACACACACACACACACACACACACACACGTATGTTTGTGTGTGTTTAAATTATATGCTCTGATATGGGGGACTTATATTGTTGAACACTATTTTGTTTTTAGCGTTATGTTCCTTTGAGGAGGCCCTATTATGAGGAACTTTCTTCGCAGTCTTCATTTTTTTCCGTCCCAAATAATAGTAAAAATTCAGTACTTCCGTATAAGTCTTCCCCCAAACCCTGGTAAGTTTGGCTGGTGTATGCATAGTATGTATATATCAGCTACGCTGGTTGTAACATCTTGAACTTGCTGAGGGAGTATCAAATGCTGATTTTCACAAATGTCATTGATCGATCACAACTCACAGGCATGAAACTTTTAGTTGTGGCCGGTTACTGTTCAAGGGGAATTTATACATACTAGAATTTTTATATAGTTAGTTACCGCTAACATTTCTGGTCGAGATTCAACTTCAATTCACAATTTCACAAACTAATCGAGGAAATTTAAATAAGCCGATTTATTTGTAAAAATACTTTGACAAAAACCCTACTTCGCTGTTTAACAATTCCTTTAATTTAATTTTATAGGACTTCATGATAAACAATAATTTTAAAGAAGATTTCTTTTTTTCTTTTTCGTTTGTAACATCGAAAAACAAATTTTTGGGATTTCTTACTCTTGAGCATGCAATGTATAATTGGTCATGCGTAGATATTTCTTTATGAAAATTACAACTTTTTGAAATGTTTACTCGTGTGATTTGTTTATAGTTCTCGCAAACGCAGAGTGAACTGGGAACTGGATTCTTGTATATGTAAAACTTAAAGAAAAGTCATGCAAAATCAATATTGCATTCTTATTAAATAAGTATTTGCTATTTTAATAATTAAATTGTTTTGAAAATAGTGGGAGTATTTTGTACATTAAATAGTAAAACTTTTATTTTTACCCCAAAAATCAATGAAAATTTATTGTACTAAGTTACATACCCTAGTAAAACCAACTGTACTTTGTGCCCCCCTTACTGTCTGCACTTCTCCCCAAAATTTGGTTTCGATCGGTCAATGTCTGGCTATTTTAGAGTTTGTGAGACGGACTAACGGAAAACACAGAATTTTATATATAGATATATCATGAAAAGTTATGGTGTCGTTTCTTTTTTAATATGCAAATTCTTTTGTTAGTAGAATTAAGTTTAGTTTCTTTATAAGATGAAATAATTTAGAGTAAGTGAATAAATTAGTATTTAGTAAGTGGTCATCTATACAGCGAAATTATACAGTATTTGTGGATAAGATATTTTGAAATGGGTCAGATTTTAAGAATGCTAAAAATAGACCGATTAAAACACAACTGGCTAGAGAATCCATCGGTAGTTCAAAATTTGTTTTTAAAAGCTATCAGTGAACATAAAAAACTGGTATAAAATAGACAGAATTTGATGACTTTCTTGATCAACTGGGTGGGATTTTTACACGTTAAAATTCTCCTGCTCTCGTCAACAAATTAAATAAAAAAACAACAACATAAATATTAAAAGTAAAGTCATGGCTAACTTAGATATTAAAATCTTATTTAGTAACATACCAGTAGAAAATGTTTAAACTTTCTACCTGATAAAATCAAGAATAAAGCCTCTTCAAAATACTCATGAGAAGAATATAAGATTAGATGATAAAGAAGACAGCGTAGTTAGATAACAGCGGTCATTAATTAGCAGGGTAATTGAGAACTCTTCAAAGGAGGAAGGTAGGGAAATAAGAAATGAACGCTGAAGGTTCGAAAAAAAAAAACGATTTAAAAAAGAAAAAAAAAAAGAGAAGGTTACGTTAACGACTAAACATGACAAAATCAAAAAGAAATTAGGAAGATGGCGGTGAAACGAAAATCCGAAAAACAGTAATTTGTCGTCTGTCGGTTCGGTTTTGGCGCGAAAACGGTTCTTGGCTCCGGAGTCATCATGATAATTAAGAATCATTTAAATCTGATTTGCCAATCACTGGGGGTTCAGCCCTACTTGTCTGGTGATCGCTACTCACCGACGAACGTTGCAGACAACTCTCTACCCGTTTTTACCTCCCTAATTCGTTGCTCTCGCCATGAAGCCAGTTAGTTTTACGTCTCTTACTGAATGGCTATCGCCATTCGTCTTAACTCTAATGAGGATGGGTTTTATTTCTTAAATTACTTTACTCTAAGACTCTTACCGAACGTGCCAATCAAACAGGATGAAAACAGAGTTTACAACGATACTCGTTTCTTTGTCTCTTTAGGGTTTGCTAATCGACTAAAATAGTTGGTTATTTTACGTACACGCTTGAGATTAGCTTTCGAGCTGAGAGTAACGTCGGCTTTATGATTATTGATTTTAACGGCAACAAGACCTTCCACCTCTTAGCAGGACTGGTGCAGTGTTAAACTAAGATGTTTAAATATCGCTATATACGTCATTCTCAGGCTTCGTATGAATCTATTTCGAGGTCTGAATATAGCTTGTCTATTTCAGTACGGCTCCAGAGTTCGGTGTTCGGGTTCAGGAAAAAATAAAGGCTTACAGTGACTTTCTAGATAGACAGATATGTTCCCTACTGGCTCAACATAATCTTACGTTCACCATTATTCGGTATTGTGTCGTACGAATATTATTAAATATAGGTAGCTTCTTTATATGCAGAGTTTCATGAGGATATGCTTCAGAGATGCGTTGTTTAAAAGAGACGTAATAGGTCACGGTTCGATTTCGGTTTAGAACCACGATTTCAATTTGGGATTTTAAAGATAAAACCTTCCAATAAGAAAATTGGCGCGACATAATCTTTCTATATTCAATTATCCACCATCTGGTTTTAAGGTAAACTGTGCTGAATTTAGTACGTATGCACCTTTGTTTTTCGCTCAACGTATAATCCGCAAAATTACTCAAGGAAGATTAAAATAATCAGTAATCATCAAGCTATTTCTATTATTTGGATATAAAAGATTTTACAAGATGGCGAATATACTAATTAATTGAAGACAGTAAATTATTATACAACTTGATTTATTTTTATAATAACCGCATAAGCAATACATTTTTATCGTAAAATCATTTGCCACGTCTTTTCATAGAAAAATGCTGAGTAATACCTTTTTATATTAAGTTGCAATCCATTTTTATACAAATGATTATTAATATTTTTTTATTAAAATAACTTGCAATGCATTTTTATAGCAAACTCATTGGTTATAAATTTTCATAGAAAATGCCTTTAATTATGCATTTTTATTTAAAATAAATTTAAATATATTTTTGGCAATGCCAATTTATATTAAAGCATTTCACATGGAAAAAAATATAATATTTATAATTCCTTATAAAAATCCAACATGAATATATTCTCACCTGTTCGATTTCAAACAGGAGAAAGCTATGAGCATCACACACACACACACACACACACACACACACACACACACACACACACACACACACACACACACACATACGCACACGCACACACACACACACACCTGAAGAAGCTCAGAATGTTCAAAAGCTGAAACGTTGTGGGTATAACAACAAAGATGGCGATACTAATTGGGAAGTCATCTAATGAAGAATGTTACTCATGTAATATTTCGCGACATAGCAATTCACAGTTATAATAAAGAAATATCTTTGGAAAGTCGTGATCGTCCTCCTCCTGATGGGACGCGCCCTTAAAAAGACAGAACCGACCAGGAGATTTCATGTATAATGAAAGCGTGAAGCAAAGTTTTATTGCACCATCCTGTTATAATTGTGTCTGTTCTCCACTTCGATAATTCAGTCCTGGGTACGACGATAAACTACATCCAGCAGCAAAGTCTCTGATCTGGAGATTGGGGGTTTTGAGGAGCGTGGAACCACCTCTTAACTACTGTTGTTCCTAGGTCCACTCTGACCCGAGGTGGTAGCACTTGTTAGAGTCCCAACTATGGGCAAATAGTAAACCCCCAAACAAAACCCTGTGAAAGTATAAAAATACATTTTGTATAGTAAGAATACCAGGAATACATTTTTATATAAAAAGGACCAGCAATATATATTTATAGTAAAATGACCAACAATATATATTTACAGCAAAATGACCATGTATCTTATGTATAGTTGAATGCGTTCAAGATATATTTAGTTGAAGCCATAAAACTGCGTTTAAAATATTTAGATTTCGGTATTATAAAAGCTGATATGCCTACTTACTGTCAGTACCTCATAAATAACAGACGATTCCGCGGGTTAATCGCGTGGAAAGAGAGGAAAAGACATTACTCAGTTTCAGTGAGAAAATGAAATAAAGAAAGAAAGAAAGGAAGATAGGAGTGGGGGTGGAGAGAGAATCAGATTAAGCTGATAAGAGCAGGTACTACACTTTGATTTCAGCCAAAAAGGCCGAAAATCATGACGATCGCGATAAAAAACGACATTTTTCAGGCGCACTCTATCGAACGACAGAAAACGAATAAGTCAATCGTCAAAAATCCAATTACCATACGTTAAATAAAATAGCATCGTCTGCTGAATTATTTTAAAATTATTATTAAAAGAAATGTTCGTAAAACGAGGATTTGGTTAGAAATAAATAAATAAGGGAAGATAAAAGGGCTTAACGTCTTCTGCCAATATCTGATAAATAATGGACTATTCCGTTTTGTTTGCGTAGAAAGAGGGGAAAAGACACTACTTGGTTTCAGCAAGAAAATGAATGAAAGAAAGAAAGAAAGAAAGAAAGAAGGAAGGAAGTATAGAAGTGTTTAACGGCTGTTTCAGTGAAATGGAAAAAGTTTTCAATTTCAAATCTTTTCATTTCTATTCACTTCAACAACTAGCATTCATATTTATGATTGTTATTGCAATCTTCTGTTAAAGGTTGTTAAGTTCAAATATTTAACGATGTGATAGGAGAAATTCTACGGATATTTTATTGTCGTAGAACTCGCCATGAGCTTATTCAATCATTAACTTAAGAGTTGAGAATTAAGATTCATCAGAAAATTTAAATAGGAAAACCCATGAAATTTTCACGGGTCTTTTAAGTTGAAATAAATACCGTCTATACTCACGTATCATGCGACTTTTGAAGATCTAATTTTGAAGCTAATTTTATTACACGAGACATAAAATTAGCTTATATCCTGCTGGCCCTGGCCACGTCGTTAACCAAACTGTATATCCATTTCCTGTTGTCAAATTAGCTTCAAAGTTAGGTCTTCATAATACTCGTGTATATACAGTATGCATAATACACTAAAAATCTCGCGTCCTCGTTAAGACGATAAACCACATCTGGCAGCAAGGCCTCTGATCAGGTATTTTGAGGAGCGTGGAACCACTTCTTAAGTGCTGATGTTCCCAGGTCCACCTTGTGCCGGAGTGGTAGCACCTGTTAGGGTCCCAGCTATGGGGTCAAAACACTATGAAAGTGTAAAAATAGGATTTAATACCAGAAATACTTTGTAAAAAATTATTACCAGCAATACATTTTTGAAAAAATACATTTAAAATAAATAAATAAATGAATAAATAAATAAATAAATTACCAGGTATACATTAAGAAAAAAATGACCAGCAATACATTTTTGAAAAAAAAATATATCGGCGATAAAAATCTTGTTGGCATTATATGACCCAGTAACACGGTGGTTCAATGTGATGTCGTATACTCTTTATACCACACCTGTAAACGAAGATTACAGCACGTCTTATTTCCAAGTGCTCACTCAGCTTGGTACTGGTATAGTGATTTTCCAAGCGCAGCTTAGATGTGGCACAAAGCTGAAAGTATGGGGCACCCAGTGAGGATCGAACTCCCTATTAGCCGTAAAACAAACCAAACCGAACCAAACTAAAAATCTCGGCTCAAAATTCTGCTCATAATATATCACGCTTTACTATATTAACTAAAATTCACCCCATACAAGAACCAAGGAAGGTAAAAGGTTACTGAAGAGTGAAGACGGTTGGGTGTGAGCGGTCAATATAAGGGGCGCAGATTATGGGGATATGCGTGAAAGATAAAGTTTAACCCTAGGCTTAAAGAGATTAAGATTATAGTGATCGAGAAAACATCCTTCTGGGATTCTATTCTACGAATCAACATTTCTTGGGAAGAAGCTAACCGAGTGGAAATGAAATACGAAGGAAGTGAAGGTGGTTCACTTCGATGTACACGCACGGTGTGGCCGATCTTAGCTAGGAGGGTGAGAGTTGGGGAAACTAAGGAATGTAGCCCGGAGTGTGTGTATGTGTTAGTTGCTTGAAGAAGGCCGGAGCGTACAACGGCCGAAACGTTGTAATAAATATGGCGACAAAGATGAGGACAATAGTCCGAATAATGTAAATAGTACATATAATACCTCATCTCAGAAATATAGACAGATACTGAAGGGCCGAAACGTTGTAATAAATATGGCAACAAAGATGAGGACAATAGTCCGAATAATGTAAATAGTGTACATAATACCTCATCTCAGAAATATAGACAGATACTGAAGGGCCGAAACGTTGTGATAAATATGGCAACAAAGATGAGGACAATAGTTCGAATAATGTAAATAGTCTACATAATACCTCATCTCAGAAATATAGACAGATATTGGTTGTTATTGTTTAGCGGCATATCAACACCTCTATGGGTTATTTAAAGCCGAAATCTAAATACAGGGTGACCACTGAAAGACTGAATGATATAAAACAAAAATAACTTTTACAAACACTTGTGTTTTATTTTTTTTTTATTCTTTTATTTGGAAATTAATGGATTTCAGGGTCTTCTGAAGCGATATTGATGCCTAGCTGAGCAGAGCGACCACGGGTAGAAGCTGATGGGTCCTCAAGGATACTCTACCGTACAGCTTCCACCGCTCAGTCAGTGCGCACAGTGCGCTTAGGACCTCTTCCTAGAATATCGCCATGACCCATAAGTTGTTGATGTGTCTTTAAACAAGCAAATCTAATAAAATCAAATAAGCTTTGTATTTGGTGAACAATAAGCAGAAACACACTTACAAGTGTATTAGATCTTCCAATCGCCCCACAAACGTTTGATCTTGTGCCAGACTTATCTCAGTGTGTATATATCAGTGACATGAAAGAATTCCTAGCTAGAGAAGTCCTGCCCACACAAATTTTTATCTGCACAAAAGCTGTGTATCATTTACCATATACTGAATTGGGAAAGCAGAATAACATATATTTTTATTACTTCAAATCTCCCAAGTAAATTTTGGCATTAAATGACCCATAACGTGTTGATATGCCGTTAAACAAATCAACCAATTTTCACCGGCCAATTATATATATATATATATATATATATATATATATATATATATATATATATGTTGACGCAATGTCGGGCTGGGTTTCTTGGCGATTTGTCCCTCAGCTGAATTAAGATATTTAAGATTATTTTGAAAAAACTTCCTTAATGTTCGCGAATCACGCGAAAACCTATTACAAATAAAAGGAAGATGAACAAACAAAATGGAGAGGAAGATGACATTTCTTCACACTAGATAGCGCTATGCATGTAAAAATAAACATATGAAAAATAGATTAAATCAATGGCGAAGATACTTTCCTCGAGCAAATATTGAGAGACGTTAAACGCTGAAAGGGCTTAAAAGCTCTAATATTTGCAAAGGTTTATGGAAAATAGGCTTATTTCTAAACCTAGTGTCCTTTGCAACCGATCAAATGAAGTGTGTTCTTTCCTTTTCAAACGCAGCTGTAGTCAAGGGGTTAGAGCGTTGGACATCTGAGTGTGAAGGTCAGTATCCTTCACGCGATGCAGTGTCGGAGGTACTGTTTCGTACAGAGGTTCTGCCGCTAGCTAGCTAGCTGCACCCGCTATGCAGAGAGGCTTTTCTTTTCAGTTCAACTCTCTTGATAATGTTGGAAGAGACATGATTTATTTGGTGCCTATTCAGTTATGCGTCAACGAAATAAAAGAAGAATATTTTAAACCAGAAATGCAGCACGGATTTGGCATGTTTGAACACACAGTGTATTTAACGAATGAATATCTACTTTATTTATTCCAGTCTGTTCATTATCTATCTATCTATCTATCTATCTATCTATCTATCTATCTATCTATCTATCACATTCTGTTCATATCTATGTATCGATCAATCTATGTCAGTCTGTTCATTATCTATCTATCTATCTATCTATCACATTCTGTTCATATCTATGTATCGATCAATCTATGTCAGCCTGTTCATTATCTATCTATCTATCTATCTATCTATCTACCTATCACATTCTGTTCATATTTATGTATCGATCAATCTATGTCAGTCTGTTCATTACCTATCTATCTATCTATCTATCAGTCTGTTCACATCTATGTATCTTTCAATCTATGTCAGTCTGTTCATTATCTATCTATCTATCTATCTATCTATCTATCTATCTATCTATCTATCTATCTATCACATTCTGTTCATATCTATGTATCGATCAATCTATGTCAGTCTGTTCATTATCTATCTATCTATCTATCTATCTATCTATCAATCTGTTCACATCTATGTATCTTTCAATCTATGTCAGTCTGTTCATTATCTATCTCTCTATCTATCTATCTATCTATCTATCTATCTATCTATCTATCTATCTATCTATCTATCTATCTATCACATTCTGTTAATATCTATGTATCGATCAATCTATGCCAGTCTGTTCATTATCTATCTATCTATCTATCTATCTATCTATCTATCTATCTATCTATCTATCTCAATATTGAGATAGATATGAACAATCTATCTCAATCTGCTCATATCTATCTATCTTAGTCTATTTTATTATATATATATATATACATATATATATATATGTGTGTGTGTGTATGTGTGTGTGCGTGTGTAAAACATTTAAATTAATATTTTAACTGATACACATATTTGAGTAGATGCTTCGTTTATTTATTAAACAATATTCCAGCGGGATTCAATCCAGCGTCCTTCGGGGCTGAGAGGGTGCTGTCATTTAGCCCGGTACATCTTACCGACTTGCTCATGGAGAACATTCGGTCAAGCGAGTTGACATTTCATGCTTTCAAGCGTCAATTATCCTGCAAGCGGTAGCTCCCGGTGCCCTGAGGGGGCGCAGGATCGATTCTCACCAGAGAACACATATTTTTCTTTAATAAGATTTATCGAACATTTAAGCCGAAAATAAATAAAATTTACTGTTTAAGAAATAAACTCAAATACTCAAATACGAGTATCCATTAAAAATTACGTTTAATAAAAAAATAAATATAAAAAATAACGTCTACCAGCCTGTACATTTGAAACACTAAATAAAGAACATTTCATCTCCGGCAGGGTTTGAATTTGAACCCCCTTAATAGGGGAAACCGTCATCTGATCTTTTACGTAGGAATAAAGTGTCGCTGCCGACAATTGAGGTTGAACATAGATCGCCAGTTAGCAAAACCACAGGCGATCCCATTATTGAATTAAATAGAGCACGTGACCATAGAGGAAACGCATATACAGGAAGTCGCGTGACGTCTAGACTGATCGCTATTGCTATCCTATCCTCTGTTACTGTCAGGATCGTTATTTCTACTCTATCCTCTATTACTATACGGACCGCTATTCTCAACTCAATTCACTATACTATTTCTCTATTCGGATCACGATACGGATTACTTTCCCAACGAGTATTATCGAGCAAGTACTATTAGTGCGAGTGATATTCGAAGGCGTCTGACGCCAGCATTGTTCAACGGCGTTACTATAGTTGTAGTGATTTTCCAAGCGTAGCTTAGATGTGGCACAAGGCCGAAAGAATGGGGCACCCAGTGAGGATCGAACTCACTACTCACTCGTAATTGTTCTAGCGAGACAAGCTTGCTAACCATTACACCGCCTCGAGGTGCCCGCGTTACCATAGTTGTATCTGCGATTACAAAGTCTCTACTACAACGAGCAGTACGAAAGTGATAACGAGTATTCGTTGTCATCACTAAAGTGGCAACGGGTGTTCGTTGACATCACAAAATGAGCACAGAACGTAGGTTTCGATTACTCTTTGAAAGAATGCATTCAGATTTTCTCGAAAGTGTACATTTGCTCTATATCTTTGGACTATTCTTAATGTCTGTATCCAAAATGTAAACGATAACAAAAGAAAAAAAATACAAGGTTGTCTAATATATATATATATATATATATATATATATATTTAGAATTGGACATAGTCCGACAATTTATTTAAAGACATTTTTTATATATATTATGTTTAACGTTCTTTTTATAGATACAAGTATTTAAGCAAATGCTCTGTTTTATAATAAACAGTATTAAATAACATTTACCGGCCTGAATGTCCGAGAAATTTTCATAGAAAATTTTCGCTCTCCGACAGGAATCGAAACTGTATCCTATACAGAAACATCATTTCGCGTGATGTGCCTTAACCGTTCGGCCACAGAGCAGCGTCTGGTTAGCAAGGTCGATTTTACTATCTTTAAACTTAAATCTTCCATGAATCTCTTCTATTCATATCTGCTCTAGCGTATCAAATGTAAACAAATGACGTCATATATTTTTAGAATTGGACATAGTCCGACAATTTATTTAAAGACATTTTTTATATATATTATGTTTAACGTTCTTTTTATAGATACAAGTATTTAAGCAAATGCTCTGTTTTATAATAAACAGTATTAAATAACATTTACCGGCCTGAATGTCCGAGAAATTTTCATAGAAAATTTTCGCTCTCCGACAGGAATCGAAACTGTATCCTATACAGAAACATCATTTCGCGTGATGTGCCTTAACCGTTCGGCCACAGAGCAGCGTCTGGTTAGCAAGGTCGATTTTACTATCTTTAAACTTAAATCTTCCATGAATCTCTTCTATTCATATCTGCTCTAGCGTATCAAATGTAAACAAATGACGTCATATATTTTTAGAATTGGACATAGTCCGACAATTTATTTAAAGACATTTTTTATATATATTATGTTTAACGTTCTTTTTATAGATACAAGTATTTAAGCAAATGCTCTGTTTTATAATAAACAGTATTAAATAACATTTACCGGCCTGAATGTCCGAGAAATTTTCATAGAAAATTTTCGCTCTCCGACAGGATATATATATATATATATATATATAAAAAGGAGGAAGCAGATTTGTATCCCGCGGGGGAGCACATTTTCTTTATTCTCTGTGTAGTGCAGGCCGGGAGACTTAATTCGTACTCATGAAGAAAAAAGGAGTCTGTTCAATCATACGTGTCCACATAATATTAATATTTCCAAAAATTTAAGAAAACGGTTAAAAAAAGACCTCATGTTATTCAAAATATATAACACATAATTTAATCGTACACTAAATTAATTCAAATAACAATTTGCACAAAATTGCTACAATTAAATTAAACTTTTTCCAAACATCACTTACTCCATAACGTTTCTTAGACATTAGATTGTATCACTTCGTGTCATCCATAGAACGCCTGACATTTTCAGCTAACCTGAAGAATATTTATGAGCGATCCTAACTCAAGATTTTTGAATAACCAATAACATTTTTGACCTTGTATATAAATACGTATCAGAAAATAAAATCCTTGCAGAGCCGAAACGTATCAGCTAAGATAACATTTCCTTTCGTCTTTATCATTCATATTCATTCATATATATATATATATATATATATATATATATATATATATATGCATACAATCTTGTGTACATTGAAACACGTATTCTGGGGTTGCAGTTTCTCTCTCTCTCTGTGCGCGCCTGTGTGTGTGCGTGTGTTTATGCGCACGCGCGCAATTCTGTTTATTTTGTGTCACCCGGTGTTGGAGGATGGAACACTAACAGCAATGAAAAGCCTATTATTTGCCTATTTATTATTAATGGCAAACAATGCTTCTCTTTGGATGGACACCAGAAGACACTTCTTGCGAATTTAATGTAGATGGCGCAAATCTTGGCTTAATGACAAAACGAAACGGAACCAAACGAACGCAGAAGAAAGTCAATTGTCTTAAATAATCTACAGGAAAAAAAAAGTTCTGATCCATATACCTTGATTTTCAATTTAACGTGTGACTCGAGTTATAATCTCGTCAGCTCGAGACTTTCTTATCAGCATGACTGATGCTAACCTACAGGAAAGTGACTTGTGCACTTTCTCGGACTAACGTTCTCGGCTGACATGAAGTGGAAGGACCTATATTGAGTCCATTTCTATGTCAGCTGCTAAGAATGTTGGTTCATTGTTTCGTGCGAAACATGCAAGATAGATAGTTTATGCGCCCATGCTTAGAATATTCTTGCCACATATGACCCGGCTCACCTGCTATTTACATTGAGCTCCTTGATAAAATCCAAAGAAGAATCAGCAATATTATTGGTCTTGACCTGGCATCTCGGCTTCAGTCATTTTCTCACAGCCGTAAAGTTAACCCTCTGTGTTAAAACTTCCGGTCAAACAAAGATTTTCTTAAAATTAAATTGTCTTTGTTTTTAGTTTGTTGTGTTCAAAAAGGCTCTATTCGGTTTTTGAAGTCTTACGTGGCCGAGTAGTCAGTCACGTAAGATCCAATGACGGTTCTCCATAGGGGATGCAGGTTCGAATCCTGTCGGAGGACGCATATTTTTCTGGCAAGATTTCTCGAATATTCAGGCTGCTGCATGTAATTGGATAAGAAATAATTTTAATTAAAAAAAAATACTGTTTAATTTAAAAACAGGTTCTTCTCGAATATGAGGATCCATAAAAAATTACGTTTAAACAACTATTTACGAAACAGTATATTTATTTTCGTCTACCGGCCTGAATGCTTCAGAAATCCTATTAAAGAAAAACTAGAAAGTATATTAATCTGTGTCACTCAGAGAAACAACATCGTAGGAAATTTATCACGATAGTACCTTTTTTGAAGTACCTGTGATAATAATAAGGTATCAATAATTCCATTTGGTGTTAGGGCCTTGGGTTTGTTCGGAAAAGGTTCAGACAGACTCATTGAAGGGATCTCTGGTAACCCATGCCTTAATGAAATACAAAAGTATTTTCACAAGTGCAGCTCACACCTTACAAAGGGCTTTATCTCTGTAAATTGTTTGGTATTTTATGTTGTTTTAAGTTATTTTTTCTTTGACAAAATGTTTTCAATGGAAAATGTCTTGATGCCATTTCTGAGCTTAGGTCTCGTGTTGGGAGCCACAAGAAAATGAGTAAACAACAGAAAACAGAGGAAAATAATAATAATCCTTAAAGAAATACAAAAAAAAAATGTTCTCACGATTACAGCCCACACATTACGAAGGGCATTATCTATGTAAAATGTGTGCGTGATTTTTTTAAAAATTGCTCAGTGGAAAATTTCATGATGCCATTTCTGACTTTAGATCTCTGGGAAAGAAATCATTACACACCAGAGATAAAAGGAAAGAAAATAATAATAATAATAATAATAATAATAATAATAATAATAATAATAATAATAATAATAATAATAATAATACGGAGATAGGACCTGTTACAATTCTATGGGACTACACAATACACACTGACAGAACAACCAAAGCCAACCGCCCAGACATTGTTATTAAAGACCACACACAAAATAAGTGCCTCCTTATTGATATGGCAGTCCCTGCAGACTGCAATGTATCTTTGAAGATATTCGAAAAACTGTCAAAATACAAGAACCTTGAAATAGAAATATCAAAAATGTGGCACATGGGAACATCAACAATTCCTGTTGTAGTTGGAGCCCTTGGACTGGTTGGAAAAGATTCCAGTAGGCTGATTGAAGGGATCCCTGGAAGTCCATGCCTCAAAGAGATACAAAAAATTGTTCTGACAAGTACAGCCCACACTTTACGAAGGGCTTTATTTATATAATTATTTTATTTTATTTTTTATTTTATTTTTATTTTTTTGCAGTGGAAAGTGTCATGATGCCATTTCTAACCTTAGGTCCCTGGGTGGGACCCGGAAAGAAATGTGTAAACGCCAGATATCAAAGGAAATAATAATAATAATAATAATAATAATAATAATAATAATAATAATAATAACAACAACAACAACAACAACAACAACAACAATAATAATAATAATAATAATAATAATAATAATAATAATAATAATAATGAATTCCATTCAGACCCGTTATGGAGATAAGACCTTTAACAATTTTATGTGAATTTATAATATATACAGAAGAGAACAATCAAATCTAATCGCCCAGACATCGTGATTAGAGACCACAAAGATAATATACGCCTTCTTATTGACATGGCAGTCCCTGCAGACTGCAGTGAATCTTTGACTATTAAAATACAAGGACGTTGAACTCGAAATCTAAAAAATGTGGCACATGAAGACATCAACAATTCAAGTTGTAGTTGGAGCCATTGAATTGATTGGAAAATATTCCAATAGACTCATTGAAAGGATTCCTGGTAGCTCATGCCTTAAAGAAATACACAAAACTATTTTCACAAGGACAGCCCACACCTTACGAAGGGCTTATATGTGTAAAACATGTGCGATATTTCTTTTTACATTGCTCATTGGAAAATGTCATGATGCCATTTCTGACCTTAAGTCTCTGCTTGGGACCCGGAAAGAAATGAGTATACACCAGAAATCAAATGGAATAATAATAATAATAATAATAATAATAATAGTTGCCTTTATGCTGTATACCAGATATTTCTCTTTGCTTGTTTTATCTTGGTGAATTCAGATGGCCTACAGTAACTTTTATGTTCACTACAACAGATTTGATTATCCGTCGCCAATTTGGACATGTCTCCCAGGTGCTGACATTTGTATTTCGAAGGATGAGGCAGCCTAGGCGGCTTGTGTGTTAAATCTAGGTACTTGGGAACACCTTCAAAGCGACTACCCGAAGTAGGTTATCCAACCTGTCTGGACCCCCACCTGATTGCTTATACGCTGCTTTTGTTAAAACCTGTCAGTATATTGCGGACATTAGGTTGTGATACAAGTTCTTGGGCGAACAATTTGCGTGAAAGTGAATGCAGGGGATTAGGGTAGGATTTGAACTCGGCCCCTTTGATTTCACTTTCGGTGCCAATAAGCTATTTGTGACTATTGACTTACCTTTTCCAGTCAATAATTCTCTCTTGCTTTTCTGCGTTGTCCAGGACATTTTATCTGCTTCTGTTGCTCAGTTCTGTCTTGTCTTTGCTTGCATATATCGTTCCTTCCTCGCCTACGTTTCCCTGGCGTTATGGTTCAGGTAACCCTACCTCACTCATTAGCTTAACAAAGCTACCCCACCGCCTACTCCAGCGAAGGAAAACTACATATAACATATGACTTGCGTTTAAATGTAATACTTTTACGTTGGCGGCCATGTCCCGGTCTGTTGCACACGTGACGCAATGTTAATCAGCCATCAACAACAGCAATTAACGTAACTTGCTCGAATCGTGTCGCCATTTCCAGATGATGATTGTAAAGAATGTCGGCACGATAGCATGACGCTCGTGTACAAGATATAACATGTCCAGAAAAAAAAATGAAGCCAGTTAACATCTAAAAAAAAAAAAAAAAAAATAGAGTCAATACGCTTTATCTCCATCAAAGTACTGCTTTTAGGATTTCACGCATTATCCTTTCAAGTAAGACTTCACTCAATCCATAACGTCATCTCTCAGCATCACCATCAACTAGTTCAGGTTCCTTAAACTACAAGAAGATAGAATGTATGATCTCATCAGTAAGAGGATTAGCCCGAAATACGATTTTCAGGTCGGGAACACTAGAATCAACCAGAAACGCAAGTTTAAATATCTGAGAAACATCTTGAGAGAAAACGGTAAGTGCGACACTGAGATCCGTAGACGTATTGGGATGACCAGAGACACATTCCAAAAGCTTAGTAGAGTACTACAGAACAGCAGGATTTCTTTGGTAACAAAGAAAAGAATACTGAGCTGTTATGTGACATCTGTCACCCTTCTTTACGGCAGCGAATGTTGGAAGATTTTCCTCAAAGATGAAGAAGAGACTCGAGGCGATGGAGATGTGGTTCTACAAAAGGTAGTTAAGGATACCATGGACCGAGCGTGTGAGCAACGATAGAGAGGTTGCAAACAAGGAGGAGGCTTATACTTAATATCATGAAGAGGCAGCTGAAGTTTCTGGGATATGTAATGAGGAAGGAGGGCCTGGAGAATCTGATACACACGAGTCGAATAGAGGGAAAGAAAGACAAGGGGAAAAACGCGTGGCGTACATGGCAGACTTAAGCAAGTGGATGACAGAACGTGGTCTTGAGGAGGAAGCAGAGGGAAGGAACTTGTTGAGAGCTTCAAGGGATATAGGGAGAAGTGGAGAGCCATGATCGCCTACATCCTGAAAGGACATGGCACATAAAAAGAAAGAAAAGGGCTGCATATTTACTGAAAAACGGCAAACTAGAGAGAAATCGAGAGCAGATGTTAGAAAGCCAACGCAGTCAGTTACCAACTTTCTCCTCTTCTAAAACATGATAGCATTTCCATGAACACCAAGGCAAATCCCATCAACGCCATTTTCTTACCAACGTAGACATACCAGTGCCAGATATGGCCAATCTGGTACTGCGCTAAATTCGGAAAGATGAGGTACTAAAGAAAAAAAGTTTATCACAAGAATTACAATGAAAATATTTACAAAAAGGAACCAGGGAAGCTAAGTTAGAGCGGTGGGTATTTACCAGTGGAAGTTGAATTCGATTTTTTTAAAAATCATTTCACCCCAAGCAAGGTATTACCTTGCTTGGGGTGAAATGATAAAAAAAAAATCGAATTCAACTTCCACTGGTAATCCACTACAGCGCAACGATGTTTCTGATTGTGAGCGAATATGAGAAAAAGAAAAACAAGGAGAGAGAACAATAAAAGAACAGGAATTAAGAAGACAGAAGATAACGACTGACATTGCATTTAATCTTTTGAAAATCAAAGTTCACTGGGAAGCAAGAAGCCAGAAGAGTGTTCCACAAGCGAGTAGTGCGATAGAAGAAATTGCTGCAACAACCCTTAAGACTACAACTAGCCATTTTAACTGTAAAATGATGAGACCTTCCTGCCAATCTTGTACTGTCTTTAAACTCGTAAAGTCATTTCTCACGGGCGTATTTTATTACTCATTTAACTTTTTATCTGTTTAATCGTAGCTTTCTATTCTAGACTATTTTTTAATTCATTTCATTTAAACCCAAGCATAACAATTAAGCCGCTATGACTTAACCCTTCGATCCCCGACCACCACTTTACCGGTGGTAGAGAAAAATGACTGAATGCCCCGCCACCGGCTGAACAGTGGTAGAGAAAAATGACTTAATGTTCAGCCACCGGCTGAAAGGTGTGTAAAAACTTGTAAGTATTTTTATATCTACCGTGAAAGATTTCATACCAATTATTTGCGAATTTTGACTCAGGAACTAAGGCAGAAGGGTTAAAATTGTTCAGGAACGCAGGTCTCAAAGGGTTAAGGGGTAACTGAGTGTGAGAGAATAGGTGAAAAAGAAAACATGATTAAGGAGAGAGAACAATGAAAGAACAGGAATTAAGAAGACAGAAGATAACGACAGACTTTAAACTTTTTAAGATCAAAGTTGACTGAGAAACAAAAAGCGAAATGTGCAAAAAGATTGAAAGGGAGATTTAGGACGTTCGATGCGCTAAATAATTCTTCTTTTCTTCTTATGTGCCATGTCCTTTCGGGACGTAGGTCGTCATGGCTCTCCACCTCCCCCTATGACTTGAAGCTCTCAAAAAGTTCCTTTCCTCTGGTCCCCCCCCTAGACCACGTTTTGTCATCCACATGCTTAAGACCGCCAGGTATGTCAAGCATGGTTTTCCCTTGTCTCTCATTCCCTCTATTCGACCCGTGAGTATCAAATTCTCCAGGCCATCCTACCTCATTATGCGTCCCAGAAACTTCAGCTGCCTCTTCCTGATATTAAGTATAAGTCTCCTCCTTGTTTGCATCCTCTCTAAGACCTCATCGTTGCTCCCACCCTCGGTCCATGATATCCTCAGCATCCTTCTGTAGAACCACATCTCCGTCGCCTCGAGTCTGTTCTTGATCTTTGAGGAAATCGTCCAATATTCGCTGCCGTAAAGAAGGACAGATGTCACGTAACAGTTCAGTATTCTTTTCTTTGATTTACTGGTTTGCTTTAGCTGGGTCCCGTTGATGTTATTGTCCATTTTTTCTAGTCTCTTGCTGACGGTCATGACCTAGGTCTTACTGCCACTGATCTTCATGTCGTACTTCACAAAAAAACCCTTGAGAGGAAACTGATCACTTGTGAGATGAAATGCTTGAGGAAAGCAGTGGACAAGACCAGACGAGACATGATCAGGAATAAGGCAGTAAGAGTTATGGTAGGAGCAATACCAATCATACAACATATCGAACGACAGAGGATCAAGTGGTTCGGACACCTCACTCGTATGCCTATCAACCAACCACCCTTACGAGCATACACCCTCAGGTACTGGGGAGCGTGTGGCAGACCAAGAAGACGCTGGTGCGACTAAGTAGCTGACACTTTCAGAGACCACGAGATATCTCTCCTCCAGGCCACTCGCCTTGACAGACGACTGTGTCTTCCTGCGACACCTAACAACACAAGCGGAAGGAAAAACTAAACTAAACTAAACTAGATTGGCGGCAAGGTCTTACCATTTCATAGTTAAAATGTCTATGCTAACAGTTTGTATCTCTCGCACTTCTTGCTTTCTTTCGTGTCAATTTCGATCTTCAAAGATTTAAATGCAATGTCAATCGTAATCTTCTGTATTTTTAATAATTTAACCCCAAGCAAGGTAATAAAGCCCCTAAGACGCAATTGGTAACTGAACGTTATCGATGAGAGAGAACAATATATCCTATTAAGGAGAGACAATAAAAGAACAAGAATTAACAAATTGATAACTGCTCACCAAGCGCTGTCCCGCGTATCGCGCACGCTATTTTCCTGTTTCTTAATACTTTTCTTAGCCTCTGGAAGTCTTCTTTCACTATCCCAATGCACCTTCCAATTTC
>OZ038501.1:69705346-69740346 GCA_964036315.1 Acanthosepion esculentum
GTATCTATCTATCTATATATATATATATATATATATATATATATATATATATATTCGTACATGTATATATAATATATATATATGTATATATATATTATTATGTATATATATATATATATATACATATATATATATATATATATATATATATATATATATATATATGTAAATTAAACAGATGATGAAAATGACTTGTTCGTATCTAAATATTGACACTGGCCACGTCGTCTCCCGCAGTTTGCTTTTCAATGCGCAGCTTGGTCCGCGTTTGTTAATTTCCTTTCCTGAGTGGAAGTTAAGATCGAAGGAGAAATGAGCCCAAAGTAAATGACTTGGGTCTGTGCATACGTAGTTGGATGGTGGATGGGGAGCCTGGTTGATGATTAGAATCGAAATATATTTCATATTTATATCGATTAATCATATATGCGCTTCTATACGCGCAAACATGCATCACACACACACACACACACACCTATATATTCATAATCCTATCGATTGATATCTAAATGCAAATATACGTTGATATCGACGTACATGCATTTTCATTTACAAATAAATTTGTCTATCTATCTATCTATCTATCTATCTATCTATCTATCCCAGTCTTGTCATATATATATATATATATATATATATATATATATATATATATATATATATATATATATATACCGAGTGTACCAGAAAGATTTTCCAAATCGTATAAAAGCAAAGATATACATTTGTTAGAAATTGAAACTCCACTCTCACTTACCAAACACCTTATGAATTGAGATGGATCTTTTCTAGTTGATATTTTTAGCTCTAAGTTGAAAGAATGATCCCTCTTCCTTCTATCATCTCCTGATCCATTTTTCTTTTCTACTGTTCCCCTTTTTAAAAACTTATTCACCGTTCTATAGATGGCCCTTGAAATGTCTTCAAAATTTGAAGCCACACTATGAATGTTGGTACTTTTAGTGAAGGCCTGAATGATCTTTTTCCTCTCGTCATTGCTCATTCGGGAAGACAGTGACGCTGATACAAAACGATCTTAACCGGCTCTCTACTTTTCTAAGTTGTGCTATGTAAAAGTAATAGTAATCTTAGTCTAAACAAATCTATCTGCCGATGGCGACGAAAAAGTCGAAGCTCTTTATATAAAACAATTCAAACGAAGGTTAACCTGATCGATACACACCTGCGGATGGCCAGACGGCCCAGCGGCCTAAACGTTATGATAAAAAATAACAAAGATGAGGACAATATTAATTAATGATAATTACACATCCCAGAAATTCAGACAAAATTCAAACGAAGCATCAACATTACTTGATTTAATAATAGCGCGAAGATGTTGGTAGTCTTCCGAGACGACAGCCCAACATAAAGTCATGGACGCACCCTCTCGGACGGCCTAGGATTACTCCAACGAGAAACAGGGAATAAACACTAGCAACTAGGCCCTTGAAAACGGCAAATGAATTCGCCGAAAAACACTTGGGATACAGATCATTACAGACAGTTTCTGCACTTTCATTGACCCTTCAAAAATAAATATGCATAATCCTATCGATTGATATCTAAATGCAAATATACGTTGATATCGACGTACATGCATTTTTATTTACAAATAAAATTGTCTGTCTATCTATCTATCTATCTATCCCAGTCTTGTTATATATATATATATATATATATATATATATATATATATATATATATATACCGAGTGTACCAGATAAATTGTCCAAAATGTATAAAAGCAAAGATACCCATTTGTTAGATTAAAATCCGAACCGTTGCATTTTAGAAATGATTAAAGATATCTTACTGGCACTTTCCGAGGTTTTCTAGTAATACTGAACTCTATTGAGCAATGAGAATCTTAACAGAAGAATCATAATATAAGCGATCATAAACAAAAATGAAGTTTTCATCGTTCATTAATTAATTTCTGCACTTTCAATGACCCTTCAAAAATAAATCTGTAATAACATTAAAAAAAAACCTTAAAAGATCGTATAGAGATTTTTCTTTTCAGTCACAATCAATAAAACAGGTTTAAAAGAAAGCTAAATTATATTCAAAGCCCTGTATTATACCTTGAGTACTTTGATCATTTTGCTAAATGGGCACTTTTTGTGGCAATCTCATATACATATATATATGTAGTTACCTATATATATATATATGTGTGTGTGTGTGTGTGTGTGTGTGTGTGTGTGTGTGTATATATATATATTTATATATATATATATTATAAAAGGGACTAAGTTCGACAATTATTTTAATATATTTTTTGTTTAATCGTTATTTTTATAGATACAATTAAACGCCCTGTTTATAATAAACAGTACTAATTATATTTACCGGCCCGCATGTCCGAGAAATTTCGTAGAAAATATGTCCCTCCACAGGAATTGAACCTGTATTCTACACGCAACCCTCATTTGGCCTGGCGGGCTTTAGCATTTAGCCACAGCGGAAGCGTCTGGTTAGCAAAGTCAAATTACTGTTTTTAAACATCAAATTTCCCACGATCTTTCTCGAACGATAATATCTGCTTTTCTGTTTATACGTCATTTTTATTGAAATGAAATCTAATTTTATTATGATTCAGTTAAATAATTTAATTCGTTCGTCTCGTCATTTGTCTGGTTTACAAGTTCATGCCTAACGTTTTATTGATTATTAACAGCATTTAATAGGAATAGAACTTCCGGGATAACTTTGAACTCCAGAAACTGCGTTTATTTATGGGATATGTGAGCACTTGTACAAAATGCAAGAGGAATTATTGTATTACTGTATAAGCAACTCGTAATTATAAATCCCATTCACTTAAAATATTTTAAAAATCAGATTAAGTTAAAAACATTTTTTAATATGCCAAAAAATATTTTAAAATGATATTTACTTGAGAATATTTTTTAAATAAGCCAAAAAATATTTTTAATATTTAAAATATTTTTTCCTTAAAAAAAGCTGAAATATAAATAACTACTCTACAAACAACTGAACGAAACGGTAAAGCGGGATCTCTTTGTGTCTGTCTTTAGTTAAAAAATTGTCTTTTTGAAGAAAGTTCAAATAAAAATACTTAACTGTATAAACAACTCGTATTTTTAAAACTTATTCACTTAAAATATTTTTTAAATCATATTAACTTAAATCATTATGTGCTAAACACACGCGCCACACAACCACGCACGCATTGACAGACTTTTACTATTATATAGACACTCACACACACACAAATTCAACATCTTCACTTGATAAGACACCAGAAGTGTTGAAATAAAATTTCTATTTTTGTAGTGATTTTATAATGTTATAATTTTCGAATTAAAATATATATATATATATATATATATATATATATATATATATATATATATATATATATATATATCAGCAGCCAATATTTCCGTTTGGTGAGAGTTAAGCAGTACAAAAATTGTCCGTAATGTCTATAGTCCCAAGCGCTTTCGCCCACGTCTTAAGTTATTTTCAAGGGTTTTGTTGTTAATTACTTTTCGTGGTATCCGAAAAGTGTAAAAATAGTATAAAAATTTAAAAAAAGCAGACTTGCCGTTTTTTTAATCACACTGTTTGTACATATATATATATATATATATATATATATATGATGGCAGTTTTTACCACTAAAATGACCTACTCTTTTTAGCCTTTAATACCTTGAAGATCCGTTAAGTGAAACCTTCGTAGGTAGATTCTGGTTCACCATGTTTTGTTTAGACTTTACATTTTTACTTAATTTACACTGTTGGTGTTTTTTCTTTTGACTAGGCATTGCGGTGCTGATTGATTATTTTCGACCAACACAGACATCTTTAGTCTTTTCATTTTTTACTGAATTATTTTCACTGATATCGGTTTGTTCAAAGATATTTGTATTCACAAATTGTATTATCCGTTTTTTGCACACCACCCGAGAATTGAAACCCGGACAGTTAGGTTATCAAGCAAACGTCATACGTCAGTGGATGCGCACTGCTGATGAGTCCCAAATATAGGACGAAATGGCCGTCCAGTGCTTTCTGCATTCTGTTGAGGTTTCTTTCAGACTCGATGAATTACTTAAATATATATATATATATATATATATATATATATATATATATATATATATATATATATATATATATATAAAACTGAACTTTGACGTCAAGACTCAGAGGCTACAAACTGTTTCATGCTAAACGCATTCATCAGGCCACATGCGTTGTGTTTTTGTTTCGACTATTAATATATACGGGTTTGTGGTGCATTGTGGGTAGTCTATTGCATTGTGGGTAGTCTATTCTAACGTTTATTTTACCGGAGTTGTTTGTTTATTTCTTTTCTTTTACTTTATTATCGACTTCTTTATATTTTCATACGCTCTACCTCTGATATTAAGGACTTTAGCACATAAATATAGCACACATTAAAACGATATATATATATATATATATATATATATATATATATATATATATATATATATATATATATATAGTATTTTGGGAATTTTAGAATCTTTACACATGACGTCACGCTGGACCATTTCAAACGTGCAGCAAGCCAAAGAACACCAGGATGCAGACAAAGGAAGTCTCACCACGACACAGACACCACATTGGTTCTTGACAATAACTGTGAAAGTCGTAAGTGCTGAAAAAAATTTACAAAATATAGACTTAAGATAGTTTATCCACAATTTTCAAGCAGAATACACAACACCTTATACGAAAATTGGAAAAATCCAATAACCAATTAAACAGACAGACCTTGTCGGTTGTTTTTTATCAGACTTGTTTTGATGAACACTTTCTACCTAAATACACCACACACACACACACACACACACACACACACACACACACACACACACACACACACATATATATATATATATATATATATATATATATATATAGTTGTTTCATTGAATGTGAAAGACAAGGAAAATCTTATAAATATTTTATTGCGTTTTGCTTATGATCTTAGAGTTTTTATTGGGGAACAGTCCTCTTGAAAATGCCTAATGAATTTGCTGAAAGCGCTTGGGGCAATGACCATTACGTACAATTTCTGCACTCACGTTGTTGTCCTTCTCAAAAGAAAACGGCAAAAAACATTAGCAAAATTCAATAAAAAATTTCAGATTTTCCTTGCCTGCCGCATTGAACGAAGCACACGGCACGCGCTTGCACACGGAGACGAGATGTCAAATACATATATGCGTGTCTCTCTATATATATGTGTGTGTGTGTGCATATATATAAATTTATATATATGTATGAGTGTGTGTGTATGTGTCTATGTGCATATATATATATATATATATATATATATATATATATATATATTGTCATCCCAGACAGACTGTTTCGCTGTATCACAACTCTTCAGTGTGGCTAGACGTCCGATTCAAGCCGGTATCGAAACCAGACCGATTTGGCACCAGTCAGTGATCCTACCACGAGGCCATCGTTGCACGGCAGACAGAAAGGGAACGTTTAACGTTTTCTCTACGAAATACGCCAGTAGCCCGGAGAGCTCAATTCAGTTGAAGAGCAATGCGTTAATAGCAGTAGGAGTTACTGTTTTTAAAATTATATATATATAATGTGTGTGTGTGTGTTTGTGTATATATATATATGTGTGTGTGTGTGTGTGTGTGTGTGTGTCTGTGTCTGTGTGTGTCTGCGTGCATATGTTTTATGATACAAATATTGTTTTAAGGGATGCTATATTCATGACTTAAGGTGCTCGATATCAGGGATAGATATGTAAATACCAAAGGGAACATTGTGGTTAACATATATATATATATATATATATATATATATATATATATATATATATGTATGTATTATTTGCAATGGCTTTTTACTATCAGCAGCTCTTCAACATATTTTAAGTATATTTCCGTAGGTTTTGATATTAACACTTTTGCATCCAACTTTTAAGTGTGGCTTTCATTAGAAAAAGTTTATCCACATCAAATTGTTTTGCAGCGATGGAAAACGGTAATAATCGGTTGATGCAAGATTAAGCCACAATTGCGGGTGGAGTTAGAATAGACCAATCGAGTTCCGAATCTTTTTCCTGGGGTATTCCTCCTATTTTCAGCCTCGCGATATAATTTCTCTTTTTGACGAGTGCAGATTGCCTTTCGACCCAACGTTTACGGACACATTACGTAAATCTGCTGGACGTACAAATGTGAATCTAGTTTTTCAGTGTATTGTAAAAAATTAGATGAATTATTATTTTTTTTTTTTTTTAATCATATCACCCCAAGCAAGGCCGGAAGCCACTATCACGCAAGGGGTTAAAGAGGGGGTTGAAGGAAGAGCAGATAGGAGTGGCAAGGGAGGGGATGTGGAGAAAGAGAAAGACAGTAGGTCGATCAAGGCAAGGTGGCCAAAAAAGATCCGGAGCGAGAGCAGATAGGAATGAGAAATGAAAGGATGAGGAGAAGGGAAAGAGACAGAGAGAGAGAGAGAGAGAGAAATCCGGGGACCCCTTCCTAGACACGAAACAAGGTTTAGGCCTCTAAACGTGCCCAATAGAGGGGGGAGGAGTGTAGACCGGGCTCCAACTATCTCACCACACATTTTTGCCATGTAGTTCAGGTTTTGGGGGCTGGTTGTTTAGATGTATCCTTGTCAATCCACTGCATTCTGCGTTGATCATTTTCACGCGTAACCGATTTTTCATCACCGATTTCGATATATTCAAGGAACGGTTAGTAAAAAGCATGCATTCAACATTAGAACTGCTTACAATAAAAGAAAACTACTACATTGCTGTATAACCCCCCCTCCTGCCTCGTGCTGAGTGGTTGTGGGTGACGGCGTCAATTCAATAATATAGTTGCATTCTTCTCTCGCGCCCGGTGATCGCTAGTTGTTTGGAGTCCAGAGATAAAATAACTTCAACACAGGGAATTTTAACTTAAGTATTTTATTAACGCTCATGTCGACATGTTTTATCTATCCAGTGGGGGGGTCATTACCCCTCCAGTGGGGAGCCGTTTCAGACACGAAAGAAAACACGTCTACATTGTTTGACGGTTAAGACTCGACTCACTGAGAAAAAAAACCTTTCCCTCTCTCTATCATTCCCACGCTAGCTCAAAACTGACTTCCCATATTTTGGCTTGTATCTGATCCGATGGTCAACCTCAGGATGCCAGAGCGACGATACGCTTCCTCTAAAAATAATAGTCTGATAAACTATTATTTAACATCATGATAACAATTTTACTGCCCAGCACAAGACCGCAGCTCTTGTAATAAACCGAATATCCACATTGGATACACGTCAATAACAATCAACTGAAGGCTGACAAACCACTTAAGGGATTTCAGTATCGCAAAAAAGCATGGAGACATCCCCCAAACAACAGCATCCACTCGTTAGAAAAATTCTTGTTGATAACACCATCTTTCTAATGAAACATAATTGTCGACGCTGTATAGATCTTCATACAAAAACACTTCAATCATTTCTACTATTTTCACGCAAAACAGGTGAGAACACAAACGTAGAAAAACATTAACAAGCCCCTTGAAAAGAACTCCTTGAATGAATTAAACGAAAGCTTATTGAAAAAAACTTAAAAAAAAAATTCCTTGTCTGTCACATTCAAGGAAATACACACACAAGCACACACACACACACACACAAGCACACACACACACACACACACACACATACACATATATATATATTATAAAATAGACTAAGTCCGACAATTATATAAATTTATTTTCTATTTATACGCTATTTTCATAGATACAAACATTTAAGTAAATTTTGTAGTTTAAAAACTGTAATTTGACCTTGCTAACCAGACGCTTCCTCTGTAGCTAAATAGTACAGCACGTCAGGCTATATGACGGTTCCGTGTAGGATTCAGGTTCGATTTTCTGTCGGATGATACTTGTTTTCTTTGAGATTTCTCAGATATTCAGGCCAGTAAAGTTTGTTAATACTCTTTATTATAAACATAGCATTTACTTAAATATTTGTATGTAAAATAATAACGTATAAACAGAATATATATATATATATATATATATATATATATATAAACGCACATATATACATATGTATATATATATGTATATATATATATAAATACATATAAAAATAATATAAAATTAAAAGAAAATTTTTAAATTAGAAAACGTCATGTTATTTGAATTATGTAACACATAAATTAATCTCAAACTAATTTAAATACTAATTTGCATAAAAAACAATTAATAGCATCGCACAATCTCTTTTGCTTATTAAACATTGTATTGTGTCACTTACTGTCCTCCATAATTTGCCTAACTTTTCAGCTAAATTGATGAATATTTGTGAACGTTCTTAAAAATTTTGAAAATCAATGACATTTTTGCTCTTGTATATGGGCTTGCTCCAAAATAAAATCCTTGCATTTGCCTTGATATATTTCGTCAAAGGACGAAACGTGTTGGCTAAAGTAAGTTTTCCTTTTGTCTTTATATATATATATATTTTTTCTTATAAAAATTGCAATAAAAACATTTTACATTGCTATATCAAAACTTTCATGTTTCGATACTAAGATGGTACTTCGTCAGGCGATGGTAGATAACGAATGATAAAAATGATTTATTAAGGAAAATTAAAAACCAAATCTTTACCTCTTTTCGTGAGTTAAAGGTGGGCATAAGGTCAGAATTAAAAAAATATACTTATGGGTATGTCTAGAGTAACCAATGAACGTGACGTCTTAGCTAGCATATAAAAATAAGGTCAGAGGGTGTAGGTGGGTGGGTTATTATTATATATCAAGAAAACTGTTGCTTAGACATTGTTATATACCGTACCTATGAACACTAAAGTGTATGTCCCAATTCTCATGAATGCGTTGAACACTATTGTAAGTGGGGGTAATATGCTGTCTTAGCAGTTCACCACTAGCAGTGGTTCACCTACTTCACGTCGCTGGCGAGTATTGTATTTTGTTGTTGATGTTATATAGATTGCCATTTTCATTTTTAACCTCATTCAGTAACCTTTTCTAGGTTCAACGATAGTAGGGTACAATTTTAGCGACTATTTAGTTGTCCAAGTATGTTTTCCGTATATATATATATATATATATATATATATATATATATATATATATATATATATTGCTTTAAAGACAATGCTAACATTGTCATCATCTTTGTTGCCATATTTATTACAACCTTCTTCAGGTGGTTGGAATGTCGAACCCTGTGTTTCGCTCACTGGGGTATGTTTAATGGATGTCAATTATTAGTTATCTCCTGTTAATTCTCCTCTGCCTTAACGTGTTATTGAACTCACTTTTTTGGGTCCTGTCACTGGATGTAACCAACGCCTTTATCCACTGTGCCATCTGTCCTTGAGGACATCTGTGTATGAATTTCTGGATATTATAGACCTAATATCTCCAGCAACTGTTTTTACCAGTGCTCATATTGCAATTTTTGCTGTTATCACATAATGTTTTTTCCAGAGCTCATAGTGCAATTTTTATTGTTATTATCGCTTTTCTCTGGCACTTCTTATCACTGGTTCCCATATTGTATTCGTTTCTATGCTTGGTCGGCTCAGGAGATTTTTGTGGCCTAGCATATTGTCCTAACATAATATAAAAAAATTCAGTAAATGTGCCCTATGCATAGCTTAAATAAACGTAAATTGTTATAAGAAATCACATGCATAGGTCGGAAATATGTAATGGAGTGTTTTATGTGTGCATCGTGGGATGTCTTTTTATTCGCTGCATTTCGAAAAGAAATTTTTTGGTTTTGAAATGAGTTGACCGTTATTAAACGTTGTTTTTTATATTGATTTGTTTTTTGGTATTTTTCCATGTCGACAGTATGGGATAACGAAGTAGACATTTTTATATAATTTTTTTATATATCAAGAACAGTTGAAAGAAAAGATGTATGACAAAGTACAAGAAGATTTTGCGATGCGTTTCATCCGGTATGATTTCATCGGACTGGGATTGTTTACGTTGTTGTGACTACACATGCGCACGAACGGGAGATGCTGGGAGTTTCAAAATTTTGGAAATATGTTTTTTTTCAATCTGGCCAAATTAATGTAGATTCTTTTTCTTTTTCTTTCCAGGGAAATTTACGTCCAGTTTCTTGCCATATTTTCTGTTATTGAAATTTGAGATATTTAATAACAAAGATGATGGAAAGAATTTCTAAAATATTTCTGATGAAGTTCAAATAAAAGTGAAACAGGTTAAATTTGTAAGCTTTTCCTATTTGTTTATTATCTATCTATCTATCTATCTATCTATCTTATTGAATGTTCTTTTTTGTACAATGCTAGTGGAAGGTGATACTGAAAATTTCTTGTCCTAATTCTCTTTTTGAGAGGAAGAGTATCATAGCCAAGCTAAGAAATATTCTGCATCCATTTGTATTCCTCGATTACATATATATATATATATATATATATATATATATATATATATATATATATATAAACAGGAAGAGTTAATATATAGAGATAAAAGATGAAGCCTGTATATAACACCCATAATCGATGATGGAATATGTTTGCCTGTCAGCATTTTTTGCCCACCATAATAGCTTGGGAATTCCTGCGGGGCTTATTGCCAGAAAGCCTTCTTGTAGATACCAGAAGAATTTTCTTTTTATATAACTTTGGTAACCACGAAGAGTGGAATCAATGCGAAATATGAAGCACATGAATGTTTCCCCGGAATATATTTCGGTGTTATTCAACTGATTAGTAGAAACAATCTACACATAAAAACAAGGGCGTATATATATATATATATATATATATATATATATATATATATATATATATATATATATATGGTGCTCAGTGAGTGCTAGAAATGAAAAAAAAAAACAGTGCTCGATATAAAAATAACATAGCTAAGATATCTTATATACAAAGCACAGTGTATGTGTGCGTGTGTGTCCAAACAACTCTTATGCTCCCACAGGTCCGATTTTACTGATTCATAGCACAATCAAAAGCCCTAGAAAAGATAGACGCAGGGAACGATTTTCGAAGGGCTCAGACTCAGGGTGGCCATATTATGCGTGGTTCAAAGTATATACTAATATCTTATAGTAGCTATAGTTGCTTTCGTGGTTCAAGGGGAGTAACTCTTATTTTCCTTTTGTATCCAAAATTGCAGTAAGCTTAAAATATTATGCTAGCTTAAAAGCCGCTCTATCGGGCGACATTTAAGCTAGTTCCTGTGGAGGATTCTTGGTTTGGCCATCATCACAATAGCTAGGAAGGTGTAGATGTGATAGGCATCAATAAACTACAGAAGAACTCAAAATTGATCGCTGCATTTAAGTATTGAAGTAATATTTAAGATTACCTTTTAAAAGTTCAACGATAATTCTTCTGCTGCCAATTACTTTAAAGACGATTTGATGTACGTAGGTCCTTATTTTCCGTACAATTATTTTTAATTCATGGGTGACAGAACAGGGGAAATTTATAAGATAAAATTAATTTAGTGCAAAGATGGGAAAATAGAAATTAGCATTAGTTTTCCATTAAACATTGGAAGAGTTAGAGAAACATAATATCTAATTATTAATTAAGTAAAACCTATATTATGGAATCTGTATGAATAAATGCAAAATTGGATTTCAATTCTACTACGAATTCTGAGATTAAAAAACTCAGCTCTAATTTATAGTAATCTAAACGGTGTTTACTCATTCCCCCACGAGAATGAGGTGTGACACAAGGTCTTTTTAAAGTGGGGACCCGAGTGCGTGCACCCGGACAGGGACAAAAATTGACCACAGCCCATGCAACTGTCGGTTGCGCTGGCCTCGGTGCGAGCACCGATCCCTCCCTCTTATGCAATGGGAGGGCGCAGCATCGGGCAGCCGTTCCCCAGGTCTGGGCAACTCTCAGTATTATTTTCTCACATGCCCCTCTGCCCTTCGACAGAGAAGCCCCTGAGCGCACTCTGTCCAAGGACAGAGACGCAACTGAGAGATGATAAATAATACGTACAAATTATTTAATAGTAATTTACACAGTGTTTACTCATTCCGCCACGAGAATCATAAATATAGAATCATAGATATAGAACCATAATTTATGGATCTATATCTATGATTCTATATTTATCATTCTATATCTATGATTCTATATCTATGATTCTATATTTATGATTCTATATCTATGATTCTATATTTATGATTCTATATCTAAGATTCTATATCTTTGATTCTATATTTATGATTCTATATTTATGATTCTATATTTATGATTCTATATCTATGATTTTATATCTTTGATTCTATATTTATGATTCTATATATATGATTCTATATTTATGATTCTATATATATGATTCTATATATATGATTCTATATCTAAGATTCTATATCTATGATACTATATTTATGATTCTATATTTATGATTCTATATTTATGATTCTATATCTATGATTTTATATCTTTGATTCTATATTTATGATTCTATATATATTATTCTATATTTATGATTCTATATATATGATTCTATATATATGATTCTATATCTAAGATTCTATATCTATGATACTATATTTATGATTCTATATTTATGATTCTATATTTATGATTTTATATCTTTGATTCTATATTTATGATTCTATATCTATGATTCTATATCTATGATTCTATATTTCTGATTCTATATATATGATTCTATATTTATGATTCTATATCTATGATTTTATATCTTTGATTCTATATTTATGATTCTATATATATGATTCTATATCTAAGATTCTATATCTATGATACTATATTTATGATTCTATATTTATGATTCTATATTTATGATTCTATATCTATGATTTTATATCTTTGATTCTATATTTATGATTCTATATATATGATTCTATATCTAAGATTCTATATCTATGATACTATATTTATGATTCTATATTTATGATTCTATATTTATGATTCTATATCTATGATTTTATATCTTTGATTCTATATTTATGATTCTATATATATGATTCTATATCTAAGATTCTATATCTATGATACTATATTTATGATTCTATATTTATGATTCTATATTTATGATTCTATATCTATGATTTTATATCTTTGATTCTATATTTATGATTCTATATCTATGATTCTATATCTATGATTCTATATTTATGATTCTATATCTATGATTCTATATTTATGATTCTATATCTAAGATTCTATATCTATGATACTATATTTATGATTCTATATTTATGATTCTATATTTATGATTCTATATCTATGATTTTATATCTTTGATTCTATATTTATGATTCTATATATATGATTCTATATTTATGATTCTATATATATGATTCTATATATATGATTCTATATCTAAGATTCTATATCTATGATACTATATTTATGATTCTATATTTATGATTCTATATTTATGATTCTATATCTATGATTTTATATCTTTGATTCTATATTTATGATTCTATATATATTATTCTATATTTATGATTCTATATATATGATTCTATATATATGATTCTATATCTAAGATTCTATATCTATGATACTATATTTATGATTCTATATTTATGATTCTATATGTATGATTTTATATCTTTGATTCTATATTTATGATTCTATATCTATGATTCTATATTTATGATTCTATATTTATGATTCTATATCTTTGATTCTATATTTATGATACTATATTTATGATTCTATATTTATGATTCTATATTTATGATTATATATTTATGATTCTATAGCTGTGATTCTATATTTATGATTCTATATCTATGATTCTATATCTATAATTCTATATTTATGATTCTATATTTATGATCTTATATTTATGATTCTATATCTATGATTCTATATATATGATTCTATATATATGATTTTATATCTATGATTCTATATTTACGATTCTATATTTATGATTCTATATCTATGATTCTCTATTCATGATTCTATATCTATGATTCTTTATTTATGATTCTATATCTATAATTCTATAATTCTCACAATGTGTGTATGCATGTTTGTGTATGTGTGTGTGTGTGATCTGATTTTGTTCATGCGTTTCCACAGTTTTCATCCGATTTCGATGAAATTTTTTTTGTTAGATATATAATTCTTCAGGGCCGGCCTTGAGTTCAAATTGGCTGGAAACAATTACAACCTGCAAGGTGAAAAATCGAACAAACTTTGCGCAAAAATCAAAGAGAAAATTTAGCGTTTTTATAAAACAGCGTACAATCAATTTGGAGAGTTGAAATCTTACGCAGAAGATTATTAGATTTCTAAAAAAATATATTACAAATAATAAATTATCGTATATTATTATTATGACTGTCCATGTAAGTGGTTCCATCCTTGCAAGTTTGAGAACGCAAAACGTCCTGATCTAATATTGATTTAATTTTCAGGTGGGCTGATTTTAAACGTAAACTGCTCCAATTGAACGGCAGACACCTGGTCGAAGACGGGTTATACTGCTAGTATATATATATATATATATATATATATATATATATATATATATGATGAAAATGTGGAAAAGACAAAGTAAAATCCGAATATGTGAGTTTACTGTTTTTTAATTTGTTTTGCTGTCAACGTCATACGTTTCGGTCTAATAGACCATCTTCAGGACATGGTTATTGGAGACATATTTATATTAAATTTAAGTTAAAATGAAGAGACGATAGATACAGGACTAGTCAGAAACAGAAAAACTGAAATTCTAAAGTCAGTGTTCTCTTTCTTGGATTCGGTTACGTCTGACGTTGACAACAACAAAAAACAAAACAAAATAAAAATACAGTAAACTCACATATTCGGATTTTGCTTTGTCTTTTCCACATTTTCATCATACCGTCGGATCTACATCCACATATTTGCTTACATATATATATATATATATATATATATATATATATATGTGTGTATATATATATATATATATATATATATATGTGTGTGTGTGTGTGTTTATGTGTGTGTGCGTGTATTTGTGTGAATGCGTGAAAGTGAGAGATTTTTGATCAAGTGCAGATCAAATATGGATCGCAATCCAACAGAATGATAGGATAATGAACAAATAGAAAACGTTTATCAATCTAATATGTTTCCCTTTTATTAAAGCTTCATCGGAGAATGATATATGGAGAAAAAAGAGTGACACTTTGGTATTTTTACTTTTATGTTGTTTGAATTTATTGGTTAATCAGGTTTCACGTGCATTCGACTTGTTAAGCAAACGTTAGTATAATTTTTGGAGTTCCGAATTCAGGGAGAGAAGGCATGTTCATTCGAAGTTCCAATATATTAACGGATTCCAAGCCCGACAGGAAAACCGTAAATAAAGCTTTATGTACGTAAGTGTATCATAATTCTAGTTTTTCAATGTAGGACACATATGATAATGTATATTCATAACTGTGTGTAGTAGTAGTAGTAGTAGTAATAGTAGTAGTAGTAGCAGTATTAGAAGTAGTAGTATACATTATGTTTGGTTGTTTTACGCATATTGATTTGGGAACGTTTTTTACGTATATACCGTTTGTTTTAGATAAAAATACGTTAGATTCTTTAAGAATGGATTTCAATAAAGGTTGGTGATGTAATATGTTTTTGACGAGTGTTTATAGTTGGTAATATTCTTATTAGTAGGACATCGAAGTGTATTTTTCTCTATCTATTTATCGCACTGATTTTTATTACAATATACCTCTGATAATAGTGAGATTGTGTAAGATGTGACATTCCTCCGTTTAAATAGAAACAAAGAAAAAACTAAAAACATTTATAGGAAAAAAAACGGATGTCTAAACGAAGGAGATTTAGGCATCTGCTTTATTTTGTTAACAAGGTGTTGAATATATTCATCTTCTACGTGCCGTGTCACTTCGGAACGTGGGCGATCATAGCCCAATCCAATTTTCTGCCCCTTGTGGTCTTTTAGGCAACCGCTTTATTTTGTGAACAGGGTGTCGAATATATTCATCTTCTAACGTGCCGTGTCACTTCGGAACGTGGGCGATCATGGATCATGGATTTAGATGATAATGGATGCTAGTAAATGTGTGTATGTGTAGTTGACATTATGTTTTACATATTGATTTGGGAACGTTTTTTTTTATGTACGTACCGTTCGTTTTAGATAAACATACGTTAGCTTCGTTAAGAATGGATTCAGTAAAAGTTATTGATGTAATATAATGATTTTGACGTGTGTCTATAGTTGGTAACATTTTTACAGGTAATCCCTCAAAGTGCTTTCGATGTAAAGAATTATGTCAGTCAATCAGTTATGTGCCATGCGTGATACACGCTTAGGCGATCATGTATCTTTCGATACATAACTAACGAGACAGATTTTTTTTCTCACGGTTGCCATTTCATCCAAGGCTATAAAACCAGGTCTGTCCTGCTATTTACTCATAGCTGGGGAGGGGAGAAGAAGATCCATACATTTCCCAAGGGTATTAGCACGTAAGTGAATGTAAAGGATTTGACTGGAATTCGAACTCGGCTCTCCGATTTCTCAATCCGAACCACTATCCGTTACTCCACTTTTTAATTAGAGTGGCATTTCTAAAATCAAAGTTATGGCAAATATTGTTCCTTTGTATTCCAATCGAGTTTGAATGACTGGCTAAACGTAAATCTCTTTTATGTTCCATTAGAATCTTGATGTCGCTTTTACATAAGCATTTATATATTTGATAAATCCGGTATCTGAATTGGTGTTAGATTGATATTTCTTCCTAATTATATCACCGATTGTCTTGGACGTGATGATAAAATCCCAATATCAGGAATAACGATTTTATTTGCAACTTTTATAGAAAGAGTGTTAGAGGTTAGGATTAGGAATTTTCTGTTATCATCGAAGTGCTATCGATGTTGTTTAGATGTTTGAGGAACGCATCATCTCTGCTTAAGTTCAGAAATCCATACATTATACGTACGAACGCTGCTTAATATGTCAAATTAACGTGAAACCTGCATAACCAATGAAAATAAAAATAAAAAACACAATAATAAAATACCAGAATTTCTTTTTTCCTGCACAGTTCATTCTCTGATGAAGCTTTAATAAAAGTTGAAATATTTTATATTTATAAACGTTTCCTATTTGTTCTTTACTCTATCTTGTCGGATTCCTATGATCCATGTATAATCTGTATTTGATACTGTTTGTAGATCCCGGGGAGGGAATCCTGCACAAATAAATAAACAACGCCAGTAATTGAAATAGGAAAATAAGTGTATTGAACATAAGAATACAAACTTGAAATGAAGATTATTAGTCCAGAAATGCGGGTTAGTAGAAAGTATATGTACAAGTCTGTAAGTGGAGCTGTAATTATCTCTCTCTCTCTCTCTCTCTCTGGACTCTAAGTATCTCAACCTGGTCTCAACGTATCTCCTTGTATCTTCAACTCTGTCAGAATAAGTATACTTTAGACGAGTCCATCTTGTGTAAAAAGGGAAGAGCTTCACAACAGATACCAATTCATAAAATGTTTTCAGACGAGAAAAAATTCAATTTTGAACGCCCAGACGGTTTTCAGCGTTACTGGCATGCAAAACATGTCTCAAAAGAAATTTTCTCAACACGGCACAGTGGAGGTGGATCAATTATGGTCCGGGGTTCATTTTCGTACAATGGAACGCTTGTGCTGCAGGAGGTAAAAGATCGTCAAACAGCTGCTAGTTACACTGACATGTTAAGAAAGGCATCGCTAATTGCTGAAGGCCCTCATCTATGTGGACAATGCTGCAATCCACAACGCTCTCCAGATCGAAACCCAATCGAGAATGTTTGGGGAAGGATGGCAAAGGATGTTTATAAATATGGATCTCAATTTGAAACTGTTGGTGCTCTTCGTGCTGCAGTTTATGCATCCTGGGCGAGCATCCCAATCACCCTCATGCAGAAGTTAATAATAAGTACGCCAAAGCGAATTTTCGAAGTAATTCACAAAAATGGAGGATATACTGTAAATTAAATTGTCGTTGTGACTTATTTGTTCTGTATTTGCTATTTTTATTTACATGGTCTTATCTTTATGACCGACCAAAAGAAAAATCCTTTTTTCAGTATTTGTTTAAATTAATGAATTAAAAGCTTAAAATTTTCACTTTTTTGTTGATGAACTACATTTTCTAATTATACGTAAATGTTTCGAAAATATATTTTGATTAAAGTAACAGTATTTTATATATTTTTTAAAACCCTTTTGTATCTGGTCTTAAGATTTTGACCAGGGGTGTATATACCCTTTTTATGTGTAGATTTATATAAAAACATCTTCTATTAAAATATTAAACAAAATTAATACATTAACATGAAAACTCGAGTCATGTACCAAATGAGCCGAATTAAATCGAAACTTTTATGTGGATGTCATATGCTGGTTCCAGTCTGTGGAAAAAAACCCACTAAGTATATCGCCTTTCCCATATTTATAGACAGATCTTACAGATGTATGCTGGGATTTCGTCCAAACCAATACAAATGAACCAATTCCCATTCTCAACGCATTTTTTTTGTCCTTTCTTGTCATGAAGTCAAAACGTTTTAACCACTAGACTTTATCCCTTTTGCGTGTGAAAACAATTCCTACTTTTTTCAAAAAACTTTTTGCTTTGCTTAGTTTTGACTTGCCTATATGTTGTTTGCTTGGTTTTGACTTGCCTATGTGTTGATTGCTTTGTCTTGACTTGCCTATATGTTGTTTGCTTGGTTTTGACTTGCCTATGTGTTGATTGCTTTGTCTTGACTTGCCTATATGTTGTTTGCTTGGTTTTGACTTGCCTATGTGTTGATTGCTTTGTCTTGACTTGCCTATATGTTGTTTGCTTGGTTTTGACTTGCCTATATGTGTTTTGCCTGGTTTTGACTTACGTATATGTTTTTTGCTTAGTCTTGACTTGCCTATATGTGGTTTGCTTAGTTTTGACTTGCCTATATGTTGTTTGCTTGGTTTTGACTTGCCTATGTGTTGATTGCTTAGTTTTTACTTTCCTATATGTTGTTTGCTTGGCTTTGACTTGCCTATATATTTTTTGCTTGGTTTTAACTTGCCTATATGATTTTTGCTTACTCTTGACTTTCATATATGTTGTTTGCTTAGTTTTGACTTGCCTATATTTTGTTTGCTTAGTATTATTTATGTCCTGTTCTTTTTCTTTCTTCTGTTTTTGTTCTGTTTGTCGAAATGTTGTCATTTACTTATAAACATCGCCAATTCTTCCACATCATGCATGTTGTGGAGGAAAGAGTACACCACCGGTGACTTTATGAACTTGTTCAATACTGTAAAGAGTTACATGGTATGAGTACGGGAAGTACTCGAATCGGATTCAGTCCCAGGCTCGACCAGAGAAGATCTCCGTCTTCAGGTAGAGGCTGACGCAGTCGGGGTTCTGTTTTCGGATAGAGACTCGGTTGTGAATAACTGAAAAGTTGGGCAATTCGCTGTCTGGTTTGCGGCTGACAATACCTCTGTCTTCGGGCGAAGGGTAACTCAGTTGGGGCTCTATCTTCAGATAGAAACACGGCTCAGAAAAACAGACCAGTTCTATATCCGAGCACGCTTTAGCGTGGGCTGAGTAAATTTTGATCAGCCACCCGGGTGGAAACGCTCGGTTACCCCACAGTAAACTGGTCTTGTGTCGCATCCACTATGCAGTGGGGCGACCGGCAAATACCAGTTCGTCGCAGTCAGTCCCAGGCTCGGGACAATAGACCTTCGTTTTCGGGTAGATGGTAACTCAGTCAGGGTTCTGTCATCGGATAGAGACTCGGTTGTGAATAACTGAAAAGTTGGAGTCAGGGAGTTCGTTGTCTGGCTTGCGACTGACAATACCTTTGTCTTCGGACAGAGGGTGACACGGTTGGGGCTCTGTCCCCGGATAGAGTTTCGGCTGAGAAAAAACTATTGTACCCGTGCTCTCTTCTGCGGAGGCTGGGTAAATTTTGACCAGTGGCCCGGGGGAAATCGCTCGGGTACCCTACAATAATTCCGACCTTGTGTTACAACTCATCTCAATGGGAGGACCGAGTAGATACCAGTCGCATTGGAGTCAGTCTTCATACTAACTATACAAGCGTTACTACAATACACTAAGCATCGCGCATAGATAATACTTAACGAAATACGTTATACCAAGTATGAATGTGTGCTATAACAATAACCCTACAACATGGAGTTATAATAATGTATGCCACCGAATACCTTTCAGAAATATCTAAACTGTAATCTGCATACAACCACTTTCGAAGGTCAATGGTTAAAAATGGTTTGAACGAGTGAAGTCGGTGGATCATAGCGAAGACCACCCTTCTTCGAATATTGTGAACTGGCGCTACAGAATCACAGAGATATGTACTAGATAGCAGAAACAATATCACTTGAGGACTTTCAACAGCGGCAACAACTAAAATGGATAACAGCTGCAATGAGAGAAAATAATGACGTAATCAAGATGTTGACGCTCCACACTACATCAAATAAAAGTTAAGGAAGGAACCCCCGTTAATACTGGAAAGGGCGATAACAGCTACTGGAGTTTAGAAAACTATTTTCCTGAAAAATTGATTTAAGAGAAACAATGTATATATTTCAACCAGCAACAGCATTAGCTGCTAGGTGAATGAATTCCAAATGTTTCCTTATAAAGAAACAGATATTATTGCCTTTACTGTACACTGGAATCATCATTATAAAGAATAAAAATAAGTTTTCTAATCTTTTTCATGTGATTACCAAATACAAATTTATTTATTTTATATTGTTTTCTCTCATATTGACGCCAATAATCCAACTAAAAAAAAGTTTGAGTTGAATAGAAGAAAAAAAATGTATCGAGAAAGTTATTTCTGGTGAAGTGCGTCAAAATCGAAACGCAAATGAGGCACCTTCTGGTCGGAGAACTTGCAAACCGAGTTATGGCGGCAAAGACTCTGCAATTTACAAATTTATCCGCTGGAATCATTCTCCAAAAAACAACATTAACATGATTTTCTAAGATACTGACATCGACACTGTGTTTCCAGATTGAAAACCTCCTCACCCCCATCACCCTCAAGACTCGTGTAAGGATTCCTGCTCAGCGTCGTTCAAGCCTCTTTTACGATCTAACAATTCATTTTTTGTCGTCAACTGATTTCTGCTAGGAAGCAGGTGTCGAAGAAACTCTGTCGCCTGCGAATGACTCATGGGATTTGACTGGCAGTAAATGTCGTCTGGAAATGATATCAAATAAAAATGTAAGTAATATGTTATACAATTTCATGATTTCATAAAATTTCATACACATATACAGAAACTGGGTATATATATATATATATATATATATATATATATATATATATATATATATATATATATATATAATTTCTGAGATGAGGTATTATGTACAGTATTTACATTATTCGGACTATTGTCCTCATCTTTGTCGCCATATTTGTCACAACGTTTCGGCCGTTGTACGCTCCGGCCTTCTTCAGGTGGTTGAAATTTCGAACTGAACCCTTTATTTCGATCACTGGGATAGACTGTTCTAGTTCCGCGAGCCATGTTTGATGGATGTCAGTTATCAGTTATCTCCTGCTAATTTTCCCTCTGAAAGTTCTCCACTGCTTATAACCGGGTATTGAACTCACACTCTTTGGGTTTGTCACTGGATCTAACCAACGCCTTTATCCACTTTATGAGGACATCTGGGTATGAATTTCTGGGTATTATAAAAAAAAAATGATTGCTGAAAACATTAGGTTTATAATAACCAGAAATTCATACCCAGATGTCCTCAAGGACACATAGCACAGTGGATAAAGGCGTTGGTTAGATCCAGTGACAGACCCAAAGAGTGTGAGTTCAATAAGGCAGTGGAGAACTTTCAGAGGGAAAATTAGCAGGAGATAACTGATAACTGACATCCATCAAACACTTGCAGATCTGAATTATCAAATATATATAAATATAAATAAATACTTTCACAAAAAAACATTCAATTTTTTTTTTAATTGGAAACTTTTCAGTTGTTTTCTCCATATTATATATATATATATATATATATATATATATATATATATATATATATATATATATATATATATATATATATATATATATATATATATATATATATATATAATGTTGTGTATATTTAGGCAGCATATTTTAATTCAAGCATGTTTGGTTAAATAATTTAGACGTATCATGTTGATTAATTTTTGTTGCGATCATTTGAATTTCGCGGATTAACTTTTTGGTAGTCTTAGAAAATTGAGTAAGAAAAATACCAAAATTTTCTTTCGAATAGTTTTGTATTTTCCCAAGTACTTTCAATCTCATCTGATTCCATCTTCAGGGGGTTACGTTGTCTGTGAGTATGCATATGTCTTTCTGTGAATTTAAAATATTTCCGTCTACTAAAAAATTGTTTCGCGACCTTGCAAGGATCACAACGAAAACTAATCAACAAGATATATATATAAAGATATTTTTATGTTTATACATTCTTTTTATAGATACAAATATTTAAGTAAATGCCCTGTTTATAATAAACAGTATTAACAACTTTTTCCGGCCTGAATGTCCGAGAAATTTTCACAGAAAATATTCGTCCTCCGACAGGAATCGAACCTGTATCCTATACAGAACCGTCATATAGCTTGACGTGCCTTAACCGATTGGGCCACAGACGATCGCCCAGTTAGCAAGGTCGATTTCACTGTCTTCAAACTACAATGTTCCATGATTCTCTCACGTACATTCATATCTGCACAATGCGTATCCATATGTAAAAAAAAAATGACGTCACACATTATGAAATGGACAAAGAATATACAAACATAAATGTATAAAAATAAAAAAGTCTTAAAATAATTGTCGGACTTTGTCCATTTCATAATGTGTGTCGATTCCAGTCGGAGGACGAATATTTTCTATGAAAATTTCTCGGACATTCAGGCCGGTAAATGTTGTTTAATACTGTTTATTATAAACAGAGCATTTACTTAAATATTTGTATCTATAAAAAGAAGGTATAAACATAAAAATGTCTTAAAATAATTGTCGGACTTTGTCCATTTCATAATATATATATATATATATATATATATATATATATATATATATATATATATATATATATATATATATATATATATATATTACTAGTATACCATGCCTTCAACATTAACGGCAAGAAGGAAGGAATGTATTATATGTAATATGTCTTATATTGTAAGCAATTTTTGTTTAATCCAAGTACAATTTTTTTCTGTGTAACAAATGTGACGTGTGCAAAATAACGATGACCCACCCGCCCAAGTTCAAGTTATATTTGTTTTTGAAAAAAAAAAAGTTAGTTAAATAAAAATTTTTAGAGAGAGACTTGAGTTTCGGACAACATTAGTTGTGTTGAATATTTGTTTTACCATTTTAACTGTATTTTATTTCCTTTTTAGGGCCAATTCTGAATAAATAAATAAATATAATTTATGTACGTATGTCAGAAACAGTTGAAATGTTGTTATATGTTTCTTTATATAATACATCGCACATTGAGTGCTGGTGTTAATAAAATAACGTTCGATGAAATATAACAGAGCTATTAAGTATATATTAATAAAGATATATTTTTTCCTCACAGGTAGAAATAATTAGCTTAAAACACTTAAATAACCCTAACTTATTAAACAAGAGAAATGAATTGATGGTTACATGTATACTTAAAAATAAATACCTGTTAAAATACGTGGTTCCAAATTAATTTCTACTGTAGATATAAACTTTCCTTGTTTAATTTTCTTTTCATGACTTATTTTCTGTTGAGCATATATTTTTTTTATAGGTATAGGTACGTTTATCTTAATACAAGATTTAAAAAAAACAATTAATCTCCTTTGATTTTTAATATAAAATATAATCCCGTTAATTTTAATACAGTATTTAAAAAAAAAATTAACCTGCCATTTTTTTTATAAACCAGTAATCCCCGTATAGTCGATAGACTGTGTCAGCTAAGCCGAGATTTTTTATTAAAATTTAAATTATGTAACGATCAGTCTCTACCCTACACTTGAAGATTGCGTTGTGCATGAAACTCCGTGTCATGCAACAGGTGAGGAAAAGTATATATATATATATATATATATATATATATATATATGTAAATTTGCCGGTGTGTTTGAATTTCGCATAGGTCACATTCAATTGGTTAATCACGGCAAAGCCAACAAGCCTATTTTTTAAAAAGTATTCTGCTTTGAAATTAAATTAATCTTTCGCTGGCCAGTGGTTTGACATCGCCCGAGGAGACACATTAATGGTGTTGAAACATGATTGTAATCATGTAGCGATTTTTCTTTAATCATGTTTTTGTTTTAATATACTAAAATAAATAATATTTAGCTCTACTCTGTATTGAGCCCTCTTTTAACTTACATGTTAAGTACAGTGGAATTATACTCCATTTTTTCTCAATTTACTTATATATATATATATATATATATATATATATATATGTATATATATATATATATATATATATATTGATCTTTCAACCATCCTTTGCCAATTGCAGTGGGATGGAAGAAGAACGCATTTTAAAAGATATTTGTTCATGGGTAAATTTACAGAGCAGAGAGAAGTAAATACATGTCTTCCGCAGGAACCTTAATGCAGAGCGGACATCAATAGATTTAGCCAAATTTTGAAGTATGTGTCTATGTGTGCGTTTGTGTGTGTCTATGTGTTTGTGTGTGTGTATGTGTGTTTAAATTAACAATTACAGAGCAACAATTTATTTACATAGGATATGGGCTCAATTAAGTTATTAAAAATATTCTCGTTTTTTTGATAGCAAAGAAATTATTTCTGTAAATCACAAAACCCATGGAAAACGTCGATGTCTCCCAGTCATGGAGTTTATTGTAGACACAATGCTAAATGTTTGTTTATTCGCTTCATTGTTCGATTAAAATCGATATTTAATAAGCTACATGACGGGTTCAAAATTTCTGATCTACGCTGAGAAATAAACAGAGAAGGAATCAAAGCATAGAATGGGAAAAGCAAAAACAAGAATGACGTTGTCATGGAATAATTTATCCATTTTCATGACTAAAAGAATTAGGTTGTCTTGGGCGGAAAGAGCGGATCAAAAAGTAAAAATCAAATTGAATCATTATCTTACTTTCATATGCATACATATATAAATACAGATATTCAGGAATACGCAGTTTACAGAAAAAGAGAGAGAGAGAAAAAGAACAGGAGACAAAGACAGAATCGGAGAGAGAGAGAGAGAGAGAGAGAGAGAGAGAGAGAAACGGAGAGAGGGAAGAACATGTTAAACAGCTTTTAGTTCGTTCGGCATTTGGCACGCCATGAATCGCGCCACAGGTTTCTTCGGTTCAAGAATTGCAAAACAATTTATATACATATCACATCTTTTATTCTTTCTTTCTCTCTCTCTATCTATCTCTCTCACTCACACGCTCTTGTTTTCTCTGTCGTTCTCTCACTGTGTATCTATCTGTTTTCAGATTTATTCCCCTCTCTCTTTCAGATGTATGTATGCGTCTATCATTCTCTCCCTTTCTATCTATCTATCTATCTATCTATCTATCTATCTATCTATCTATCTATCTATCTATCTATCTATTCCTTAATAACAATCTATCTATCTATCTATCTATCTATCTATCTATCTATCTATCTATCTATCTATCTATCTATCTATCTATCTTCTGTCTGTCTATCTTACCAGCAGCTAAAATTTCTTTGATTTTCTCGTTGAAACACTGCTTCTCGTACAATCACCATTAAGCAACGTTGAGTCTGGTCAGTACATAGATGGGTGACCGCTTTGGAATACGAGTTGCTGTAAGCTTGGATGTGCCGGTGGTGTAATGGATAACGGCTCTGAATTGGGAATCGGATGGCAGAGTTTCAGTTCTAGTCGGGCTCGTTATGTTAACTTGCAACTGCAACATGTTGCTTCTTTGCAACATTGTCACGGATCAGAAAGATTTTTGGACATCTCTCTCCTGTAAATAGCATTATTTTCTTCAATTTCTACGCTTCTTCTAAGGTAATAACTGCAACGCACTGCAGAAACAATTTCATAAGACCACGACAGAAAGCCCTTAAAGTGATTCTTTGTTTCGAGGACTTTCAGGTATTTTGGTTGTGCTATTAAAAATAGTGCAAAAGACAATGGGAGGTAGATATGGTTTTAATTTCTCAAAACGGCCATTACTTTATGGCAATGTTCGTAGTAGATTTTGTTATTTTTTTAAGAATGATGTCTTCTATTATTCTAAGAGAGATTTTATAGTTTTCTATTGTTTTTTTTAATCATTTCACCTCAAGTAAGGAAATGAAGCCCCTAAAACGCAAGCAGTTACTGAGTGTTAAAGAATATGAGAAACACAACTATTAAGGAGAGAGGACAATAAAATAATAAGAATTAAGAAGACAAAAGATAACAATTGACATTGCATTTAAATTATTGATGATCCAAGTTGACTGGGAAGCAATGAGACTGGAAGAGAATTCCACAAGCGAGACGTTCGATAGACGAAACTATTAGCAGTGAACTTACGGTTACATCTAGCTATTTCAAATGTAAAATGGTGAAAACTTACCACTAATCTAGTACTGTGCTTGCATTCATAAAGTTTAGATATGATAGAGGAAAGTGATATTTATTCTGTTTAAATTACAGAAATGTGGCACAAGGCTGAAGGGGGGATTGGGGAAAGGACAGACTTCTTCTGTCTTAACTATAACTTAGCTAACCGCAAACACTGATACCAATCGTACGAACAATATTCCTTACACCAAAACAACACATTCATACGTACCTTTCTTACTACAACCACCATAATACCTCACTGTCTATATGAAAATACTAACTAGTCCCCATATTTATAATTCAGTGTCTGTGGGGGGGGGGGGAGCGGAATAAATAACAATTCTAAAAACTAACCCCAATAATATGATATGATAGAGGAAAGTTCATCAGAACAATTACCATGAAAGTATTTATAGAAAAGGCATAGGAAAGCTACGATATGGCGGCGGGAATCGGACTGAAGCCGAGATGACAGGTTATGACCAATATTATTGCAGATTCTTCTATCAAGAATCTCTAAGTATATAGCTTGAGCCAGACCATAGGTGGCAGTAGTATTCAAATCAAAGACGAAAGGTAAACTTATAAATATATTAGATTGATTCTGGCGAGATCTAGCACGACATAGTGAACCAAATCTCATAACTGTAGACTTATCAAGTGATTCAATATAATCTTTCGACGACATGTTTGTCGAAACCATGAAACTGAGAAAGCACAGTGAGTGTCTATCCTGGAAGTTAGCATCAGTCATGGTGATGGAAGACAAAACATTTCTCTAGAACGATTAAAACGGAGCAGTTCTGTTTTTGAGGCGCTAAAATTCACAAGTAATTTCTTGTCCCAGTTAACAAACGATTGCAGTTCCTATTTTTTGTTTTTTTAGATCAGCTGTAAATTTGAACAATGTGTCTATGTGAATTATGCCCCAAGAACACTCTCAGATCATTCTGTATCCAAATTTATTTGATTTATTGCCCATCTCAGGGTTAAAGTTATCCAGACTGAGTGAGAGGAATACATTTTTGAGAGACAAATTTTCTAACACCACAGAGTAAACTAACTTTCTTAGCTATAGACTTTTCTTAAGCATTTCGCCCCAAGCAAGGCGGGAGTGCCACTAGCACGCAAGGACCTACAGAGAGTGGGAGCAAGAACAGAGAGGCGTGATAGAGGAAAAGATGAAGAGAAGGACGGGGAAATAGATCGAGGAATCTGGAGATGTCGATTGACTTTACATTTGAATATTTGAAGACTATAACTGTCAGGGAAGCAAGTAAGAGGAAGGGAGTTCCACAGATGGGAAGTTCGAGGCATGAACCTATTGGAGTCGAAGAGACGACTATATTTAACTGTTTCGACTGAGATGCCAACCTAGCAGCGCGCTTAAAATTATGCAGTTTGGGAACCAGCGAAAATAGCTCATCGGAGTCGGTACCGTGGAAGCACTTGTAGAAAAAGACAGAGAGAAGCGACGGCACGTCTGTGAGAAAGTGACTGTAGACGAGATGCCAGATCAGGACCAACCACATTGCATATCCGTTTCTGGATTTTGGCTCCAAACCATATATGACAGCAGTATTCCATGCAAGGGGAAATGGAGCTATTTCAACCGACGAAAACTTCGTCAGTCTTATTCAGCCCCGCTTTATAGACTGAGTACGGAATTAGTAATTTAACTCTGTGTGTGTGAGAGAGAGCGAGAGAGAGAAAGAGAGAGAGAGAAAGAGAGAGAGAGAGAGAGAGAATGAGTATTTGGGGCAACAGACTTTCCATTCTCTTAATTTGTTATTGTATTTTTTCTTTGTACAAAAAATAATTAAATACAAAATAAAATAACTGTGTTTTACACATTTAAATTTCTAATTCCGACACGAACTCTCTCTCTCTCTATCTCTATCTCTGTCTGTTTCTGTCTGTCTGTCTGTCTGTCTCTCTCTCTGTCTATATGTTGAAACTTGACTAATGCATGGAATAATAATGCAACACAAAATGTACTTAGAACAAAATGTATTGAAACAAGAAGTGTACACAATATTTACATATAGTCTTTTGTATATTCCTGGGAAGACCGTTCCTGGAGAATGTGTTGACTAAGTCGCAGTCGGGCAGAGTCTCTAGTTGAATCTTTTGATTCGCCTCTCATGTCTTCCCGGTACCAACCATATTTATATAGTCGGTACTCCACTATGCAAATTAGGTGGATGCTACCACAACACTATATATATATATATATATATATATATATATATATATATATATATATATATATATATATATATATATATATATATATATATATATATATATATATATAGCTTAGTGGGAGATGTTCCGACTGACGCAAATTCAGTCGAGTTTCGATCCTAGCTAGAGGCAACCGGACGTCTAGTCACACTGATGAGCTGTGAAACAGCGAAACAGTCTGTCTGTGGATGACAAAAAATATATATATATATCTATATATATGATAAAGAACAAATTGGAAACGTTTATAGATCTAAAATGTTTCGATTTTACTAAAGCTACATCAGAGAATGAGAAATTTCTGGTATTTTTATTTTCGTGTTGTTTTATTTTCATTTGTTAAGCAGAATTCACGTGCGTTTGATTTGTCAAGCAGCGTTCCCGTAAATGTAAACAAGCTAGAATTATGATACAACTGCACACAAATTATACACACGGATCTCTGTGCCATATTGCATTCTCTGATGAAACTTTAATAAAAGCATATCCTATTTGTTTGTCGGTTTCCGATTCATATTTGACACACACACACACACACACACACACACACACACACACACACACAAACATATATATATATATATATTTTTGAATTAAGAATTACGAAGATTACGATCAATTACAACAGATATATCGACAACTGCTTACAACATCTGTTATTCCCAAGAGGTCACTTATCGAGGGACCCGATGTTTCGACGCGATGTGGGCTTAAGTTGGTGTTGGAAGAAAAATAATTTTCCATGCTGCTAAGTACTGAAAATAAATCTCTTTGCAGAGAAAAAATACAGTAACAAATTAAGAGAATGGAAAAACTGTTGCACAAAATACACACACACACATAAAAATAGACGTATGTGTGTGTGTGTGTGTGTGTGTGTGTGTGTGTGTGTGTGTGTGTGTCGGTGTGTGTTTTGTTAAAAACGACTGACAAGGTGATGTAGTTAAGTTTTTTATCTATTTTTTCATGTGATCTTACAATTTTTTTTCTCTTTTCAGGACATGATTTATATAAAAATTGTCCGAAAGTTTTATATACCAAAGCGTTTTCGTCTATACTTTTAGCCATTGTCAACGATGATTTTAGTATCTGTCTATATTTCTGAGATGAGGTATTATGTACACTATTTACATTATTCGGACTATTGTCCTCATCTGTGTCACCATATTTATTACAACGTTTCAGCCGTTGTACGCTCCGGCCTTCTTCAGGTGGTTGGAATGTCGAACTGAACCCTTTATTTCGCTCAACGACATATGACACAGTGGATAAAGGCGTTGGTTAGATCCAGTGACAGGACCCAAAAAGTGTGAGTTCAATAACCGGTTAAGGTAGTGGAGAACTTGCAGAGGAGAATTAACAGGAGATAACTGATAACTGACATCCATTAAACATGGCACGTGAAACTAGAACAGTCTGCCCCGGTGAGCGAAATCAAAGGTTCTGTTCGACCTTCCAACCACCTGAAGAAAACCGGAGCGTACAACGGCCGAAACGTTGTAATAAATATGGCGACAAAGATGAGAACAATAGTCCGAATAATGTAAATAGGATGATTTTAGTTTTAGTTTTAACTGAATGTATGTATTGTTTTATGTATGTAGTTAGAGGTAGAGGAATGCTTTATATTTCAAACACGATCAGCACATTGTGGCCATGTTCCTAGTTGATATTAATAGTGCTGACTTTTTCTTTTTTATTAATAATACTTCTATTATTTTTATCCTTTTTGTACATGTGGATAATGCTATTATATTTGTATTATCAACAAGTATGTTACAGATAGAGTTTGGCAGGTCTCCATGTGTATTTAAACGAGGCCTAATTGAACTATGGCCAGAGAGATGTGACGTGCGTTTTCTTGTAGTTTATCAAATATAATTATTTACTAATTTGTATTAGCCAGGAACACAGTTCCTTTAGGGACATGTAAGTTCGTAAATATAATAATGATAATGTCTAAAAGTATAGCCGAAAGCGCTTGCATATATAAAACATTCGGACAATTGTTATAGAATTTATATCATGAAAAAAACTCATAAGAACGAATGAAAATTACAGAACAAACTTAACCACCTCATAAGTCGTTTTTAACGAAACTTGCAAAAAAGAAGAATTTCTGCCCAAATACATTTAGGTTATCTTCGGAGACTCCAACAGGTCTTCTAGGTGATCTCCTTATTTAAGTTGAAGAATGCTGCCATGATTTTTACCTTCAGTTCATCTTTGGTGTCACAAGGAGTTTTGTTGGTCTCTCGAACAACCGCGCTCCACATATAATAATCAAGGGTGTTGCAGTTTAGGATGTTGGCCAAAGGTAAGGGGCGATGTGGTCGCACAAATTGTCCGACAGGCATGACAGGGGTTCTCCTGTTTGTGTGGTATGATGCAGTGTCATAGCTTCTTCCGGCAGTCAGTCTCTTGACACAGGGCAGCACTACCTCGTCAAGGCACTTGATGTAGGCCTCCATGTTGAATCTGAGGCCCATGTAGGAAGGTGAATGGAGGCATAATGTCGCCATCACTAGTGATCACAGCATTAGACCTCAGATAGACAGACAAACTCACTGAAATGTTCGTATTGGATTTTCCTGAGCGTATGTCAAGCAGTAAAGTATGCCGTTTTCAAATTTCTGGCGGGGAGAGTTGCGTCATGGTGCTCTTTTTCTTACTTACGAATTTTCCGTACAATACTGTGTAAACGAAAAAAATCAAAAACAACGCGCATGCGCGAAATAAAAAATGTCGGCAATTTATCATTGCAAGCTGTATTTCTTTATATATATATATATATATATATATATATATGCAGAAATATAGTCTTAAAGTGTGCTATATTTATGGGATAAAGTGCTCAATATCAGAGATAGAGCGTGTGTAAATATAAAAGTGGACATGGAAGTCAGCACTTAGAGGCGACAGTCTGTTTCATGCTAGTGCAATCGTCAGGCGACTAGTGCTGTTATTTTTCTCGGCTATTTATATAAGGGTTAGTGGTGCATTATGGGTAGTCTATTTTGGCGGTTACTTTTACCGGAAGTGGCTTATTTGTTTATTTATTTATGTCAAATTGTTTTGCTTGTTTTTTGTTTGTTTTTTTATTTTTATTTTTATTTTTTATCTTATATATTTATTTATTTATTCTTTTATTTTGATCGGTGTTTTTGGTTAACGTAGTAAAATTTGTTTATATAGCTTATTGTTGGTAGTCTATAATGGCCGTCATTACCGGAAATCGCTTGTTCGCTTATTTATTTGGGTCAAATTGTTTTGCTTGTTTTTATTTATTTTCATTTTTATTTTTTATCTTATATATTTGTTTATTTGTCATTGATTAAATCTGTTTGTTGAATTTGTAGTTTTTTCTGACTATTATTTAGGTGGGAACAGTTTTTAATTTATCTATTTAGGTTGGTTATCTTTATTTGTTTTTGTTTTGTTTTGTTTTTTAAACGGCTAGTTTATCGTAATCGGTTGTTAGTTTATTTATATATTTGGATGTATTTAGATCGATTTATTATACTTGTTGTTATTTATTTGTTACACTATATCTTTTTGGCTTTAGGTTTTTAAGTAACGTAGTATATTATCTTTTATTAATGTTTTTTTTTTGTTTTTTTATTATTATTTTTATTTGTATAACAGTTATAACTTTCATCCGTTCTTTTGTTTTGATTTTATTTCGTATATTCTAACAGGTGTGGTTTTATGATTTGTTTGGAGTAATTTATTTTGCTTATTTTATTGTTGTTTGTTTATATATTTATTTATTTTTCTATTTTAAGTTACGTAGTAAAAATTTGTTTTCATGTCTACATTTTGAGATTAGCTCGGATCTTTTATTTAATAATTTATTTTCATCTGGGAAGGTAATGATAGCTATTTTTTCCTCCAAGCAAAGTTTGCAGGTTTTTGATAGGTTGTTGTAGGCTGATGATTTTTTCCTTATTTTCCAAGATATTTTTGGTGTGGTGTGTGTTTTGTTTTTTATTTCCCAGATATACTTAGAAAGCATTGTGCTGTTCGCATATTTACTATTTGTGAAAGACATTTTGTGTACATAATTTCTTTGTTTCCATGGTCCTTCGGTTACTCCTATATATACTTTTTCTTCATTATCTGCTGATTTTGTCGTGGCTTGGTAGATTACGTTGTTTTGTAAGCAATTACCGTTTAAGGGACATTCGTTTTTTATTCTGCAGTTGCACGTGGGTTTAATTTGTTCGTGTGGTTTGTTAATAATTTTTCTGTTGTGCTTTTTTATTATTTGTGCCATGTTCTCGGTGCAACTGTAGCTGATTTTTACTGTGTTTTTGTTGAATATTTTGTGTAGGGTGCTTGATTCCGGGAAGTGTTTGTGTAAAAGCTTGAAGAATATTTTTCCTATGTTTGTTTTTACGTTTTTGCTGTACGGTGGGTTCAACCATATGATATTTCTTTTTCTGTTGGTCTTTTTTGTGTTCTGTGGTGAGTATGTGAGTGTTGCTGGGAATCCGCTATCTTTTAGGGCTGTTTCGTAGTCTTTCTTGGCCTTGTTAAATATAGATTCATCGGAAGAATTGTCGGAAAGCCTGCGGTTAATCGATTTAGGTATCTGTTTGATTATAGAAGGCGGGTGGTTGGAGTATATATGTATGTACTGTGGTTTATCATTCGGTTTTCTGTATGGTTTGTGTGTGCCTTTTCTTAGGTTGAAGGTGACATCTAGAAAATCTACTTCGTTTAGGTTAGTTTTTATATCTATCTCGAATCCGTTATTTTTGAAAATTTTAATTATTGCTTTTCTAGTTTTATCAGTCTTTTGTTTGTTGCAGTTTCTTAAGATTATGAGACCGTCATCTCTGTAGAGCCCTGTGTCATTTCTATCTATTATTTTGCTTAGTTCGTGTAGTAAGTAAATGCCTACGATTTCGCATGTCTCTGCACCGTCAAAGCTTCCCATTGTAGTGTCAAATATCCCATCTTTCTTTATCCATGCTTCTTCATGGTGAAATAATAATGATTTACGTGAGTGCTTAATGATGTCGATTTCGTTTGGTTTTATTATTATTTGTTCCTGAGCTAAGTTGATGGCCTTATCTAGTGTACGTTCTGTTATGGATGGGTAAAATTCTTTTATGTCTAATTGTAGGAAGTGGCAATTTTGCCATTTACAAATTAGACATAAAAAACAAAACAAAACAAAAACAAATAAAGATAACCAACCTAAATAGATAAATTAAAAACTGTTCCCACCTAAATAATAGTCAGAAAAAACTACAAATTCAACAAACAGATTTAATCAATGACAAATAAACAAATATATAAGATAAAAAATAAAAATGAAAATAAATAAAAACAAGCAAAACAATTTGACCCAAATAAATAAGCGAACAAGCGATTTCCGGTAATGACGGCCATTATAGACTACCAACAATAAGCTATATAAACAAATTTTACTAGGTTAACCAAAAACACCGATCGAAATAAAGAAATAAATAAATAAATATATAAGATAAAAAATAAAAATAAAAATAAAAAAACAAACAAAAAACAAGCAAAACAATTTGACATAAATAAATAAACAAATAAGCCACTTCCGGTAAAAGTAACCGCCAAAATAGACTACCCATAATGCACCACTGACCCTTATATAAATAGCCGAGAAAAATAACAGCACTAGTCGCCTGACGATTGCACTAGCATGAAACAGACTGTCGCCTCTAAGTGCTGACTTCCATGTCCACTTTTATATTTATATATATATATATATATATATATATATATATATATATATATATATATATATATATATATATAAAGAAATACATATTATATATATATATATATATATATATATATATATATATATATGCAAGTTTCATTAAAAACGACAGACAAGGTACTACGGTTAAGTTTTTTATTTAATTTTTCTTGTGTACGAACAAGAGCTTTCTTTGCTGGACAAAGGGTGTGTAAGAAAAATTAAATAAAAAACTTAACCGTAGTACCTTGTCTGTCGTTTTTAATGAAACTTGCATAAAAGAAGGATTGCTGCCTAAATA
>OZ038501.1:69745346-69775346 GCA_964036315.1 Acanthosepion esculentum
AATATTTCTACGTATGAAAATTTCACTTCAAACATAAGAAGTAAATAAACGTAATTTTTCAGTTGACCCAATAAAAATATATGAGCGCTTCTAAATTCTTCTAGTAACTAACAACATTTTGTTTTTGTTTATAGATCAGTCATTTATGTGCCATGCGTGATACACCCTTAGGCGTTCGTGTATCTTTCGATACATGACTGACGAGGCTGATTTTTCCCGCAGTAGGTTTACATTTCTTTCTGCGGCCGACCCGTTGCCATCCAAGGCTGTAGAACCCGGTCTGTCCTGCTATTTACCCATAGCTAGGGGAGAAGAAGAGGATTCATACCTTTCCCAAGGGTCAGTCAGTTATGTGCCATACATGATACACGCATAAGCGATCATGTATCTTTCGATACATGGCTGGCAAGGCTGATTTTTTTTACCGCAGTAGGTTGCTATTTCTTTCTGTGGTAGACCAGTTGTCATCCAAGGCTATAGAACCCGGTCTGTCCTGGTATTTACCCATAGATGGAGGAGAAGAAGTGAATTCATACCCTTCGCAAGGGTCAGTCAGTTATGTGTCATGCGTGATACACGCTTTGGCGATCATGTATCTTTCGATACATGACTGACGAGGCAAACTTTTTCCCGCAGTAGTTTGCCATTTTCTTTCTGCAGTAGACCAGTTGCCATCCAAGTCTATAGAATCCGGTCTGTGCTTCGGGGAGGAGAAGAGGATTCATATCTTTCCCCCCGTAAGTGAATGTAATGGTTGCGACTGGAGTTCGAACTCTGCTCTATCCATTACTCCACCGTGCCTCCCCTAATTTTATAGATACTTCGTTTAAATAAATTAAGTTTGATTTTTTGCCTTGAAAAAGTATGCAGTGAACGAAACGCCTCAGCTAAAACTACATACAGTTTTCCTCTTGTTTTTTGCTTTATATACATACATACATATATATATATATATATGCAGAAATATAGTCTTAAAGTGTGCTATATTTATGGGATAAAGCGCTCAATATCAGAGATAGAGCGTGTGTAAATATAAAAGTGGACATGGAAGTCAACACTTAGAGGCGACAGTCTGTTTCATGCAAGTGCAATCGTCAGTCGCCTGACGATTGCACTAGCATGAAACAGACTGTCGCCTCTAAGTGCTGACTTCCATGTCCACTTTTATATATATATATATATATATATATATATATATATATATATGTAAGTAAATATATATATATATTTAAGTAACTATATATATATATTATATATTTAAGTAACTATATATATATATATATTTATGTAACTATATATATATATATATATATATATATATATATATATATATATATATATATATATAGTTACATAAATATATATATATATATTTAAGTAACTATTCTCACACTATTCCTCACCACCGTCTATGTTACCTTATATAAGCTTAATAATGCCCATCAAAAGTGTAAATTTTAAATACATTTTTCGTTTCACCTTTGAAAGTGAATATATATATATATATATATATATATATATATATATATATGTATATATATATATATATATATATGTATATCGATACCCCAATGATTTAATAAAAATGAGCATACACTATTATAAATATCTAAGATTTCATGAAAACAAAAAGTTTTATCGTTAAAATCGTTATGTCATTATTAAAAGAAACGAACCAGATATATTCTGATGTAAAAATTATTTTTTAATTCTTTTTAGAACTTACGAAATTTGGGTTAAAAAATCTTATTTCTACGGTGTAAACATTATACAGTGTCACCCGGATATAAAAGAGTTGTCGGTACCGGAGAAGTATCTAATATCCGGGTTTCTCTTATATCCGGGTTTGGTCCATTATATATACATTAACACAGGCTCTAATTTGGGACCAGAGAAAATCTCTCTTATAGTCGGGTTTCTCTTATATCCGGGTCTCTTATATCCGGGTTACACTGTACCATAAATTATTATAGGGATATTTTAGCGACGTAAATCTCTCTGATTTTGAAATTCTTGTAAAATCAGGTAATTTTGGGATATAAAGGAAACATTTAATACTTATTCACAAATTTATTATTTTTTAGAACATCCTTGTAAAATGAATTTAAAAAAAAATATTTTAACTGTCCCTTATTTAATTTTATAAAATTTCGAGAAAGTCTTTTCTGTTGCGGTTATTAGTTTTAGGAGAGAAGCCTTGAAGAATTTAAATCATGAATTTCTTTTGGTCAAACATAAATCTCAATTCTGCTCTGAATCGTAAAATAACAAATGCAATAAAACTAAGACACTATTTAATCAGAAAAGATTTCAATTGCTTTTATGATTAAGATATATTATGGACCCTATTGTCTTAAAAAAAATCGATGAATATAGCATTATTACATTTCAATTTACTGTTTTAATATTTAAATTTTAATTAAAATAATTTATAAACGTTTAAATCGTTTAAAATTCTGTATTGATTTGTAGCTGTCAAGTGATAATTTTATTAAATTAAGACTGTATTTATTATTCATAAATGCAAAAGCTCATTGCTATTCAAGAAATAATATTTTACCCTAAAAGAATTTTGAATTTATTTTATATTTGTATAAACGTACAGATGTTTTGGAGTATGGATGTCCAAACGGGAGATTATGAAAAAATAACAGTAATAACTATATGTTATATACTGTACATATGAACACTAATGAGTATGTCCCAATCCTCAAAAATATGTTAGGCACTATTGTATGAGGGGGTAATATGCTGTCTAAGTAGTCCACCACTAGCAGTGGTTTACCTGCATCACGCCGCTGGCGAGTATTGTATTTTTTTGATATTATAAAGATTACCATTTCATTTCCAACCTCCGTTTTGGTTATTCCTCATTCAGCAACCCTTTCTTGGTTTACAACGCTATAGTAAAGTCAAAATCTATTGGTAATTTTCTAATATTTCCAATTTTTTGTAAATTTTAACGTCCCCAAAACAAAATCGCCCCCTTTTAACCGTCTTAGAAAACTTTTTGTCTTCCATCACCATGACTGATACTAACTTCCAGGATAGACACACATTGAGCCTTCTCAGTTTCACGGTTTCCACAAACATGTAGCGGAAAGATTATATTGAATCAATTGTTAAGTCTGCAGTTAAGAAAGTTGGTTCAGTCTGTCGTGCGAGACAATTTGTCTCACTAGAATTTATCTTACATATTTATAAGTTTACCTTTCGTCCTTGCTTTAGATATTGCTGCCATATATGGTCTAGTGCTCTTGCTTATATATTTAGAGATCCTTGATAAAATCCAAAGAGTGATCTACAATGCTACTTGACCTGACATGGCATCACGTCTCCAGTCTCTTTCTCATCGCCCGAACAAAGCTTTTCTGTGTCTTTTCTATAAATACTTTCATGGCAGTTGTCTTTCCCAATTTCATAATTTCCACATTGTACTTTATAAAATCCAAAGAAGAACCAGCAATGTTTTCTGTGGTTACCTGTTATTTCCCCTTCAGTCCGTTTCCCACCGCAATAAAGTAGCTTCCTTGTGTTGTTTTTTTTTATATATGTTCACAGTAATTGTTCTGATGAGATTCAACCTTTGGCACCCCGACTTTACAAATTAAAGTGTAGTATGATACACATTATGTTGTTAAATGGGGCAAGGGTTGACTTGTTAATTTTAACGCCTCAAAAACGAAACTATCATTTGAGATAAACCTTTTCACCTTATTTAAGCAGGGCTAAGCTCAACGAGAGTGAATTGTTGTACCGTCTACAACTAACGTTTTCATCTGACATGAAGTGGAAATAGTATATTGAATCAATTGCTAAGTCGACAGCAAAAGTGGGTTCACTATTTCGTGATTGCCGATTTTTTTTCACCAGAATCTATCTTACATATTTATAAGCTTACCATTCAATCATGCTTAGAATATTGCTGCCATATAATTTAATGCTTTTACTTGTATATTTAGAGATTCTTTGTAAAAATCCAAAGAGTGATATTTGTCCTGACCTGGCAGTCTTTTTCCCACCGCCCGAGCAAACCTTTCCGGTGCCTTTGCTATAAATACTTTCATGGCAGTTGTTCTGATGAACTTTACTCTATAGTATCTACACTTTATGACTAAGTTCAGTACTAGATTGGTGGCGAGGTCTCATCATTTTACAGTTGAAATGACTAAATGTAACCGTAAGTTCTATGCTAACATTTTCTTCTGTCGCACTTCTCGCTTGTGGAACGCTCTTCCGGTTTCTTGTTTCCGAGTCAAATTTAATCTTCAAAAATTTAAATGCAATATCATTGTTCAAATTTACAGCTGATCTAAAATAAAACAAAAAAGGAACAGCAATCGTTTGTTAACTGGGACAAGAAATGGCTTGTGAATTTTAGCGCCTCAAAAACAGAACTGCTCCGTTTTAATCGTTCTAGAGAAATGTTTTGTCTTCCATCACCATGACTGATGCTAACTTCCAGGATAGACACTCACTGTGCTTTCTCAATTTCATGGTTTCGACAAACATGTCGTCGAAAGATTATATTGAATCAATTGATAAGTCTACAGTTAGGAGATTTGTTTCACTATGTCGTGCTAGATCTCGCCAGAATCAATCTAATATATTTATAAGTTTACCTTTCGTCTTTGATTTGAATACTACTGCCACCTATGGTCTGGCTCAAGCAATATACTTAGAGATTCTTGATAGAAGAATCTGCAATAATATTGGTCATAACCTGTCATCTCGGCTTCAGTCCGTTTCCCGGCGCGATATCGTAGCTTTCCTATGCCTTTTCTCTAAATACTTTCATGGTAATTGTTCTGATGAACCTTCCTCTATCATATCATATTATTGGGGTTAGTTTTTAGAATTGTTATTTATTCCCCTCCCCCCACAGACACTGAATTGTAAATATGTAGTGGAAAGATTATATTGAATCAGTTGCTAAGTCTGCAGTTAAGAAATTTGTGTCGTGCAGAGATTTTCTTTTCATGCCAGAATCCATCTTGAAATTTAATAAGCCTACCATTTGTCTATGCAAAGAATATATCTGTCATACAAGGTCTGGGTCTTCTGCTACGTATTTAGCGATACTTCATAAAATTCAAAGAAGAATCTGCAATGTTTTCTGTGCTCATTTCACTATTAGTCCCTTTCCCACCGCCGTAACGAAGCTTCCTTGTGCCTTTTTCTATAAATATTTTCATAGTAATTGTTCTGATGAGATACAACCTTTGGCACCTCGACTTTACGAATTAAAGTGTAGTATGACATTCTGTTGTTAAATGGGGCAAGGGTTGACTTGTTAATTTTAACGCCTCAAAAACGAAACTCTCATTTGAGAGAAGCCTTTTTACCTTATTTAAGCAAGGCTAAGTTCAAGGAGAGTGAATTATTGTACCTTCTACGACTAACGTTTTCAGCTGACACGATGTGTAAAGAGTATATTAAATCAACTGCTAAGTCGGCAGTAAAAAATTTCGTTCACTATTTCGTGATTGCCAATTTTTCTCACCAGATTCTATCTTGCATATTTATAAGTTTGTCATTCAATCATGCTTAGAATATTGCTGCCATATAATTTAGTGTTTTTACTTATATATTTAGAGATTCTTGATGAAATGCAAAGAGTGATCTGCAATGCTATTTGTCCTGACCTGGCATCACGGCTTCAGTCTCTTTCTCACCGCCGAACAAAGCTTTCCTGTGTCTTTTCTATAAATACTTTCATGGCAGTCGTTCTTATGAACTTTTCTCTATGGTAGCTGGGATTTATTATTTTAAGTGCAGTACTAGATTGGCGGTTAGGTCTCATCATTTTACAGTTGAAATGACTAGATGTAACCGTTAGTTCTATGCTAACTGTTTCTTCTATCACACTTCTCGATTGTGGAAGGCTCTTCCAGCTTCTTGTTTCACAGTCAACTTTGATCTCTCTACTTAGTAGTAGTTTTTGTCTTATATTCTCTAACATTCAGTCACCCCCATGCGTCTTAGTCGCTTTATTGCCTTGCTTGGGTTGAAATGATTAAAAGCAGTAATAGATTGTCAGCCAGGTCTCATCATTTTACATTTGAAATTCCTAGACGGCCTGATGTTGTGAAGATCCCTTTTCTAGCTGAAAGAATATGAGAACCACGGTGTTTTGCATCATATCGAAATACATATCAGAGCCCTCAACCCGAGACTGTCTGATCGGATTGGGTATCTAACTGGGTCTCGTCTGAAAGATTATGTGCTGCGTTTATCAAAGCCCGTCACTATATCGCGCAATAATGTGAGTAGAAAAGAAAAATAGCTGGGCAAATAGTAAAAGAAGTAAGTTCCGTTTATCGAGACGGTTCTATAGCTGTGAGTACTGTTTGCAATAGATAGGCTAGATTCAGGAGTATAAATTTAGATTTGGAAGACCGTAAACATTCCGGAAACCCTGCGGGTGTTGACGATGAGCAAATCGAAAATCGAAACACTGACTAAAAAATAATCCATGTCACACGACACGGGATATCGCAGAGATACTCCCTATACCTCATATAAGCGTTGTAAGGCATTTGAAAACAGTTCGATACATGTTTTGGTGTCTCATGATTTAACGGAAAAATATTTCATGGACCGCATTTGTATTTGCGATTCTCTGCTTAAAAGGAACAAATCGGCTAATTGTTTTTGAGATAAAATGTGGATGGTTTACAACAATGCAGAGCGAAATAATTCTGGGGAAAACGGAAAAAGTTAGTCTGCAGCCGATACTGTGTATACGCTGTGATCGAAAGGTGTTTCTATATAATGAGCTCCTCCCATAAAACCAGACGTTGAATTCAGACTCGCAGTAAAGCTGGCCTTGCTCTCCACTCGCGGAAACATGTGGCAGTTGACTTTCAGCCACTCCAGCGAAATGGGCCAATAACATGTTCCATTGGTCTACAAGTTTGCAAAACACTAGCAGAGCTCGGGTGGCACATGCGTATTCAAAGAAGTTGAGCAAGTATTTGTTTTACTGAGCAGTCATTAGCCGTTCGCAACGAGGGAGTCCACCATAGTAGGAGAGTTCATGTATTTATAAAGAAGTAATGAATTTTTTATTTATTAATCCGACAGATTTTATTAATTTAAATATCATTCTTAGTCGATACACATTTGAGTTGACGCTCCGTATATTTATTTATTTTCGTCTATCGGCCTGGATTTTCGAGAAATGTTATTAAAGTTTGTTCGTTATCTATCTATCTATCTATCTATCTATCTATCTATCTATCTATCTATCTATCTCGATATGCTCGTTATCTATCTATCTATCTATCTATCTATCTATCTATCTATCTATCTATCTATCTATCTCGATATGCTCGTTATCTATCTATCTATCTATCTATCTATCTATCTCGATATGCTCGTTATCTATCTATCTATCTCGATATGCTCGTTATCTATCTATCTATCTATCTATCTATCTATCTATCTATCTATCTATCTATCTCGATATGCTCGTTATCTATCTATCTATCTATCTATCTATCTATCTATCTATCTATCTATCTATCTCGATATGCTCGTTAACTATCTATCTATCTGTCTATCTATCTATCTATATATCTATCTATCTATCTATCTCGATATGCTCGTTATCTATCTATCTATCTATCTATCTGTCTATCTATCTCGATATGCTCGTTATCTATCTATCTATCTATCTATCTATCTATCTATCTATCTATCTATCTATCTATCTATCTCGATATGCTCGTTATCTATCTATCTATCTATCTATCTATCTATCCATCGATCTATCTATCTATCTATCTCGATATGCTCGTTATCTATCTATCTATCTATCTATCTATCTATCTATCTATCTATCTATCTATCTATCTATCTAAACCTTAACGACATTTAATGTCGGGATCAAAATAGTCTATGTGAGACTTTAAACTTGGTTACAGAACGCAAAAATGTGTCTTGTATAACATCAAATACGGCGTATTAAAAACGACCAGAGCGACGATTAAAATAACTTAGTTTAGGTGGGAATCATGAAATTAGATACGGTTTTTTAATATCGTAATTTCTTATGTATAATACGCATTTTTCTAAAAAATAATAAGCAAAATCGGGGTGCGTATTATGCACAACTACAAAATATCTTTAAAAAAATGCCGAAAAATAAAATAAGAATTATTATAAAACTAAATTAGAATAATATTGTTCTATGCTTAAAACCATTTTTAAAAAATAAGAATAGGAAACGCTGTCCGTAATTAAAGTGGAAAGGTACAATTTATAATAGGGTTTGATTACCAAACAAAGGGTGCGTATTATTCATGAGTAGAAGCATCTTCCCACACTTTCAGCACAATGTTAGGTGTGTGTATTATGGATGAAGGCGTATTATACATGGAGAATTATGGTATATTGATTTGTTGTCACTTGACATGACATGTTGCAAAAAGATCTACAAAAGAAATGAGAGCTATGAAGATGTAATGAGATACCAAAAAATCCACTCGTATTAGATTCTATCGATTTAAATATTCTATTCATGAATTGCTGTAAGTTACAATAATGACGATAATGTTGCACCATACTGAGTCAACAGTTCATGATTTGACGCTAAGAAGAGACCCCTTCCAGCGTAGCGTTCCGTTCTCGCTCCAAGTCTCGTTATTGAACGATATTCTCGCGTCAGAGGCGGATATTACCAACCGTATGTACCATCAACATGTCTGCTGGATTCCAAATTTTGGGACCCGATTTTCGGAGTACAGACAAAATAACCCAGCAGGAGAGTTTTTAATTAGTTCTAGAAAACCCCTAAACACTACACATATGATGGAGTAAACCGAATATATTTTTAACGACGGGTGAAAATTTGCGGACAGAAAGAAGAAAAGCGACGAATGAAACTCTCATATCTGTCTATATTTCTGAAATGAGGTATTATAACTATTTATATTGTTCGCACGGTTGTCCTCAACTTTATTGCCATATTCACAATGTTTCGGTCGTTGTACGCTCCGGCCTTCAGGATTTGTCTATATATCTGAGATGAGGTATTGTAACTATTTATATTATTTGCACTGTTGCCCTCAACTTTATTGTCATATTCACAATGTTTCGGTTGTTGTACGCTCCGGCCTACTTCAAGATCTGTCTATATTGTCTGAGATGAGGTATTGTAACTATTTATATTGTTCGGACACTTGTCCTCATCATTGTTGCCATATTCACAACGTTTCGGCTGTTGTGCGCTCCGGCTTTCTTCAGGATCTGTTAATATTTCTGAGATGAGATTATTGTAATGATGCATTGTTCGGACTGTTGTCCTCATTTTTGCCGCCATATTCAAGATGTTTCGACCGTCGTACGCTGCGACCTTATTCATGTGATTGGAATTTCGTCCACAGGGGTAGATTTTTCTAGTTCCTTGTGCCATGCCTCTTCCGGATATCTCAGATATTTTCCATTTAACTCACCTCTCCAATTTTTTTTCATCACTGCAGTAACCAGGTATTGAACTCACAACTCTTACCAACCAACGCTTTTATACACTGGACCATCTGTCCTTGAGGGCATTAATACATATTAAAAAACAATTAATACACCGATGTCCACAAGAATACATTACCCACTGGGTAAAAGCGTTGGTTGGATTAAGTGATTGAACCCAAAGATTTGTGAGTTTCTGTGAAGATTTCTCGGGCATTCAGGTCGGTAAATGTTGTTAATACTGTTTATTATAAACAGAGCATTTACTTAAATATTTGGGTCTATAAAAAGAACGTATAACAATAAAATATATAAAAATAGTCGGACTTTGTCCATTTCGTAGTGCATATCACTTGCGTTATTTATTATAATCAAAGATATACTTACCTGGCACAGGGATCCGTCCCTGTGCTGGTGGTATCACTGCTACGACTAGCTTGGACCGGCTCTGACCAGCTTGGACCAGCTATGACAAGCCAAGACCAGATATGACTCGCTTGGACAAGCTATGACCAGCTCAGACGGATCAGCGGCCCGAGTGAAAGCACTCGGGTCCCCACGTTAAAAACTGACCTTGTGTCACAACTTGATTCAGTGGAGGTGGGGGGGTGTCAAGTAAATATCTATTATAATCCAAAATCAGCTGTGTGCCATAAGGGATAAACACTTAGGCGATCATGTATCTTTCGATATATGACTGACAAGGCAGATTTTATTCCGGCAGTAGGTTGCCATTTCTTTCTGCAGTAGACCACTTGCCATCCAAGGCTCTAGAACTCGGTCTGTCCTGCTATTTACCCATAGCTGGGAGGGGAAGAGGATTCATGCCTTTCCCAAGGGTATTAGCACGTAAGTGAATCAAAATACTTGCATTTAGAATGGGTCCCATCATTATGAATCCCTCTGTGTCTGTCTATATTTCTGAGATGAGGTATTATGTACACTATTTACATTATTCGGACTATTGTCCTCATCTTTGTCGCCATATTTATCACAACGTTTCGGCCTTTCAGTAACTGTCTATATTTCTGAGATGAGGTATTATGTACACTATTTACATTATTCGGACTATTGTCCTCATCATTGTCGCCATATTTATCACAACGTTTCGGCCTTTCAGTAACTGTCTATATTTCTGAGATGAGGTATTATGTACACTATTTACATTATTCGGACTATTGTCTTCATCTTTGTCGCCATATTTATCCACTGTGACATGTGACCAAGAGGATATAACTGATAACTGACATCAATCAAACATGGCACGTGGAACTAGAACAGCCTACCCAGTGAGCGAAATAAAGGATTCTGTTCGACATTCCAAGCACCTGAAGAAGGCCGGAGCGTACAACGGCCGAAACGTTGTGATAAATATGGCGACAAAGATGAGGACAATAGCCCGAACAATGTAAATAGAGGCCCTCTGTATATCCAGAACATTTTAGTGGAAAAGAGCCTTAAGAATTCATCGGAATAGATGGAATTTTATGTTGATGCGACTACACATGCGCACAAAAAGCAGACATGCTGAGAATTATAAATTTAATTTTTTATTTAAATTTATTTTTATTTTATTTCTTTTTTTCGTGTTTCCATCAATTTTGATTTAATACAAGATGTGACAAGAAGGTGAAACTTTGTAAGAACCTGAACGTAAATTCACCATGGTTGCTCTAGCGATAAAAGAACTTTCTAAAGATTTTCGGCTTCGTAAATTACCTGAAGTAGACCTGAGCGTGCAACGGCCGTAACGTCGTGAATAAGGCAACAAAGATGAGGACAACAGCCCGAACAATGTAAAAAGAGACACGATTGACATGAGGACAAAAAAAAAAAGAGAAATCAACAGAATATCTCATTCATTTTTCTCGTTCTCCTGAACACTGTAATTTCTTCTAAATCTATAATTGAATCTTGTTGAACGGTAAAATATAAATTTAATCAACAACTGCCTTGTTGGTGAGGTTCATTGACTATAAGCTTCATGTAAAGTGTAATGGAATATAAAAGTGGAAACACATTTTCTCATCCGGTTTGTTTTGCTTTGTTTTGTTTTAACAACCTCAATGGTTTATTTAATGCTGATAAAATTTTTATTACTGGTAAGATGTTTTCCTTCAATTTTCTTCAAAAATGTATTGCTAATAATATTTTTTCCTTCAAAAATGTATTGCTGGTAATATTTTTCCTTCAAAAATGTATTGCTGGTAATATCTTTTCTTTCAAAAATGTATTGCTGGTAATATTTTTTCCTTCAAAAATGTATTGCTGGTAATATTTTTCCTTCAAAAATGTATTGCTGGTAATATTTTTTCCTTCAAAAATGTATTGCTGGTAATATTTTTCCTTCAAAAATGTATTGCTGGTAATATCTTTTCTTTCAAAAATGTATTGCTGGTAATATTTTTCCTTCAAAAATGTATTGCTGGTAATATTTTTCCTTCAAAAATGTATTGCTGGTAATATTTTTCCTTCAAAAATGTATTGCTGGTAATATTTTTTCCTTCAAAAATGTATTGCTTGTAATATTTTTTCCTTCAAAAATGTATTGCTGGTAATATTTTTTCCTTCAAAAATGTATTGCTGGTAATATTTTATCCTTCAAAAATGTATTGCTGATATAATTTTTTCCTTCAAAAATGTATTGCTGGTAATATTTTTTTCTTCAAAAATGTATTGCTGGTAATATCTTTTCTTTCAAAAATGTATTGCTGGTAATATTTTTCCTTCAAAAATGTATTGCTGGTAATATCTTTTCTTTCAAAAATGTATTGCTGGTAATATTTTTTCCTTCAAAAATGTATTGTTGGTAATATTTTTTCCTTCAAAAATGTATTGCTGGTAATATTTTTTCCTTCAAAAATGTATTGCTGGTAATATTTTTTCCTTCAAAAATGTATTGCTGGTAATATTTTTCCTTCAAAAATGTATTGCTGGTAATATCTTTTCTTTCAAAAATGTATTGCTGGTAATATTTTTTCCTTCAAAAATGTATTGTTGGTAATATTTTTTCCTTCAAAAATGTATTGCTGGTAATATTTTTTCCTTCAAAAATGTATTGCTGGTAATATTTTTTCCTTCAAAAATGTATTGCTGGTAATATTTTTTCCTTCAAAAATATATTGCTGGTAATATTTTTTTCCTTCAAAAATGTATTGCTGGTAATATTTTTTCCTTCAAAAATGTATTGCTGGTAAAATTTTTTTCCTTCAAAAATGTATTGCTGGTAATATTTTTTTCCTTCAAAAATGTATTGCTGGTAATATTTTTTTCCTTCAAAAATGTATTGCTGGTAATATTTTTTCCTTCAAAAATGTATTACTGGTAATATTTTTTCCTTCAAAAATGTATTGCTGGTAATATTTTTCCTTCAAAAATCTATTCTTGGTAATAGAAACATACTGCTGGTAATAATGTATTGTTGGTAATAATTTTTTCATTCAAAAATCTATTGCTGGTAATTTAAAAAAAAAATGTATTGATGGTAATATTTTTTCCTTCAATTTTCTTAAAAAATATATTGCAGATAATATTTCTGCCTTCAAAAATGTATTGCTGGTAATATTATTTTCCTTTAAAAATGTATTCCTGGTAATATTTTTTTCCTTCAGTAACGTATTGCTGGTAATAATGTATTGCTGGTAATAATTTTTTTTCATTCAAAAATCTATTGCTGGTAATTTTTTTCTAAAAAGTAATAATGTATTGCTGGTAATAATTTTTTCTTCAAAACTTAATTGCTGGTAATAATATTTTACAAAAATATATTGATGGTATTAAAATCTATTACACTTTCATAGTGTTTTTATTTGACCATAGCTGGGACCCTAACAGGTGCAACCACCCCGAGTCAGGGTGGATCTGTGAACACCAGCAATTAAGAGGTGGTTCCACGCTCCTCAAAACCTCGAGATGGGAGGCCTTGCTGTTGGATGTAGTTTACCGTCTTCCCCAGGACGCCGATCACCGGGCTCGATTTTAAGCAACGTCGGTCATGGTCAGTACCCAGATGGGTAAACACTTGGGAAACCAGTTGGTGTAAGTTTGTATGTGAGGGTGGTGTAATGGATAATGGTTCGGAATTGGAAAACAGAGAGTCGAGTTCCAATTCCACTCGGAATTCTTATATTTACTTATGCGCAAATACCAATGGGAAAGTTATGAATCCATCTCTTCTTCCCCATCTATAGTTTAAATCGCAAAGCTTGTGTCTGTAAATACTTATTATCTCTAAAAAATTCTTATAATCCAAAAATATTTTCTGGCTTTAAATAACATGCAAAAGGTAGATAAACTGTAAAAAAGAAAACCAATCAATCGATATAAGTATAGACCGATGACAAAGCAAGACGTCACACTTTCATATTTAACATTACACTTTATTCTCTGCAGTACGTAATCAAGTTCTATCAGCGAGAATGTGTGCGATGTCTGAAAATTCACTCTTAGGTGGTGGCTTATATCTCTGTCATGAACTAGTTCTCACGCTTTCAAAACTGGGTGTAACTTTTTAGATTACGTGATTCAGTGCCCGGGGAACTTATATTATATCGTCTCTGCACATGTCTACCTTAATATCCTGGTTGGATATCAAGCGTATATCCTATTTTCACATGATAGCACAAGAAAAGAAACGCTAGTAGCTTTATTCTTAATAATAGTTTTGCTCCCAGACTGTCAAGATAAAGACAAACATGAACTTTGTCACTAGAAGAAACCTTTCCGTCTATCATTGTTTCAAATCATTTTATTCCGTCCTCACCTCAGACGTTTATTACTACTTCGGATGAAGGAGGCGATAGCATTATTCATTTTACCGGGTTATTGAAAGATTTCTGCTGAGTAAAATGTTGGTACAAAACATAAGCATCAACAAGAGAGCGAAACAATTAAAACTTTTAAAAAAGCTAAACAAAATCGGTTAAAGTGAAACAGGTAAAAAAAAGAAAAGGAAAACAACAAATTATTCCCCCCACCCCACCTCAGAAACACTGAAAATCCAATTATAAATAACAAAGTTTTAATTCTTCTCTGTAAAAATTCCTATCACTATATTAAATATTAGGAGCCTTTTTTACAATCCTCATTTTAGTATATATATATATATATATATATATATATATATATATATATATATATATATATATATATATATATATATGTACAAAATGGAAATAGATCTAAGAACACAGAAGGGTCATTAAAAGATAAGAATGCATATAACTCCTTCACCATTTCTCGGACCAATCCTAATTGTTTTATAACCCTTCACGCAGAACTTTTCACTGCTAGTTCAAGAAAGACATTTGAGTGACTACCACACAAAAAAGCGAATGTCTCATATCGAGAATATTTAACATCGAAAAACATAAGAAAAAAATTAATTATTTTTAATAATATGTGGAAATCTCGCTTTGTCTGATGAAGGTCGCGAGACCGGAAACACGTGTAGCAAAATTATGGAAAATAAAGCATGGTATATTTAAAAAGAAAATCCATATTATTACCAAAAATGTTTGCAGTTTCTCTCTTCTTTTTTAATATACACACTGTTCTCTCGTTGGCACTATTATAACCTCTCCCCTTTACACACACACACACACACACACACACACACACACACACATATATATATATATATATATATATATATATATATAGTCTTTTGTCATCAACAGACAGACTGTTTCGCTGTATCACAGCTCATCAGTGTGGCTAGACATCCGTTTGCCTCTAGCTAGGATCGAAACACAGCTGAATTAGTGTCAGTCAGGGATTCTACCACTAAGCCGTTGACGCACGACAGGGATGAAGGAGAATTTAAGCGTATTTATTTTTAGATAAACACACAGTGACAGAGACAACTCGATTCGATTTACCGAAGAGTCTTGCATTATGAGCCGTAACAGTCACTGTTTACAAACCCACACTTCCTCCCCAGAGAGCTCAACCGAAATAAATTTTTCAGGAGCCTATTAGAATGAAAAGAACATCCTATTGTTTTTATATATACATATGTTTAATGTTATTTGATTTTCTATATCTTTGTGTTACATTCTTAGCTGTTTCCTTTCAGCTGATTATTTTTGAATTCACACAATCCATACGAATAAGACGCATTTGAAACACAGTATATGTGCATTGTTTTCAGAAGTAAAAAGGTATAAAAGTTCCTTTTCTCGCACTTCTCGCTTGTGGAACTCCTTTCCGGCTCTGTGCTTCCCAGCCAACTTTAATCTCAAAAAATTCAAATGCAATATCTGTCGCCATTTACTGTCCTCCTGATTACCCTTTCCTCTTGCAGTTAGGTTAACGTTAGTGGTCGCCCCAAATGTGAGCAACTAGGTTGCGCTATTTCTAAGTGCAGGGTCCCCGATAAATAAGCCAAAAACAGATTTTTTAATTTTAAAAAATATCCTTGTAAGTACTTCGAATATCATCCACTTTTACGAAATGTAAATAACTCCCCGATTTTGGTAACTTTTCATTCTTAGGGTTGGAGTTGTTGTGAGGCAAGCCAAACAAATTTTTATTTAAAATTTATAATTTCAAATGACTGCCAAAATTTTAATAAAAGAATAAATTTTGATTTAAAATTTATGACTTCAAAATAGAGTAAAAGAATTAATAAAAAAGAAAAGATACAAACTTTGATTTAAAATTTATAATTTTTTGGTGTGAAATAATACTTGCGATAAGTAACTTTACATTATTTGCGGCGAATTAACATAAAAGATCCCAGTGATTTCTACGATCTTCTTCCGACGTCTGTCACTTTTTTGTTCCTCTGTATATCTAAAACACTTCTGAATTTCCGTTTACGATCGACCACTCAGAATAATATCGTCTGTAAACTGCTCGCCATCAGAGTCAACAGCTGTTTCCAGTTCTCTTTAAACAGCCAACTTTGCTACTTCCTTTTCGTATCTTACTTTTTTTTAAAATACCAATTAAAGGTTCCATCCCGCCAACCAGTTTCAAAATAGATAGAGAACACGTGCAAAATACAGTACTTTCCGCACACGTAGAAAAGAAACTACGCATGCGCGACTATATAAAAGTAATCGCGTGAATCAGCAGAGAGATTTATTAACCTGTCTTGTTTTGTTAATATATTTATTTATTAATATTGTGAAGGCAAGAGAAAGTGCGAAAAGGAACGTCTTGAAACATATGCGTAAATCCGTGAGCAGTGCTGGTGTTGATATATGAACTTCTTTGCGCATGCTCAATAGATATGGAAAAATGTATCGTGATATTCTAAATATCGTGTTTTTATACATATATAAATATGCGGATGTGTGCGTGAGAGAGAAGGTAGAGAAGGAGTTCCTGTTTGTCTAAAAATAAATAGATCTTACTTATCTCTAAATAAGTGGTTGCCTAGACATACAAGAAATTTAAAATCCTGACAGGAAGAAAGAAACTTTTACAAGATGCAGACACCGGGACCAATGTGTTATTGTTTAGTAGGTGGGAATCGTTTCTTTTTTTCTAATATTGAACCAGCCGAGCACAAGTCATTAAGTTTTGGACCACAGAAATATCAGTCTTTTTCTATGTGCTTATCGCTTCAGAACTTTCATGAGCATGGCTCTCCACTCTTTCCAGTTCTTTGTAGCACTTAATAAATTTTGTCTTTTCGTCACCTTCCATGAAACGTGTTCCGCGATCCATTTACTCAAGCCCGTTATGTAGGTTATACAGTTGCGGCCAAAATGTTCAGAACGACATTGTTTTCGTCAGAAAAGTAGGTATAAGTTTTTATCAAAGTTGTTTTATATTGTGTAGTTTTCACAGACAATAAATACGATATTAATTCTTATTGTCTGAGATTTTGGTGTAATTTGAGAGGATAATACAAAAGTTACGGACGATTTAGTGATTTACTGCAAAATCCCAGACAATAACAAATAATATCGTATTTATTGTCTGTGAAAATTATAGAATATAAAACAACTTTGATAAAAAATATATTACTACTTTTCTGCCAAAATCAATGCTGTTCTGAATATTTTGGCCGAAGCCGTACGTTCTGCTCCTCTTGCTTTCAATCGATCCTTTCAGTATCGAATTTTCTAAGCCCTCTTTCTTCACTGTGTACCCTAGAAATTTCAGATGTTAAGTATAAAGAACCCTTTTGTTTCTATTTCCCCTAAAACTTCGGCGTTGCTCATATGTTCGGTCCATGGTATTCTCAGTATCCTTCTGTAGAACTTCCCTTCTGTTGCTTCTATTTCCTTCTTCATCTGTCATGCGATTGTCCAGCCTCTCTTGCAGTATATGACGACTATAACATAACTGCTATAAACATAGCAAACCTTTACGATATCTTCACAGATTTCAAAAACGCTTTTGACAGAATGATAGACGTTGGGAGCAACGATGTAGTAATATAATAGGGGTAACACGTTGGTCTCTATTATTCACCAGCCGTATAAGGCTAAGGGGAAATATGCAATACTGTTCCAGGGTTCTACAGGAAAGTGTTTTCACACATCAGTAGTTGTACGCCAAGGCTATCTTCTGTCCCTTACGCTCTTTAACGTCTTCCTTGAATAAATCATGATTAACGCCCTTGAGAAACATCAGGGCATCGTCAAAACTGGAGGTTGCAACAATCGCAAACCTGCACTTTGCATACAGCATCAATGGGTTGATATTTCTGTGGCCCAAAACTTAATGACTTGTGCTCGGCTGGCCCAAGACGAGAAACAAAAAGAAACGATTCCCTTCTACTAAACAAAAACACATTGGTGGCGATGTCTGCATCTTGTGAAAGTTTCTTTCTTCCTGTCAGGACTTTAAATTTCTTTCTTTAACTTGTATGTCTAAGAAGCCAATTATTTAAAGATAAGTAAGATCCATTTATTTATTTATGTCTGTTGAAGAACTTGGTTGTAACTTCTTCTTTTATCTGTCGTGCCCCTATATTACGTAGGCGATTATGTTCCTACACATACCCCTGTCCCTTGTAGCTCTTAATAAATTTTCTTTTTGTTATTTCTCCCAGACCCTGTTCTGCTATCTATTTACTTAACCCCATTAAATATTTATTGCTTTCGTCTGTCTCTTTTTCTCTGAGTATCAGAATCTCCAAGTCCTTCTTCCTCATGACGTACACATGGATTTCAATAGCCTCTTCCTGATGTTAAGCCTAAGATTCTTCTTTATTTCCATTCTCTCCAAAACCTCGTCATAGCTTACATGTTCGGTTGAGAGCATCCTTAGCATCGTTCTGTAGAACCACATTTCTGTTGCTTCGAGTCTATTTAAAACATGAAAATTAATAAAGAAAAAAACAGCATTCATTACGATCAATGAGAAGGGCCTTTCAAAGAAGATAAAATTCGGTGGCCGGAGTGGGGGTAGAGATTCAGGATTAAAAGGTCCTCGTTCTGGGAGAATTTGGTGTTAATTTTAGTAAATATACGTCGGAGACAATATGCACAATTACGGATAATTACAGTAAGAAATTTCTCTGTACTGAAAAAGTAAATTTATCTCAGCTCTATTCCAAAGATAGAGCACTATAGTAAAATCTGTTCATTATAAATTTAAATCTTAATCAATAGGCTCCAGAAATAAAACTATTCCAAGTCGAGCACTTTTACAGATCATTGATATTATTAATTTTTTTACTATCATTATATTCCCAAAAATGTGGATCATGTATAGTTTGATTACTTATCAAAAATATTCTTACATTAAATATACACGAATATAAAATCAAACCTACTAAAAAATAGAACATTTCATAAAAAGAATTAAATTTAGCAACACAACACATAGACATTCAAGACAAATAATTCGACATAATTAATTATTGTAGAAAATCTTTATTATACGACATCAATAAAATATGGTTAAAACGAATAATAGCAATAATAACTTTGACGTAACAATAGGCAGTTATGATGGCGCCTAAAATGCGAACTTATAGGGATATATATTATACATAATTTATCAAATGTCATTAATAAAAATGATATAGGTTTATATAGAGATGATGATTTAATAATTGTAAGAAATTGTAATGGTAGAAAAACAGAAAATATAAGAAAAACAAAAGATAGAAATATTTAACAAAATTGGATTTACAGAAGACATAAACTCTAATCTAAAAATAGTAAATTTTCTAGACATTGCATTTAATTTAAATAATAATACATACAAACCATATAGGAAAGCAAATAATAATACCATATACATAAACCTAAAATTCAAATCACCCACCTAATGTATTTAAACATATGCCAATATCTATTAGTAAAAGAATTGCAACTAATTCTAGCAATATGAAAATATTAAATGAAAATGAAAAATATATGATTGAGCATTAAAAAAAGTATCGGTGAACGAGTTGGTTTGACGCACGTCAGATCTAATGACGGTTTCCCCTAGAGTACGCAGGTTCGAATTTCTCGAATATTCAAGCCAGCAGATGTAAATAAATATACTGTTTAACAAATAAATAAAAACACACAATCTACACAAATATCAGCAACTATTTAAAATAACGTTTAAACAAATAAATTAAAAATATGTCGGATTTAATCCATTTCATATATATATACACACACACACACACACACACACACACACACATATATATATATATATATATATATATATATAACGAAAAAGAAAGAACAATCATATTTATAATCCAGAGTTCTTTAACATTTATTTTTAAAATCAGTGCTCAATATACAGTAGAGCATAATATTATAATTATTATTTAAAAATATGTATTCATCACAACACAGAAATTTCCATGGGTAAATCATTTTTCGAATGTTATTCAATGTCACTTGAAAATGAAACGAAAACTTTCAATTTTAAGTTAAATTTAAGATTTAGGTTTTCAAAAATTTAGCAGTCAATGCCTCTAATATATATATATATATATATATATATATATATATATATATATATATATATATATATATGTGTGTGTGTGTGTGTGTTTGTGTGTGTGTGTGTGTGTTTGTGTGTGTCTGTCTGTGTCTGTCTGTGTTTTCAGAGATATCTAGGTGCTGTGTATGACGATTAACTACATCCGTCAGCAATGTCTCTGATTGAGAGATTGGAGATTTTGAGGAGCCTGAAACCACCTCTTAATTTTTGTTGTTCCCAAATCGACTCCGTACCGCGGTGGTAGCGCCTGTATTTTTCCAGCTATGGCCAAACTGGGCAACCTTAAACAAGAACATAACACTAGGAAAGTATAAAATTACATTTTTATTGTAAAAATACCAGAAATAAATTTTTATATAAAAAAAATCACCAGTAGATATTTAAAGCAAAATGGCCAACAAGAAATTTCATCTATACTTGAAGGCATACATTTGCGCTTAAAATATATCTAATTGAAGCAATTATATATATTTCAGCATTAAATAACCCATAGTGATTTATATGCCGCTAAACATAATCAACCAATCATCTAATCAGTTATAACTAAGATATATGTCTGTAAAAGGTCATTCTAGATATTTATTATGTAAAAATTACATAAATTGTGGCACAAGGCCGAAAAAAGGGGAGGGGTTAAGGCTGGTCCACACTAACTATCTTATACCTAACTAATCCGATTCACGACCCATTCACTCATTACAATTTACCCATTCACCACAAGAACTCGTCCATCACCAATCAATCCTCCATACACCATAATACCACATCCTCTCTAGGGGGACCTACAAAACGCGCTCCATGTCATAAAATTTTAATTATAGTAAAATATTCTAAATAACAAAATGAAAACTTAAGGTAAATTTAAGAATTTTATTTTGCAACAAATGTATATCAGCAAATGTAAAAATGCTCTCAGTTTTTCAAAGTTTTTAAAATTAAGGGAGCGCTCATAAATATTCATCACGTTAACTGAAATGTTTACGTAAACTATGGAGGATGCTAAAAGACATAATTTAATGTCTGATAAACGAAAGTCATTATTATGTTGTTGTTTCCCAAGTCTACATACATGACTATCAAAATGTTAAACCGGCCTAAGTATTACTATAAACTACAACCGCGTCCTTGGTAAGACGATAAGCTACATCCGCGTCCTGGGTAAGACGATAAGCTACATCCGCGTCCTGGGTAAGACGATAAGCTACATCCGCGTCCTGGGTAAGACGATATGCTACATCCGCGTCCTGGGTAAGACGATAAGCTACATCCGCATCCTGAGTAAGACGACAAGCTACATTGGACAGCAAGGCCTCTGATCAGGAGGTTTTGAAGATCGTGGAACCACCACTTAATTGCTGGTGTTCCCAGGTCCACCCTGGCCTGGGGTGGTAGCACCTGTTAGAGACCCAGCTCTGGGCAAATAGTTAACCCCATTTTTGTAGGAAAAAATGTTACCAGCAATGAATTTTTGAAGGAAAAGAATATTACCAGCAATACATTATGGAATAAAATATTGCCAGCAATAAAAATCTTGTCGGCATTAAATGACCCATTGAAGTTGATATGCTGTAAAACAAAACAAACCAAGCCAAAAATGTTAAAAAAATAAAATAAAATTGTTGAATTCATAAACTCTGGTTATTTAAAATATAACAGACTCCCACCTGAATGCTTTCCTTAACACTTCAATCTTAACCTCGTCCAGGTTAATTGCTCTCTATCCTCTGTATCCTCTTAATATTCACGTCTATCTACTCCTTACATTCCAAACATTCTTCTCAGCCGGTAAACATCTACCACTATCTTGTATTGGGTGAACTTTAGTACAAAAATAAATTAAACTAAGATAGGATGAGTATCCCAGATAGTTAGAGCTTTTATTTAATAAACATTTTATGTTGCAAAATCGCCAGTAGATATCTTCTGGATATATTCTACATCGGATCGACTGGAAGGCCATGGAAGTACTGACACAATAACCGTAAATCTTTGTACAGTGCAAGAGATCGTGTTAGAATCTCTGTATCCAATTACACAAGAGAGTTGGAAGTTCAGGTCGCTAGGCGGTGTATCTTCAAAAAAGCACGTGAACGCAAGGTTTGGGAAATGTATGCTGTGTCGGCAAGAGAAGTTATATATCATGCAATTTAATGTACGAAACAGACTCTTAATATATGAAAGCAGAATTGCTATAAAAATACGTCGACATATCAATAAGTACTATTTCTGTTATTTGCCTCTTTATTGATGATTAGTCCATTTGGTGTGTTTGCGGAAGCGTTACAATTTGGCCAAAACGTATGTGTGCAAATGGCACATGAAAATAAGACATGCTTATCGCTTGCTTACTCATGAACTGCCTACTCCTTTTAATGTGTTCTTTAATGTATATATATATATATATATATATATATATATATATATATATATATATATATATATATTATTATAATTTTATCATATAAACAAAACCATTTTGAGTAAAATGGTTTTGTCTATATGGTAAAACGATAATAAATAAATAATTATTGCTCTACTATCGGTATCGAGCTCTCTTTGAATTAATGCTGTGAACGTTGGAATTTATATATTACTTTCGTTCTCATCGCATCGGATATATATATATATATATATATATATATATATATATATAATATTCATATACATATATATAAGCATTACTCATTAAGCATATATATATATATATATATATATATATATATATATATATGCAAATGTAAAAGAACGAATGTTAATATTAAGATTTCAGCGTTCAAAATATTAATTTAAAACAGGGCTCAATCCGAAAGTACAGCAATACATATTTATTGATTATGCACTGTTACATTAGATCATATACATGCCCACTACAAAACTAAAAATATTGTTTCAACGTGAAAAATTTTTTTACGCTTCATCAGGTGTAGTATCATCGTGATTTCCCACCAGATGTAACGTTGAAAATTTAAAAAAAGTTGAAACAAGATGTACAATTTTGTAGTGGGCATGTACATGTTTTAATCTAACAGTGCATAATATATATATATATATATATATATATATATATATATATATATATATATATATATATATAAGCATTACTTTTCAAGTAAATTGAATTCATTTCTTCGAGCCGCTGATGTACAGTGATGTTCGATAAAAGTGTCTCACCTTATCCTTTGAAATTAACTCAACTTTCTTTTCATCGGAGAAGAGAAAATTCTTCCAGTCTTCTACGGTGAAATCTTTGTAATAGTGAGCCAAATTCAAGCCTCTGGCAAAGTTGGCTTTGCTTATTAGCGACTTAAACCTTCGTGTACAAGATTTGTAACCTTGTTCTAACAGCCACCGACGGACTGTTGAAGAGGCAAGACTAACACCTTGCTCTTCCAGATGTTAAGTATAAGCCTCCTCCTTGTCTGCGTCCTCTATAAGACCTCACCGTTGCTCACACGCTCAGTTCATGATATCCTCAGCATCCTTCTGTAGAATCATAACTCCGTCGCCTCATGTCTCTTCTTCATCTTTGAGGAGACCATCAACATTCGCTGCTGTAAAGGACAGATGTCACATAACAGCTCAGTATTGTTCTTTGTTAGCAAAGAAATCCTCTGCCCAGCTTTTGGAATGAGTTCTTAGCCATTCCAATACGGCGACGGATCTCGGTGTCGCACTTACCGTCCCTGTGAAAACGCTTTATGGAATGCCCTTCAGGAAGAAAGGACTAAGATCACCCAGCAAGAAATTGAAAATTTAATTTCCTCATGCAGTCGAAGATGTCGAAGATGTCAAAGTGTGATTGAAGCTAAAGGGCTTCACACTAAATATTAAATAATTCCAGTATTCTCTGTCATTTTTGATTTTTTTCAACCGTTCTGAACCTTTTGGCCGCCATGGGTTTTGCAGTAAATCACTAAATCATCCATAACTTTTGTATTATCCTCTCAAATTACACCAACATCTCAGACAATAACAATTAATATCGTATTTATTGTCTGTGAAAATTATAGAATATAAAACAACTTTGATAAAAAATTATACCTAGTTTTCTGACGAAAACAATACCGTTCTGAACATTTTGGCCACAACTGTATATACAACCACTACTGCCACATCTAAGCTACACGCATTAATTTATTATTGAGCCATGAAACCATTTCGATATAGAATACTGAACATATTTCATGAAAATACGTTTCCCAAGACCAGTTAGCGCTCTTTCTATTATAGATGGCGTTTCCTTCCTACCTTTTTGTTCAGAGTAGTGTGGAATGTCATCATCTTGATTATGTCATTAGTTTTTCTTCGAAGTGCATGTGCTATCCATTTTAGCTGTTGCTTCTGTTGAAAGTCATTAAGTGACATTGTTTCTGTTATTTTCGCACAGTTCGTCGTTTGCGATTCTGTAGCTTCAATCGATAACGTTCAAGGCTTCACTCGTACTCGTTTTTAACCATTGATCTTAGAGAGTGATTGTAGAGAGCTGAGAGTTGCACCATGCAGGGCAACCACATGTAAATCTGCAGCTAGCGAGCCTATTTAAGAAGATAATTCGAATTTGTCTTTGTAGCGATTTGCGGGGCTGGGGAAAAATTACCCCCGGCACGGCCGATTGTATGTTCAATTGTAAATGCAAATGAAAGCTAAAAGTTGCAATAGGTCTAAGTTTTTGACTCATATGAGTCATCCTGACTGGTGTGAGAATGTCTGAAGAAGGAGAGAAAAATGCTAAAGCCAATTTAAAAAAAAAAATCCGAAAACGTTTGAAGTCATTTTTACCCAACACAACCAACCATTATTTATGGGTCACAAACCTCGTATTTATATATATATATATATATATATATATATATATATATATATATATATATATATATATATATATATGTACGTATGTATGTACTGCTAACTTCATTCTTTCCGTTTTCACAACAACCGCCTTGAGTTACCCTCTAACTTGTCCGACCCTTGTCCAAGTTTAACAATAGATAGTATTATATATAATAGCTGGCCACTTGTATTCGAGGATACCTGTCTATTACGGCGTTCACTTAGGCACATTTGCGTTTGTTCAACACCTACAGAGCCCACCTGTGGTTTATACTGCAACTATGCTGAGCAGACGTTAGTTATAGTTTCTGGGAGAGAGTGTGTTATCGAGCGTGATCAACAATCTGAACAAGGCCAGCACACTAAATGATGATTGTGACTTCGTGCTAGCACAGCTATCGACGGTCCCCAAGTGCACCGTTTACCCAATTTCACTCACATGTCTTGCGTGGTATGGTTTTTAGGCACTTTCCAAAATTGCCGCACACTGGGATCTATTCCATTCTATATGTTTGTATAGAATTAATATGAGAAAAAAGTTTGTCAGTTAGCTGATTAATGTTAGCTTCAGCATCCCGATTCCAGAGTGTCGTAGGCAGACCTGTCGGTCCAGTGTTCAGGGAATGCATATTTTCGACGAAATTTCTGCAAATGTAATTAATACTGTTTAATTAAAAACAGAGCATTTACTTAAATATATTGTATCTATAAGAATAACGTATAAACAGGAAATATATTAAATAATTATCGGGCTTAATTCATTTAATTATATGTTGTCATTGTTTACGTTAAGTTACGTTTCGTGAGCAAAAATGATCGACCGAAAGAAATCGTCAAGGATTGTGTGTTTATATAAAGTAATTCGGACTTTGCTAAGTAGACGTTTTTCTGTAGCTGAATGGTGGGGCAAGTTCGTTCAAACGGCGGTCTCCATATCGGAATACAGGTTCGATTCCTGTCGGAAAACGCATATTTTCTATGAAATTTCTCGAAAAATCAGGTCGGTAAATGTAATTAATACTGTTTAATTAAAAGCCACAGCAATTACTTTAATACATTGTATTTATAAAAATAACAACAAAACAGTGTATATATAGTGTTTGAGCCTTTTATATTATATTCTTGCTCTGTACTGTACATTGAGTTCTACCTGGATTCTATACTTTTGGAAATTTATATATATATATATATATATATATATTGATCACTAATATTCTCTCTCTCTCTCTCTCTCTCTATATATATATATATATATATATCTCTCTCTCTCTCTCTCTCTCTCTCTCTCTCTCTATATATATATATATATATATATATATATATATATATATATATATATATATATATACTTAAGGTTATAGTTAACAATTTGGACACGTTGTGGGTTTCCTCGTCCTGACCTCTCCACATATATTGTGCAAGACTGAACTAAATTCAATAAAGGGTCTCGAGTTACATGATGGTCGAAAAATCTACTTCAAAGGCCAAATCTCTAATGACGTGAATTCGGACCTCACCAGCGCCCAATGGCGATGGACTGTTTGCATTATTTGCATTATTTCATTAAATCATAAAATATATAAATAAATCTTTAGCTAAGTAAGTAAATAAAAATTCATCAAAATCTGATTTCTAAAACGATACAGTTGAAATCAAAAGCAAACATTCAGTTGCTTGACAGGAATCAAGTATGTCAAATTAGTTTTTTAGATTGTTTTAGTTATGTGATATTTCGTCGAACCCTTCAAACAGGCATACATCTCGTACACACACATATGTAATCGCAGAATTTGAATAAAACCTCACTGTTACATTTTAATATTTATTGTAATTTCTTCTAAGGGAAATTTGGGATATGGTGGAGTAATGGATAGCGTATGAGATTGCGGCATCGGAGTGCCGAGTTCGAATTCCAGTGGAATCCATTCATTTATGTTCTAATAACTTGGGAAAGGTACGAATCTTCTTCTCCTCCCAGCTATGGGTAAACAGCGGGTCCTATAGTTTTGGATGGCAACCGATTTACCGCAGAAAGAAATGGCAACCTAGTGTGGGAAAAAATCTGCCTCGTCATTCACGTATCATGATCGCCTAAGCGTGTATTACGTATCACACCTAAATAACTGATATGAAATAATACAGCATTTTGGGGTTTTCCTGTTTCGAAGATATCAAAAAAGATAGCCGAAGGAAAAGAATAATAGAAATGGCTGTGGAGAATTTAAAACGAATCATTTTCTTACAAACCTGATAACAGGAAGACTAAATTCTTTTAATTGATCTCCACGTGTTTCCCTTGCCATCCCCCTTTAATAGCTTGTCCATCCTCTATTTTAACGTTCTTTTAGAATCTTCTTTTATCTATTTATGTCTATCATAATACGTTGCTCTCTCTGTCATTGTCGATGTCTCTCTGTATTTATGCTTCCTTATATATATATATATATATATATATATATATATATATTTGTGTGTGTGTGTGTGTGTGTGTGTGTGTGTGTCTGTGAAGGAAATTGGGTAGACAGAACTCTTAAGGGTTAGCACAAAGCCACAAATCATCATGGGCGAGGGCTTGAGCGTGGTGGCCGTGTTCAAATTGTTGATCACGCTATATAACACAAAGAATGCTACATAATTATCTTTCAAAAGAAGAAAGATAATTATGTAGCGTTCTTCGTGTTTTTTTTAAAATAAAGCGTTAAAGTGGTCATTTTAAAAGTATCGCCCGAAGAGACCATCAGGTCGAAACCATGGTTGCGTATTTTAATTGACCTCCTGATTTTTAAAGTTAAAAGCTCTGCATGTTATTTTTATTTTTACTTATATTTTTTCACATATCTTGATCACTTTTTAATACTACTGTTTCCTGGTCTGATTCAACTCTGATCATATATATAATTTTTATTTATTATCATTTTATCATATAGACAAAACAATTTTACTCACTACAAAGATGCAACTTCGTTTCAGTTCATTTCAACTGTACTTCGACGGGTGAGAATCGAAAATAGTTATCGCTCTACTATCGGTTTTGCATTAATGCTGTGAACGTTGGAATTTATATATCTCATCGCATGGGGTATATATATATATATATATATATATATATATATATATATATATATATATATATATATATATATATCAGTCTATTCGCTGTTTATCTATATATCTATCTATCTATTTTTTGTTCAATGTTTATTCTTTTAAATGTTAAAATTATCTTTTAGATTTAATTCTTTTTCAGCTTCTTTTGTTTGTGAACAAGTGGCCGCCATATCTGGATACAATGAATGTAATAATGTATACTATTGTCAAAATCATGCAACAATAATGTGGATATTCGTTTTTTTGTTACCCTGACCTTGAATATCGAAAAAACATGTGGAATGTCATTGGATTCCAGTGTCGTCATTCAAAATCTTTAGCATTTCCAAGTGAACATATTAATAATACTTTCGGTGCAAAATAAGATATTTGTTTAGGGGCTTTCAAGTCAACGAACATCATTCCTGCAATAAAAAATACAGAAAGGAATTTTATGTTTTGAATGTTTTTTTTTTACCTGTTAAAATAACATTTAGATTGGTAGAGTTAACAATATAATGAGAACAAAAAAAAAAAAAGATTCCTATTGTCCATGTCAGTGTATATTCGCAGAACCTAGTAACTCCTGTAGAGTCTCAATATTTACTCGCGCTACATGTTATCCATTTTCTGGCTCATGTGCATTTGACACAATTCCAATGGCGTTATCGTTACGATTTTAGCGTCAAATTCTAGGTTTCTCAGCTCCCGGGTAATGTCGTATTAGTTATATAATTTCTCTCACTCTTTCAAGTTTGTTTTGAGTTCCCATGGCACAGCCACCTCGATAATCAGACGCGAGTTTTTTTCCTTATTTTCTTATCTTCCTCCTTCTTATCTATCTATCTATCTATCTATCTATCTCTCTATCTATCTCAGGTCATCTCAGTCTCTTCCCATCCTTGTCTCTTCCTATCTCAGTTAATCCCTATCTATCTATCTATCTATCTATCTATCTATCTATCTATCTATCTATCTATCTATCTATCTATCTCTCTATCTATCTCAGGTCATCTCAGTCTCTTCCCATCCTTGTCTCTTCCTATCTCAGTTAATCCCTATCTATCTATCTATCTATCTATCTATCTATCTATCTATCTATCTATCTATCTATCTATCTATCTATCTATCTCAGGTCATCTCAGTCTCTTCCCATCCTTGTCTCTTCCTATCTCAGTTAATCCCTATCTATCTATCTATCTATCTATCTATCTATCTATCTATCTATCTATCTATCTATCTATCTATCTCAGGTCATCTCAGTCTCTTCCCATCCTTGTCTCTTCCTATCTCAGTTAATCCCTATCTATCTATCTATCTATCTATCTATCTATCTATCTATCTATCTATCTATCTATCTATCTATCTATCTATCTCATATCATCTCAGTTTCTTCCTATCCCTGTCTCTTCTTATCTCAGTTAATCCCTATCTATCTATCTATCTATCTATCTATCTATCTATCTATCTATCTATCTATCTATCTATCTATCTATCTATCTATCTCAGGTCATCTCAGTCTCTTCCCATCCTTGTCTCTTCCTATCTCAGTTAATCCCTATCTATCTATCTATCTATCTATCTATCTATCTATCTATCTATCTATCTATCTATCTATCTATCTATCTCAGGTCATCTCAGTCTCTTCCCATCCTTGTCTCTTCCTATCTCAGTTAATCCCTATCTATCTAT
>OZ038501.1:69777846-69782846 GCA_964036315.1 Acanthosepion esculentum
CATCTCAGTTTCTTCCTATCCCTGTCTCTTCTTATCTCAGTTAATCCCTATCTATCTATCTATCTATCTATCTATCTATCTATCTATCTATCTATCTATCTATCTATCTATCTATCTATCTATCTATCTCAGGTCATCTCAGTGTCTTCCCATCCTTGTCTCTTCCTATCTCAGTTAATCCCTATCTATCTATCTATCTATCTATCTATCTATCTATCTATCTATCTATCTATCTATCTATCTATCTATCTCATATCATCTCAGTTTCTTCCTATCCCTGTCTCTTCTTATCTCAGTTAATCCCTATCTATCTATCTATCTATCTATCTATCTATCTATCTATCTATCTATCTATCTATCTCAGGTCATCTCAGTCTCTTCCCATCCTTGTCTCTTCCTATCTCAGTTAATCCCTATCTATCTATCTATCTATCTATCTATCTATCTATCTATCTATCTATCTATCTATCTATCTATCTCAGGTCATCTCAGTCTCTTCCCATCCTTGTCTCTTCCTATCTCAGTTAATCCCTATCTATCTATCTATCTATCTATCTATCTATCTATCTATCTATCTATCTATCTATCTATCTATCTCATATCATCTCAGTTTCTTCCTATCCCTGTCTCTTCTTATCTCAGTTAATCCCTATCTATCTATCTATCTATCTATCTATCTATCTATCTATCTATCTATCTATCTATCTATCTCAGGTCATCTCAGTCTCTTCCCATCCTTGTCTCTTCCTATCTCAGTTAATCCCTATCTATCTATCTATCTATCTATCTATCTATCTATCTATCTATCTATCTATCTATCTATCTATCTATCTCAGGTCATCTCAGTCTCTTCCCATCCTTGTCTCTTCCTATCTCAGTTAATCCCTATCTATCTATCTATCTATCTATCTATCTATCTATCTATCTATCTATCTATCTATCTATCTATCTATCTCAGGTCATCTCAGTCTCTTCCCATCCTTGTCTCTTCCTATCTCAGTTAATCCCTATCTATCTATCTATCTATCTATCTATCTATCTATCTATCTATCTATCTATCTATCTATCTATCTCATATCATCTCAGTTTCTTCCTATCCCTGTCTCTTCTTATCTCAGTTAATTCCTTATCTATCTATCTATCTATCTATCTATCTATCTATCTATCTATCTATCTATCTATCTATCTATCTCAGGTCATCTCAGTCTCTTCCCATCCTTGTCTCTTCCTATCTCAGTTAATCCCTATCTATCTATCTATCTATCTATCTATCTATCTATCTATCTATCTATCTATCTATCTATCTCATATCATCTCAGTTTCTTCCTATCCCTGTCTCTTCTTATCTCAGTTAATCCCTATCTATCTATCTATCTATCTATCTATCTATCTATCTATCTATCTATCTATCTATCTGAGGTCATCTCAGTCTCTTCCCATCCTTGTCTCTTCCTATCTCAGTTAATCCCTATCTATCTATCTATCTATCTATCTATCTATCTATCTATCTATCTATCTATCTATCTATCTCAGGTCATCTCAGTCTCTTCCCATCCTTGTCTCTTTCTCTCTCAGTTAATCCCTATCTATCTATCTATCTATCTATCTATCTATCTATCTATCTATCTATCTATCTATCTATCTATCTATCTATCTATCTCATATCATCTCAGTTTCTTCCTATCCCTGTCTCTTCTTATCTCAGTTAATCCCTATCTATCTATCTATCTATCTATCTATCTATCTATCTATCTATCTATCTATCTATCTATCTATCTATCTCAGGTCATCTCAGTCTCTTCCCATCCTTGTCTCTTCCTATCTCAGTTAATCCCTATCTATCTATCTATCTATCTATCTATCTATATATCTATCTATCTATCTATCTATCTATCTATCTATCTATCTATCTATCTATCTATCTCATATCATCTCAGTTTCTTCCTATCCCTGTCTCTTCTTATCTCAGTTAATCCCTATCTATCTATCTATCTATCTATCTATCTATCTATCTATCTATCTATCTATCTATCTCAGGTCATCTCAGTCTCTTCCCATCCTTGTCTCTTCCTATCTCAGTTAATCCCTATCTATCTATCTATCTATCTATCTATCTATCTATCTATCTATCTATCTATCTATCTATCTATCTATCTCAGGTCATCTCAGTCTCTTCCCATCCTTGTCTCTTCCTATCTCAGTTAATCCCTATCTATCTATCTATCTATCTATCTATCTATCTATCTATCTATCTATCTATCTCAGGTCATCTCAGTCTCTTCCCATCCTTGTCTCTTCCTATCTCAGTTAATCCCTATCTATCTATCTATCTATCTATCTATCTATCTATCTATCTATCTATCTATCTATCTATCTATCTATCTATCTATCTATCTCAGGTCATCTCAGTCTCTTCCCATCCTTGTCTCTTCCTATCTCAGTTAATCCCTATCTATCTATCTATCTATCTATCTATCTATCTATCTATCTATCTATCTATCTATCTATCTATCTATCTCAGGTCATCTCAGTCTCTTCCCATCCTTGTCTCTTCCTATCTCAGTTAATCCCTATCTATCTATCTATCTATCTATCTATCTATCTATCTATCTATCTATCTATCTATCTATCTATCTATCTATCTATCTATCTCATATCATCTCAGTTTCTTCCTATCCCTGTCTCTTCTTATCTCAGTTAATCCCTATCTATCTATCTATCTATCTATCTATCTATCTATCTATCTATCTATCTATCTATCTATCTATCTATCTATCTATCTATCTATCTCAGGTCATCTCAGTGTCTTCCCATCCTTGTCTCTTCCTATCTCAGTTAATCCCTATCTATCTATCTATCTATCTATCTATCTATCTATCTATCTATCTATCTATCTATCTATCTATCTCATATCATCTCAGTTTCTTCCTATCCCTGTCTCTTCTTATCTCAGTTAATCCCTATCTATCTATCTATCTATCTATCTATCTATCTATCTATCTATCTATCTATCTATCTATCTATCTATCTATCTATCTATCTCAGGTCATCTCAGTCTCTTCCCATCCTTGTCTCTTCCTATCTCAGTTAATCCCTATCTATCTATCTATCTATCTATCTATCTATCTATCTATCTATCTATCTATCTATCTATCTATCTCAGGTCATCTCAGTCTCTTCCCATCCTTGTCTCTTCCTATCTCAGTTAATCCCTATCTATCTATCTATCTATCTATCTATCTATCTATCTATCTATCTATCTATCTATCTATCTATCTATCTCATATCATCTCAGTTTCTTCCTATCCCTGTCTCTTCTTATCTCAGTTAATCCCTATCTATCTATCTATCTATCTATCTATCTATCTATCTATCTATCTATCTATCTATCTATCTATCTCAGGTCATCTCAGTCTCTTCCCATCCTTGTCTCTTCCTATCTCAGTTAATCCCTATCTATCTATCTATCTATCTATCTATCTATCTATCTATCTATCTATCTATCTATCTATCTATCTATCTCAGGTCATCTCAGTCTCTTCCCATCCTTGTCTCTTCCTATCTCAGTTAATCCCTATCTATCTATCTATCTATCTATCTATCTATCTATCTATCTATCTATCTATCTATCTATCTATCTATCTCAGGTCATCTCAGTCTCTTCCCATCCTTGTCTCTTCCTATCTCAGTTAATCCCTATCTATCTATCTATCTATCTATCTATCTATCTATCTATCTATCTATCTATCTATCTATCTATCTCATATCATCTCAGTTTCTTCCTATCCCTGTCTCTTCTTATCTCAGTTAATTCCTTATCTATCTATCTATCTATCTATCTATCTATCTATCTATCTATCTATCTATCTATCTATCTATCTATCTCAGGTCATCTCAGTCTCTTCCCATCCTTGTCTCTTCCTATCTCAGTTAATCCCTATCTATCTATCTATCTATCTATCTATCTATCTATCTATCTATCTATCTATCTATCTATCTATCTATCTATTTATCTATCTATCTATCTATCTATCTATCTATCTATCTATCTATCTATCTATCTCAGGTCATCTCAGTCTCTTCCCATCCTTGTCTCTTCCTATCTCAGTTAATCCCTATCTATCTATCTATCTATCTATCTATCTATCTATCTATCTATCTATCTATCTATCTATCTATCTATCTCATATCATCTCAGTTTCTTCCTATCCCTGTCTCTTCTTATCTCAGTTAATCCCTATCTATCTATCTATCTATCTATCTATCTATCTATCTATCTATCTATCTGAGGTCATCTCAGTCTCTTCCCATCCTTGTCTCTTCCTATCTCAGTTAATCCCTATCTATCTATCTATCTATCTATCTATCTATCTATCTATCTATCTATCTATCTCAGGTCATCTCAGTCTCTTCCCATCCTTGTCTCTTTCTCTCTCAGTTAATCCCTATCTATCTATCTATCTATCTATCTATCTATCTATCTATCTATCTATCTATCTATCTATCTATCTATCTCATATCATCTCAGTTTCTTCCTATCCCTGTCTCTTCTTATCTCAGTTAATCCCTATCTATCTATCTATCTATCTATCTATCTATCTATCTATCTATCTATCTATCTATCTATCTATCTATCTCAGGTCATCTCAGTCTCTTCCCATCCTTGTCTCTTCCTATCTCAGTTAATCCCTATCTATCTATCTATCTATCTATCTATCTATATATCTATCTATCTATCTATCTATCTATCTATCTATCTATCTATCTCATATCATCTCAGTTTCTTCCTATCCCTGTCTCTTCTTATCTCAGTTAATCCCTATCTATCTATCTATCTATCTATCTATCTATCTATCTATCTATCTATCTATCTATCTCAGGTCATCTCAGTCTCTTCCCATCCTTGTCTCTTCCTATCTCAGTTAATCCCTATCTATCTATCTATCTATCTATCTATCTATCTATCTATCTATCTATCTATCTATCTATCTCAGGTCATC
>OZ038501.1:69787846-69840346 GCA_964036315.1 Acanthosepion esculentum
ATTCGAACCTGCGTTTTCCTAGGCGATACCACCATCAGATCAGACCTCTCGGTTACGGAGTGTACAACGGCCAAACACAGAAGTTTCTTAAATACAGACTTTTAAGGTTTCTTGAAATCTACATCTCAGTTCAGTTTTGTATACTAATGTAAAGTAAACAATTTTAGAAGGCACACCGTAGCCGAAAAGTCAAAGCCCGTCAGATCTAATGTCAGTTTCCCCTAGGGGAACCCAGGTTCAAATCCTGCCAGAGAGCGTATATTTTCCTCTACTAAGATTTCTCGAATATTCATGACGTAGATGAAAATAAATAAATATCCTATTTAATAAATAAAAACAGAGCATCTACTCAAAGAATGGGAACCATTAAAAATAATGTTTATGTAATAATAATAATAATAATATATATATATATATATATATATATATATATATATATATATATATACAGTGGGCTAGGAATGATAATTTTTTAGCCACCCTTGATTACAGCAATTTTGTCTTGTCTTTTTTCAAACAATACCGTTTTAGTATCAAGCTACGCTCATCTATGAACAACAGTTGACTTATATTTTGCAATGAATGTTCGTGGAAGTAAGGAAATTAGTGAATTTCAGCAAGGGCAAATAATAGGATGGCATCAGTGTGACAAGTCAAACAGAGAAATTATTGGTTTTTCCAGGTTAATCATCAAACGGTTAATAATATTGTCAAGAAATTTAATGAAGAAAGCCAATGTCGTATGGAACAACGTTCAGGAAGACCAAGAATCGTGTCTGAGAGAAAGGGCACTGAAGAGGGAAGTCATCAGAAACCGTCGCCAGAGCGTCAAAGATGTCGACAACAGCATGAAAATGTCGCCATATGCGGTGAGATAGACTCTGAAAAAGCTAGGCTATCAAAGAAGAGTTGCAAGAAAGAAGCCATTGATTTCCGAGGTTAACAGTAACCTTTGTATGGACTGGGCGAGAGAATGCAAAGTTTATGAATTTTGGCAGACTGTAATTTGGTCAGATGAAAGAAACTTCTGCCAATATTCTAATTCGAGATTGGTTTATGTTTGGAGAAATCAGAATGAGACTTGGAATACTTAATGTCTGCTGTCGACCGTGAAAAATTGGAGGGAATCGAGTAATGGTGTAGGGGTTGTCTGGTTTGGAGGGAAATCGGAGCTGATTCTTGTTGAAAAGCGGTTGAATGGTCCAAAATACTGTCAAATATTAGAGAAAAGACTGCTCCCACTATTTGAAACCAATCAGATTGACAAGATTGTCTAGCTTTTTCAAGAAGATGGAGCGCTATATCATACGAGCAAAGTTGCAATGGCCACAAAGGAATCACAAGGAAGTAAATCACTGCAATGGGTAGCCCAAATTCCTGATATGAATCCAATAGAGCACATTTGGGAGCCCCTTGACCGAAAACTTTGAGAGCGTGCAACCAAAATCAGGTCAGTGGCAACCCTTAAAGAAACATTGCTAAAAGAGTGGCAAAATATGGCTCACACGATTGTTGATAACTTGATCAAATCCATAAAAAAATCGATTACAAGCACTGAAACTAGTAAATGGAGGACCTACTCCATACTAGTTCCAAGTACTGTTTGCTTATGTTGAATAGGGATTACGTAATTAAATTTTGAAATTGGATGTAGTTTATTTCTTCTGGCTGAAAACTTTTATTAGCTCACTGTACACACACACAGACACCCACCCCATATATATATATATATATATATATATATATATATATATATATATATATATATATATACAGAGAGAGAGAGATTGTGAGGGAGAATTTCTCCACAAGTTTGAACTCATCCGTCGGATATAAAAATACTCCTAGACCAAGAAAAGTATCAGGAAGAGCAGTAGCAGCTTAAGGCTTTGCTGAAAATAGTTAGTCATTCACGGCTAAACTTTCTCTTCCCTTGATTCTATTCTATATTATGTTACCCTGTACAAAAAAGTTAATAAACTTTTTGTAAAACAAAATCCGTTTTTAGTACTGTTGTCTTTTTATGTTTCAGTTACAATACTAATTAACCAATAGTTAGGATGAGAAGAGCTGGATTCATAACTTTCCCAAGAGTATTTGGGAAAAAGAAAGTTGGAAAGGAAAAGAAAATCTAAACTATGGTAATAAAGAAAGAAAGAAAGAAAGAAAGATAGAAGGAAAAAAAGAAAGAAAAAAAGAAATAAAGAAAGACAATAATGAAAGGACGAAAAAGAAAGTGTAAAATTATTCTAAGAAAGAAAGACAGTAAGGAAAGAAAGGAAAAGAAAAACTAAAACTATTGTAAGAAAGAAAGAGAGAAAGAAAGAAAGAAAGACGGTAATGAAAGAACGAAAAAGAAGGTGTAAAATTATCCAAAGAAAGACAGACTGTAAGGAAAGAAAGGAAAAGAAAATCTACAACTATTGTAAGAAAGAAAGATAAGAAAGAAAGAAAGATATAAAGAAAGAAAGACGGTAATGAAAGGACAAAAAAGAAAGTGTAAATCTATTCAAAGAAAGAAAGACAGTAAGGAAAGAAAGGAAAAGAAAATCTAAAACTATTGTAAGAAAGGAACAAATAAAGAATGTAATGAAACGGCGAAACAGAATGTGTAAAATTATTCAAAGAAAGAAAGGCAGTAAAAAAGAAACGAACAGAAAATCTAAAACTATAGTAAGAAAGAAAGAAAGAAAGAATGACGCTAATGAAAGGACGAAAAAGAAAGTGTAAAATTATTCCAATAAAGAAAGACTGTAAGGAAAGAAAGGAAGAGAAAATCTAAATCTATTGTAAGAAAGAAAGAAAGAAAGAAAGGCGGTAATGAAAGGACGAAAAAGAAACTGTAACATTATTCAATCAAAGAAAGATAATAAGGAAAGAAAGGAAAAGAAAATCTAAAACTATTGTAAACAGTAAAGAAAGAAAGAAAGAAAGAAAGAGTGAAAAAAGAAAGAAAGAAAGACGGTAATGAAAGGACGCAAAAGAAAGTGTAAAATTATTCACATTAAGAAAGACAGTAAGGAAAGAATGGAAAAGAAAATCTAAACAATTGTAAGAAAGAAAGAAAGAAAGACCTTAATGAAAGGACGAAAAAGATAGTGTAAAATTATTGTAACATAGAAAGATAGTAAGGAAAGAAAAGAAATCTAAACTATTAAAAGAAAGAAAGAAAGAAAGATTGAAAGAAGCAAAGAAAGAAAGACGGTAATGATAGGATGAAAAAGAATGTGTAATATTATTGAAACAAAGAAAAGCAGTAACGAAAGAAGGGAAAAGAAAGTCTAAAACTATTATAAGAAAGAAAGAAAGAAAGAAAGAAAGAAAGAAAGAAAGAAAGAAAGAAAGACAGTAAGGAAAGAAAGAAAGAATGAATTAAAGACTGTAAGGATCGGATGAAAAAGTAAGTGAAAAAATATTTTAACAAGTGAGGTAGAATATTTTCGTACAAGTTTAGATTCGGCCGCCGGACGAAAGACATGAAAATACTCCTACATCAAGAGGATTAGCAGGAGGAGCAGTAGCTGCAGTAACCTTTGCTGAAAACAGTCATTCACGGCTAAACATTTTCTTCCCTAGTTTCTATTCCACATTATGTTTCCTTGTACCAAAAGGTATAAACTTGTTAAACCAATTCCGATTTTCTACTGTTGTTTTTGATAACTCAGTTACAACAGTTTGGTGACAAGGATGAGATAAACTGTTGTAACTGAGTTAGTTGATGAAGAAATCGAGGTGAGTAAAAAGGAAAAACAGAAAAAAATAAGAGTAAAAGATTCAGGAATAGTCGAAGATAAGAAAGGCGAAATAAAACAAGGATAGCATATAGAGTCAGTGAATGAGATAGATAGATAGATAGATAGATAGACAGATAGATATGAGCAGACTGAGATAGATAGATAGATAGATATGAACAGACTGAGATAGATAGATAGATAGATAGATAGATAGATAGATAGATATGAACAGACTGAGATAGATAGATAGTTAGATAGATATGAACAGACTGAGATAGATATGAACAATATAATAACAGACTGAGATAGATAGATAGATAGATAGATAGATAAAGAACTGATCAATAGAGATATATAGATAGATAGATAGATAATGAACCGATAAATAGATAGATAGATAATGAACAGATAGATAGATAGATAGATAGATAGATAATGAACAGACTGAGATAGATAGATATGAACAGACTGAGATAGATAGATAGATAGATAGATAGATAGATAGATAAAGAACTGATAAATAGATAGATAGATAATGAAAAGATAAATAGATAGATAATAAACAGATAGATAGTTATATAAATAGAGAGATAGATAGATAGATAGATAATTAACCGATAAATAGATAGATAATTAACAGATAGATAGATAGATAATGAACAGATAGATAGATAGATAGATAGATAGATAGATAGATAGATAATGAACAGATAGATAGATAGATATGAACAGACTGAGATAGATAGATAGATAGATAGATAGAATTAAGTACTGATAAATAGATAGATAATGAAAGGATAAATAGATAGATAATGAACACATAGATAGATAGATAGATAATCAACAGATAGATAAATAGATAGATAGATAATCAACAGACTGAGATAGATAGATATGAACAGACTGAGATAGATCGATAGATAGATAGATAGAGAGAGAGAGATAGAATTAAGAACTGATAAATAGATAATGAAAAGATAGATAGATAATGAACAGATAGATCGATAGATAGATAGATCGATAGATAGATAGATAGATAATGAACAGATAGATAGATACAAATGTAGAAGGAGATGAAAATGAAATATAAAGATATAAATTTAAAAAAGATGATAAGGGGTAGAAAATAAAAATTAAAGAAAGCTGAAGCAAAAAAAACGGAAAAATCTCTGCGAAGATTTCGTAGTAGCAGTAGCAGCTTATCAGCCGCCGCCGCCGCCGCAGTAGTAGTAGTAGTAGTAGTAGTAGTAGTAGTAGTAGTAGTAGTAGTAGAGGAAGAACAAGAAGGAAAGTGTTGGAAGAAATCGGTAAGGAATGAAAAAGCATGATGAGACGAAAGAAGTAATAAAATGAGGAACTAAAATATAAGCAAAAGAATAAAATTAAAAAAGATAATAAAGGAAAAAGTTATCGTAATTTCCTGATAAGAATTAAAAAGGAATCTGTGGAGAGCCATGATCGCCTACGTTCTGGGGGAAATGAGGAGAAAGACATATTGAGGAGTAGGCGCAAGTTAATAATAAACGCCTAAAAGTAATATTAAAAAATACAGAAGAGAAAACGGACATAAAGTGAGAAAGGAGGAGTGAAGGAGAGTAAGGTGTTTATGCATATTGAGAGAGCAGACGATACAGCTCGTCTTTCTTAGTAATTCACGCTCAAGTCGTTTCAACGATAATCTAAATGGACGGATGCGTCTGATTTTGAGGGTTTCATGTGAAACGCTTGCATAAAATTCGACAATGTTCTTAAAATATATCACGTCTGTAAAAAACATTAATAAAAAAAAACGTAAACAGATTTTCTAGATGTCTGCATATCTTTCAGTGTGTATATTTGTCCGGGTCGAATTATTACTGTATGCATCTTCATTTTTTTTTCAAGAAATCCAGGAGACCTTTGAATGTCTGGTCGTATATCAATCAATTTGTATGTATGCAGATATGTATGCATGTGCGCACGCGCCTTCATTGGCGTATATTGGGCCTTAAACACACACCTGTATATACGAGCCATCTCTAAAGAGGCGGGTAAAGTGATCGGCTCCTTGGACCGTTCCGGTAAGTACCCGATTCCTCGTGCTATCCTCTAACTTCACGAGCCTGATCAAGCCACGAATGGAGCACTGTTGTCATATTTGAGCAGGAGCACTTTTTCCAGTCTCGATAGAGTTCAAAATCGTCTCCGAGTTCTTGTAGGTGACGAATTAATTTTCACTCACCCTCCAACCTTTTCTCTCACAGGCGGGATGTGGCAAACTCTCGCTACTCTATCGCTACGTTCACGAAAAATGATCGGACGAACTACATTCCCTGGTTTGATATACTATCCACGAAGTCGTTCCTTGCAGATTGACCACAGATTCTCGATTGGATTTAAATCAGGAGAGTATCCGCGCCATTCTATAATACTTTGATTTGCTCACTGGTAAGACTTGCCAGTGTGTTTGTGCAGCGTTACAAATTTTCGTACGCTTGGAGTAACGTTCATCGCAAACAATGGCCGTAGGACAACTAATCGCCAGTCGCAACAATACTGGTAAAATTGTGAACAAGCTTGTTAAAAGTTTGATGCAATCACGGATGACACAATATTTTTCGAGGCCAAACAAATTTCATCACACACCCCGAAAATAGATTCATATTACTGCACACCACTGCAAATGACCTAATCTGAGTTAAAAAAAAACAGTAATTCCTTACACCTTGTCGCTCTAGTTGGTCTAAAACTGACCGTATGGTGAAAGAAAGGAAACTAAAGCGGTTGTTTTAATTAATTTGCACAAGGTGTAGTTAGAACTACATAGAGACCCTAAGGTATTACGGTGTCTGTAGTTAGAATGGTAAGTAAGAATGTGTTGTTTTAGTGTAAGAGAAACTGGTGTATGTTTGGGTCAGTAATCGTGGTTTAGTCAGATTGAATACCAGCCTTCATTTATCCCCACCTTAGTCTTTTTTTCACTTTTTTGTATTATATCAAAATAAATGTTACTTTCCACTATGGTATTTGGATTAATGAATTTAAGCGCAGTACTAGATTGGCAACAAGATTTCATTAAGTTACACTTTAAATGGTTAAATGTAACCGTAAGTTCTATGCTAACAGTTTCTTCTCTCGCACTTCTCGCTTGTGGAATACTCTTCCGGCTTCTTGCTTTCCAATCAATTTTGAACTTCAATAATTTGAAAGCAAATTTAGTCGTTAATTTCTGTCTTAATTTCTATTCTTTTATGATTCCCTCTCATTAATAATGTTTTCTTTTTCTGCATCGCATCACACTCAGTAATCTTTTGCATTTAGATGGCTTTATTGCCTTATTTCGGGTGAAATGATTTAAAAAGTTACACAAGTAATGGGCGTTTATCTCAAAAGGTTGTTCTTGAACCACAGTGAACCGGTTGCAACAATATTAAACACATTAAGAAGTCGGAAACAGAGACCAGCGAGTGTCCGTTATTTTTTATCGACAAGGATGCACAGATTTGAAGGAATTGGTTGAATTAATGCAATGCAAAATTAGAAATAGTCAATAAGATCCACTTATGTACCCGCCTAGAATAATTTTTTGTCATCGCAACTCTGCCACAATGAGGTTGTAAATGAAGTAGAAAATATGAACAGAAAGAGTGTTTTTTTTAGTTTGCTTTTGTTTTTTAACGATACGTGAACCTGCACTATAATTAGCTAACTGATTGATATGATATTTACAGTTTGGTTTCATTTGATTTGTTTTACGGCATATCAACCTCAATGGGGTATTTTTCCAAAAATGTATTGCCGGAAATATATCTTTTTTCAAAAATGTACTGCTGTAAATATATATATATATATATATATATTAAATGAATTGTTGGCAGTATTTTGTTTTCAAAAATGTATTGATGGAAATATATTTTTTTTCAAAAATGCATTGTTGGAAATATACATTTTTTTTAATGTATAGCTGGAAATATATATATATATACATATATATATATATATATATATATGTGTGTGTCTGTGTGTGTGTGTGTGTGTGTGTGTGTATGTCGGTGGGTGTATGTGTGTTTATTTTTAAGTGAATTGCTATCAATTTTTTGGAAAAATATATTGATGTGTTGCTGGCAATATATATATATTTTTTTGTCACCCTCAGACAGACAGTTTCGCAGCTCATCAGTGTGGCTAGACGTCCGGTTGCCTCTAGCTAGGATCGAAACCCGACTGAATTGGCGTCAGTCGGAACTTCTACCACTAAGCCTTCGGCTCACGGCAGGGATGGAGGTAAAATTTAGCGTGTTTATTTTTAAATTTAGATAAACACACAGTGACTGACAGTGACTCAATTCTGCCGAAGAGTCATGCAATATTAGCTTAAAGAGTCACTGTTTACAAACTCACAACTCAAACCAAAGAGCTCAACCGAAATTAATTTTTCAGGAGCCAATATATATATATATAATTTATTGCTGTAATATATCTTTTCGAAACCGTATTGGTTGTAATAATGTATTGCTGGTGATAATTTTTTCATTCAAAAATTAATAGCTAGTAATAATTTTTTGCAAAGATGTATTCCTGGTCTTAAAACCTATTTTTACGCTTTCATAGTGTTTTGACCCAGTTTATGGTTAACTATTTGCCCATAACTGGGACCCTAACAGGTTCTACCACCTCGGTTCATGGTGAACTTGGGAACTCCAGTAATTAAGAGGTGGTTCCGAGCTCCTCAAAACCTCCTGATCAGAGGCTTTGCTGTCCGATGTAGTTTATCGTCATACCCAGGATGGTGATATTTACGGTTTATCAATTCTTTGTGAATTATTTAATGTCGAAAAATAATGTAAGAAGAATTATTTTCTTTATTTACATCTTTCGGATCATTAACCTCAGCTTTATTGCCATGTTCACGACGTTTCAGCATTTGCACGCTCTGGCCTTCTTCAGGTGATTGGAATTTTCAATGAACACTTTATTTCGTTCACCAGAGTAGATTGTTCTAGTTCCACGTGCCATGCCTCTTCCGGATGTCTCAGTTATCTCCCTTTAACTCAACACTCCAAGTTTTTGAACTCACAACTCTTTTGGGTGAAATCACTGGATCCAACCAACGCCTTTATTCATCTGTCCTTAAACACATCAGTGTATACATTTTTGGGGCTTATAAATTTAATATCTCAGGATCCGTTTTTATGCTCGGCCGGCTCAGGAGATTTTAGTGGCCTAGCATATGTGCTGACTCTTTAAGTTTTCGTATTTCTCACTGAGACATCAGGAAGAGACATGGCACGTGGAACTAGATTAACGGGTTCATTTCGAAATTCCAATAACCGGAAGAAGTCCGGAGTGTACAGCAGTTGAAACGTCGTGAATATGGTAAAAAAAGATGAGGACAGCAGTCCGAACAATGTAAATAATTAAACTGAGTGTTTTAAAAAAATAATGTCTGCTGGCGTAAATATACAGAAAAGGTGTTTTCTTATTTTCGATGTCTAGGAGAGTAGATATTAAAAAAAAAAAAGAGACAGGTATGCCTACTGAAATGTGTGTACACACTAAATAGAACGTTTATAGTGATAACAAATAATGTCGGATTTTTAAAAAAATGCCATATATTATTTCGTCCACCGGGGTAGGTTGTTCTAGTTCCACGTGCCATGCCTCTTCCGAACGACTCAGTTATCTTACTTTAACTCAACTCACCAAGTTTTTGTTCACCACTGTAGCCAGGTATTGAACTGCACAACTTTTGGGTCAAGTCACTGGATCTATCCAATGCTTTTTGTTTCCACTTGGCCATGTGTCCTTGAGGATTTATAAACTTAATGTCTCATTAACTATTTTTCCCAGGGCTCATATTGCAATTTTATTGTTATTATTGCTTTTCTCTAGGCACTCCGTATTAGTGGTTCCCATATTGTATTCATTTCTGTGTTTGGCCGACTTAAGAGATCTTAATCGATTTCCCTGTCCGTTCGATGTTGTTCTGCGCTTAAATTTGGAAGGCCAGTGTACCAGGAAAGGTAAGCGGAAAACTCATCAAAACAATTATCATGAAAATATTTATAAAAAAAAGACACATGGATTCTACGTTACGGCGGTCGGAAAGGAACTGAATCCAAGATGCCAGATCAAGACCGATAATATTGCAAATTCTTCTTTGGATTTTATCATAAATTTCTAAATACATAAGAGAAGCACCAGCCCCGCAATATTCAATACATAGATGAATGGTCGACACCAGTGTAAGATAGATATCTAGGCTGGTGCTGACCAGTCCTCAATCTCTAGCTTTACGCAGCCTTGTGGGTGATTAATTATTTCCACCCTACGAGCTCTTTCCTACAGACGAAACGTTGCAAGACTCTCGATTCTCTATCGCGATTTTTCTCGCAAATGTTCTGACGAGCTACAGCTTAGTATCAACCGTTCAGTCCTTCAGAGTTAGGATTCGTCATGCCTCATACACAGGGCCGAGTCATCTTAATTTCTCCCGTATTACATTGGTAAAAAGTAAGTTCCATTCGGGCCGCTTCTTCACAAGAGCCATTACTTTTTTGTAACAGGCTCGCCGGAGGATGATTCTATGATAACTACAATCTTAACTTCAGTTTTAGCATCAACAGTTCTCTACATAAAACAACTTCAATAAGCAACCCTTTACCTTGAGTGGCTATTGAGCCTTCTACAGTGTGAATAACCTTAAAGAAAAGAACCTGATCAACGTATCTAAGAATTTCTGGAATGCTATAAGATTACTAACGTAATATATATCCGGAGCTGGTACAGTGGAGTAATTGAGCGGCTTGGATTGAGCGATCAGAGAGCCGAGTTCGAATTCCAGTCGAATCCATTACAATCACTTACGTGCTAATACCCTTGGGAATCGTATGAATGCTATTATTATCACCCCAGCTATGGGTAAATAGCAGGACAGACTGCGTTCTATAGCCTTCGATGGCAACTGCTCTAGGAGAAAGACAACTCTGAATTCAAAACCTGCGGAGTGTTGTTTGAGGATATTGTGGCACGGCTCTTCAAAAAATGGGGTTGGTTCTGCACAAAGCCTTCACCACTATAACCAAATTATATGTGCTGGTGTCTGGCTGTCGGTTCCTAGGAACTGAGTTGCTTCATCCTCATACGTCGAAAAAACGACAGGAGAGTCCAGCATATATCAGGACTAATGTCCTCCCAATGTATTGGCTTTCCGTAGTTATGTGTCGATCCGATTAACCGTCAGGGAAATTTCGAATTAAAGCCTATACTTGTTTTTGGTCTTCTGTACACGTTTAGGGACTTGTTCATTACTTTGTACCTCTTTCTAAAAAGTCCATGTCTGCATGTTCCTTATTAAGAAAGGCTTAAGATTCAGAGATACGTAGGTTTCAATTTTAAATTCTGTCATAATTTAACTTTTTTAAATTGTCACCAACGGTTTCTCGCCTCTTAATAAAGTTTTCTTTTCTCATATTCTCTAATAACCCCATGCGTTTTATTGGCTTCATTGCTTTACTTGAGGCGAAATTATTTTTAAAAAATGGAAGAGAAAAAAAAATAGCTATATTCCTTAGTTCTATCAGTTCAGACTTTTACAGCTAAGATGCCTCATGCCGCATACACAGGGTCGAGTCATCCTAATTCCCCGCGTATTACATTGCTAAAGTTATATTCGGATGGCAAAGAACTGTAGGACGAGCTCCCGCTGAGATTACAACTATCCCTAACCATTATCAATTCTAATGTTATGTACCTCTTACTTCCCCTTCTTACGTCCTTAATCCTCTACCTTGAGTTAATCTTGAGCTTTGCATTATCCATATCTCTTGAGGCTGGATTTGAATTCACAGACTGCTTGCCATATCAAGAGCAAAGAGACCAGTCTTCGCTATTTATTCCATTTATATAGGATACTTAAATTCAGTGTTTTCCTTCTAGACTGACTGCTAGCTAGAGGAAGAAAACATCGTCTCCTATATCCTATTATTTAGTTCATAGCTGGAGAAAGAAGTTTTTTTTTTAATATGAAACGAAAAAAGCTAAATTGGAACTCAATCAGAATTTGAACCTGCTTCGTCTATTCCATATTCAGCGACAATAAATGTTACACCATGCGCGCATCCATCTTTTCTTCAATTTGATATAAATTAAGATATGGAGATATATACGATTTTATGAGTTTGTGCGTTTTATTTTAATGATACATTTCGATACCATTAAACCTTTTTTTTTTTAGTTGGGGTAGGGTTTGATCGTAGAAATGAATCATTGGTCCATCTGTTGACATAAGTCCGCCATTTTTGTTTCGCCGACTAACATTTTGAGAGTTCTAGCATTTGTCTAGCAACTTTTGGCATCTCTTTGAATGATTCCTGCGCACGAACGCGTGAAACATTTGAAAGATCCGTGATGGAAAATTCATTGAAGGAGGGGTCACCGAAGCCAGACGATCGAAACAGCACGCGTCTTACTCACCGGACTTTTAATCTTTTTACGCACCATTGGTTCAATTCCACAAGCATGAAAAGACAACTCACTTTGCTTTTATCCCATTCAATGGCTTTTCTAATTTCACCTGCCTTACCTGCTCCTTATACTCACCTAGAATTTCTACCCTCTTACATCTACCCTTATCTTCTTTTTTTTACTCTTCCCTTTATGTTGTGCTTATTTTCTCTCTTTTCCTTGTGCAAACGTTTCTTCCTGTTGTTCTGGTAACCTTTATTTCCATCATTCGACTTCCACATCGATTTCTCTTCCTTATCGACCTCGTAACATTATGATTCCTTTGACGAACATCCATACTTCTTCTTCTTCTTCTCCTCTTTGAGCCTCCTTTTTCTTTTTCTTTGTCATTGTCATTTTCATGTTACATGTTTCTCCCTAAAACGTTTTTACCTAAATTTTTCTTCAGGCTAAAATTACCTCTAAACTTCTTTTTCTTTTTCTTCTTCTCCTTCTTCTCCTTCTCCTTCTTCTTCTTCTTCTTCTTCTTCTTCTTCTTCTTCTTCTTCTTCTTCTTCTTCTCCATTTTTTCTTCTTCTCCCTCTTCTCCTTCTTCTTCTCTCTCTTTTTCTTCTTCTTCTCTCTCTTTTTCTTATTCTGCCTCTTCTGTTTCTTCTCCTTCTCCTCCTCTTTCTTCTTCTCCATTTTTTCTTCTTCTCCCTCTTCTCCTTCTTCTTCTCCCTCTTTTTCTTATTCTGCCTCTTCTTTTTCTTCTTCTCCCTCTTCTCCTTCTTCTTCTCCCTCTTTTTCTTATTCTGCCTCTTCTTTTTCTTCTTCTCCCTCTTCTCCTTCTTCTTCTCCCTCTTTTTCTTATTCTGCCTCTTCCTTTTCTTCTTCTCCCTCTTCTCCTTCTTCTTCTCGCTCTTTTTCTTATTCTACCTCTTCTTCTTCTTCTTCTTCTTCTTCTTCTTCTTCTTCTTCTTCCTCTTCATCTTCTTCTTCTTCTTCTTCTTCTTCTTCTTCTTCTTCTTCTTCTTCTTCTCAGATTTAACTTTTACCTGTAAATCTCCACGTTCGCATTCGATTTTTCTTCTTTTCCACCTTCTCATTTAATTTTTCTTTTCCATCTTTAAATGTCCACCTTCTCTTCTTATACCTCTCCTTCTTTCATCATTCAGTTTATTCTTTTTCTTTTACCTACTTATCTCTTTTAGTTTTCATTTCATTCAACTTTCAAACCTAACTTCTTTTTCATTCGCTTTTCTCCGTTTCTCGTTTTACCTCCTTCCATTTTTCATTCTTTTTTCTTCTTCCCAATCCATTTATACTTCTTTATACCATCGATTAACGTCGATTTCACTTTTGTGCCCTCTTTCTGAATGCCCTTTTAAATTCCTATTTCCTATCTCCATTTTTCTTTCTTCTCCATCTCTCTTTTTTTGTCTTCTGCCAAATTCTTTTGACGACCCGACTGCTTTCTTTGCATTCTCTTCCAGTTAACTTGTCTTTGCACACAGTGAGAAGCCTTCGTCGCAAATTCTTTTACCGCAAAGGCTCAGCGCATACCACCCCCCCAACAAACATGCTTCTTATACCGTCAAAGTCAATAGCTTTCCTGCTTAATCCCACCTTGCCTGCCATTTTCGGATCGTCAAAGTTCGAATTTAATCTTAGAAAGTCACCTTACCGCTGTCATAACTTGGCTTTCCTGTACTTTTTTCTATAAATACTTTCATGGTAATTGTTTTCCTCTTTCTTCCATAGGCGTTAAGATTTTAAGAGCAGTACTAGATTGGCGACAAGGTTTCATCATTTTACATTTGAAATGGTTAGAGGTAACCATAAGTTATATACTAACAATTTCTTTTCTCGCACTTCTTGCTTGTGGAATTCTCTGTCGGCTTCTTGCTTTACTTTGATTTTCAAAATATTAAATGCAATTTCAATCTTCTGTTTTTAATCGAATTCAACCTAAGCAAGGCAGTAAAGCCACTAAGACACAAATTAATTGTAGAAAACCTTCAGGGTTATTCAAACTTCTGTATTTGGGATACTCTCATACTCAATTTGTAATTCGCATCTTGGGCTTTTCATGACTTTTTACAGTGTTATCGATCAGTTGCTAATTAATGTAGAACAGAATATACCCTGTAAGTGTTAAGTTTTCTAAGCCCTCCTTCCTCATTTTTTGTGAGAGGAATTTCAGCAGTCTCTTTTTTCTAATCCTGTTTTGGAAGAATTACAAAACAGAAAAATTGCTAAGTAAAAAACAAAACAAAAAAAACAATAGTTGAGTAATCAGTAGGTAAGGATTGAGGATTCCACAGGCAAGAAGTGCGAGAGAAGAAACTGCTAGCATAGAACCTCCGGTTACATATAGCCAATTCAATTGTAAAAGATGAGACATTATTTCCAGTCTCGCACTGCGCTTAGATTCATAAAGTCTAGGTACTATTGCGAAGAGCTCATCCAAACAATTACCATGAAATTACCGTAATATATTTTTTATTTATACGTTATTTTTCTAGATACAAATATTTAAATGATTGCTCTGTTTATAATAAACAGTATTAACAAGATTTAACGGCCTGAATGTCCGAGAAATCTCAAAGAAAATATGTGTTCGTCGACACGAATCGAACCTGTTAAATTTCCACACTACCAAAAATGAAATGATTGGAAGGAAACGCCTATCAGTATTAGAAAGATCGATAACAATTAGTGGTCATGAAAAGTAATGTCTTGAAAAGGCTATTTTCAGAAGAAAAAAAAACTGTAATAAATTTCAACCGACAATAACTTTAACTGTTCAGTTAATGAATGTCTACTGTTTCCTGTATGTAAACGGTTATTCTCACCATTAGGATTATAAAAAAAAATACAAAAAAAAAAAAAATAATAATAATAATAATAATAATAATAATAATAAATAAAATCAACAAACAAAACAAAACAAAAACGAGACATGCTGTCACTTCATCTTCAATCAGTTACTAATAAATGCAGCATAAAATATACCCCGTGGGGATTAAATTTTCGAATGCCCAGCCTTCCTCGTTGCGTGACAAAGAAATTTCAGTTGTCTTTTCATGATTATGAGCATAAGCGTACTTTTTTTTATCATTTGCTTTAACACTTCCTCGTTATTGATTAGCTCCGTCCAGGAAATTCTCAGTATCCTTCTGTAGAGCCACAACTCTGCAGAGCCTGCTGTTTTCTCGTCATACCTCGGGAGATTGTCCAGAATTCACTGCCATATAAGAGAATCACCGAGCAATCCAGCACTCTTTTCTTTGTTTCTAACGAATGCGTGTTCGGATTGCGGTGTCACATTTTCCATTCACCGTTAAAACACTTCCGAGATATTTGCATTTCTGTAATTGAGTGATGTTGACATTCTCAATTTGTAATTCGCATCTTGGGTTTTTTCCTAACTTTTTGCAGTTGATTTTGTTTAGCTGCATAACAACACCTCTATGGGTTATTTAATGCCGAAATCTAAATTGAACGCAATAATATGCCTACAACTACAGATAAAATGTATTGTTGGTCAATCAGTTTCAAATATGTATTGTTAGTCATTTATTAGTACTATAATTATGTACTTTTGGTCATTTTCCTATGAATAGCTATTGTTATTGATTTTACTATAAATATGTATTATTGGTTGATTTTGTTTAGCGGCATATCAACCTCTATAGGTTTTTTCATGCCAAAAACTAAATATTTTGTAAATAATTTTATACTGTCAGGATAAAGGTATCTTTTTTTTTTAGATATATTAGTTTGTAGATTATTAAAAGCATTGTTGGTAATCTATTGATATAAAACAGAGGATGTCTCTCTGTCTGTCTGCCTGCCTGTGTGATACCTTTTCACTCGAGATCCACCCAAACTTGGCATATGCATTGTACAGTGTAAGAGATGGGTTCTTAGCGTAAAAAATCGATAATTTTAAAAAATCAATAATCGATAAAGCCGATCAAAAATCGATAAATTGAACTTTTTTCCTCCGATTTCGTTCACACACGGTATGTAGATTACTTACATCATGACGAGCTCAACGTTACCTCGTTTTTATTTCTACGCCACTGCGTTTAGCGAAAGACCGCGAAAAAAGAAAAATCGATTTCAAAACAAATCGATTTCAACAAAAATTAAAAAAAAAAAAACTCCCTCAATTTTCCAGCAAGCTAATACAAACTCCACTCAATTGTAGCCAACAATAAGTTTATTGTTTAAAAGTCATTTAATTTGATTATTGATCCACCAATATAGTGAAAACCCGGGTAAATAGCGATAATGGGGATTCTTACTGGTTCCTTTCTTATTTTTCGCTGATCTTTCAACCAATTTTCATCAAACTTAACAACTACTTTATAAATGTATCTCTTTTACATCCCTGGTAGCACACTGACAAATTGAATTTCAAAAACGCCAAAGTAATTATGGTTTGAAGTGGGTTTCATGTTTCCTGATTCACCCCTTCATGTCCTCGGCTAACTTCAATTGAATAAATACAGACTACTTCTGTAATATCAATAACTGCATTAATTCAAAAGGTTTTAATGAAAATACTTTAAAGTAATTGAAGAAGATAGACTTTGTTACATTTAAACATGATGCTGTTTTTGCTCGATTTCAATTGAACGCTTTTCCTGATCGACAAGCTGTGTATGCCTGCTAGTTTTACAATAAAAATGTATTATATATTTTTTTGTGTTACTTTGTTCAAATTACATCCTTGTCTGCTGCAAAAACATAAATGCTCTTTCGAAAGGCAAGAATGCGTCTTTTCTCCCCAGACCTCTTTAGCTTGGGAGTGGCAATCTGTATAAGAGAAGGAAAATTCTGACTCGTTGAGAAGGCAACGGAAAAACATTCCGCTATCATTCCAAAGAATTTATGGCAATTCGCAGGTAATAAAAAAAGGAAATTCTGAAGAGGCATGATCGCGTACTCCCTGAAGGGAGATTGGTTGGTTGATTCTGTTTAGCGGCAGATCAACATCTATGGGTTATTTAATGGCGAAATCTACATACTTTGAATATAATTCTATGGCTTCAAGTAAAGATATTGTGAACGCAATTGTATGCCTTCAACTACAGATGAAATGTTTTGTTTGCCATTTTAATTTAAATAGATATTGTTGGTAATTCTGCTATAAATAGGTATTGTGGGTTGGCTGATTTTTTGCGGCATATCAACACCTCTATGGGTTATTTAATGCTGAAATATAAATACTCTGAACACAATTGTATGTCTTCAACTAGATGAAATGTATTGTTATTCATTCAACTATAAAATGTATTAAGATGTATTGCTGGTCATTTTTACTTAAAAAACTATTGCTGGTAACTTTGCGATAAATAGGTAATGTTGGTATTTTTACTATAAAATTTTTATTTTAAAAATTTCCTAGTGTTTTGGTTTTATTTGGGAATTCAGTATTTACAAATAGCTGGGACCCTAACAGCTGCTACCACCTCGGGTCAGGGTGAAGCTAGAAACAACGGCAATTAAGAGGTGGTTCACACTCCACAACACCTACAGTCTCCGGATCAGGGGTCTTGCTGCCGGATGCAGTTTTTCGTCATACCCAGAACAAGAGAGCAATGGTCGCCCACATCAGAGAAGCATATGTGTCACAGAGAAAAGGAAAATGTTATGGTAACTTACCTATAACGATAATGGACTCTTCCTGACTCTATAAATACTGCGCCTCTCTGAGAGAGAGGGGGACAGAGGAATGAGTTGAGACGAGGAATCCCTCGGTCTCAAGGCTAAGATCAAAGTGTAGTATCTGTTCGCGGATTACTCACTGAATGATCGCCTATGGGGCCGGGATTCCTTCTCCGATACAGGCCGGCGGCAGGGATTCGTCCCTGCGCTGGTAGTATCGTGGCTACGTCTGACTAGCTATGACCAGCTTGGACAAGCTATGACCAGCTAAGACCAGCCAAGACCAGCTATGACTAGCTAAAGCCAAAGCACTGCGACCCGGGTGAAAACTCGGGTCCATTCCCCCTCCCTTCCCACGTTAAACTCCGACCTTGTGTCACAACCTGACCGTGTGGGAGGTCAAGTAAATCCCGTGTAGTATCTGTTCGCGGATTACTCGCTGAATGATCGCCTATGGGGCCGGGATTCCTTCTCCGATACAGGCCGGCGGCAGGGATTCGTCCCTGCGCTGGTAGTATCGTGGCTATGTCTGACTAGCTATGACCAGCTTGGACAAGCTATGACCAGCTAAGACCAGCCAAGACCAGCTATGACTAGCTAAAGCCAAAGCACTGCGACCCGGGTGAAAACTCGGGTCCATTCCCCCTCCCTCCCCACGTTAAACTCCGACCTTGTGTCACAACCTGGCCATGTGGGAGGTCAAGTAAATCCCAAGGCTAAGATCAAAGTGTAGTATCTGTTCGCGGATTACTCACTGAATGATCGCCTATGGGGCCGGGATTCCTTCTCCGATACAGGCCGGCGGCAGGGATTCGTCCCTGCGCTGGTAGTATCGTGGCTACGTCTGACCAGCTTGGACAAGCTATGACCAGCTAAGACCAGCCAAGACCAGCTATGACTAGCTAAAGCCAAAGCACTGCGACCCGGGTGAAAACTCGGGTCCATTCCCCCTCCCTTCCCACGTTAAACTCCGACCTTGTGTCACAACCTGGCCCTGTGGGAGGTCAAGTAAATCCCGAGGAATGAGTTGAGACCTAACGAGTCAAGACATATTAGTTCACTCTAAACCAGACTGACAGTTAATACTAACACCTTCAACTTCTTGTATTATTATTGTTTGATATATCTTTGTTATTCCTACTCTTGTGTTCGTGTACTTCTTCCTTGGTCGTAACCTTGGAACATAACCGTGGTGCGAGGATATTGGACCATAACAGAAAGGAAATCAGATGAAAAACAGCAAATTGTCTTGAAGAACATCTCTGTTTTTAATGAGTAGCAAGGGCAATTTTAGTTGTTTGGTTAGTTGATTTTGTTTGGTGGCATATCAACCTCTGCAAGTTATTTAATGCCGTAATGTAAATATTTCTTCGTAATTTTATGCTTTCAACTACATATATCTTGTACATACTTATATAATTTCAGAGTAAAGGTATGTTTTTTGATAGGCATTTTATACAGCATAAAATGCATTGTTGGTGTTTTTATTATAAAAATTATTTTTATATTTTTTATTGGTGCATTGATTGTCATTTTGCTATAAAATATATTGTTGGTCATTTTGCTATAAAAATATATTGTTGGTCATTTTGTTATAAAAAATGTACTGTTTATTTTTGTTCACTGTTTACTGATAGTGTTACCAACCCGGATCAGGATGTAGCTTGGAACTAACAGCAATCATGGGGTGGTTCCACACTCCCCAAAACATACACACTTCCGATCAGAGGCCTTGCTACCGCTTATAGTTTATTGTCAGCCCCAGGGCGGGAGAGCAATGGTCGCGTACATCCGAGATGAATATGCGTCACAGAGAAAAGGAAAGAAAATCAGATGAGAAAGAGAAAATGACTTTCTGAGTTTTAGGAAATTGACAGAAGTTTAACAAAAAAGCGGTATAATTTAATAGGAGTAGATAGGTTGGCCTATTGTCCGGTTTACACTCTTCCTATGTTTTTTTTAAAAATAGGAGTGAAGGTTTATTCCTTTGTTTCCTGTTCAGGATTGGGTTTCCAATCTTTTCTAAAGTATTTTCATTCTCTTTCATTCCCAGTAGCCTCTTGTGTCTTTGTGGCATTAACGCTTTGCTTATGACGAATTTAAAAATAGTAAAAAAAAATTAAAATATTACGTAAGACAAATAACAGGAAGTTATGGAGAGCTACGATCGTGCAATTCCTGGACGATCATGACACATTTGTATGTGTCATGATCGTCCACGTATCCAAATACTCATGCCTAATTCGAAAGCAAATAAGTAGCCGTCATGCTCAAGGCCATTACATTTAATGTTTTGTCTTTTTTTCTCGGTTTCTCTCATCAACGTAGTGTCATTTGAGGAATCTATAATGTTATTATTACTCCCACCGATAATAAAACCTGTTAAAGTCTCCAGTTAAGTTAGGATAGCCTCGATGTAGAGGTTGAATAAATCTTGGGAAAAGACTCGTAGAGAAAAAGGATTGGAAGGAACCCCCCATGGACATGAGAAATCGAATTACCTGTAAAATATTTATTGAGAAGCTTTTAATAAAAGGTTGTCATAAATTTCAAAGGACATTCACACTACCTGTTAGATCAGTTCACTGTATGCCAAAATGTTAGTATTTTGCCCTGCGCCTGGGGCTTCAGAATATGCAGACTGCACAACTGTCGTGTTGTAAGACACACCCAGTGAAACATCCTGGGTATGGCAATAAACTACATCCGGCAGCCAGGCCTCTGATCAGGAGGTTTTGAGGAGCGTGGAACCACCACTTAATTGTTGTTGTTCTCAGGTTCACCCTGACTCGAGGTGGTAGCACCTGTTAGTGTCCCAGCTATGGGTAAATAGTTAATCCTCAAATTGTGGTCAAAACACTATGGAAGTTTTTAAAATATGTATTGCTGGTAAAAAAAATATTACCAGCAATAGATTATTAGCAGCAATACAGTATTGAAAAAGATTTACCAGCAATAAAAATCTTGTTGGCATTAAATGACTCATTGAAGTTAATATGCCGTGAAACAAAAAAAAAAACAAAAAAAAAAAAACAATCTATTAATATTGAAATTCATTGTAAATCACTTTACTATTGGAATGCAGTGTTAATTATTTTATTATAGGAATTCATTTTAAATCTCTAACGAGCGACTTGAGAGTGTAATTTTTAGAAATAACTGTTTTTCAAAAACTATTTTATATACTGACTATATACTGGGAAAGGTCAATTGTCTCGTGTGTCGACTGGAATCTCTTTTCACCACTACTAAGCCTCGTAAGATTTGACCACGTCACACGATATAACAGCCTCTGTAAGACCATCATGCAAAGCACTTCTGAGAGCGGACGCAAGCGGGGACGGCAGCATAAAAGCTGGTCAAACAAATCAAATTGTGGACAGACATGAGAATGTCGGAACTCCTAAGAGCCATAGCCAAAAGATAATCCTGTAGTTGGTTGTCTGTTTCCTCTAACTTTAGGTTCCACCGGTTGATTGAAGCATTCAAGAAACTGATGATGATGATTTTATAAATTACTACTAAGAATAACTTCATCGTCTAATGTTTCCTGTATGGAGATTGCTATTTTACCATTACCATGAGGAGTCATTGTAAATTGTTTTACTATGTGAATTAATATTGATTGTGTAATTTGTCTGTTTAACGGCGCATCAACATCTTATGGGTCATTTAATGCCGATATTTAACTTTCTTGGGAGGTCGGAAACAATAAAAGTATGATATGTTATTCTGCTTTCACAGTTGAATACATGGTAGATGATACTCAGCTTTTGTGTATATATATATTTGTGTGTTTACTAAAGGCGGTGATATGTGCGTTTTATGTTATAGTTTTTTTGAAGTTATATTTTGGAATACAGTGATATCTTTAAAAAAAATTGTAGGATATTATATGGATGAATGTCAAGAGTTCTTTCATGTTGGCAGCATTTTAAATGGATTTGGGTGAAGTCGCTACAATTTGTTAATATGTGTGTATTGTTGGTAAGTTTACTATAAATATGTATATTTGTAATTTTTTTTCATAAAACATTATCCAAACTTGGTAATTTTTTCATATAGAAATGTATTGCTGGTATTTTTACTATAGAAATGTATTTTTATATTTTCATAGTGTTTTGTTTTTGTTTAGGGGTTCATTCTGCCTATAAGTTGGTCCCTAGCTGGTTCTACCACCCCAGGTCATGGTAGACCTGGGAACAGTAGCAATTATGGGGTTGTTTCACGCTCATCAAAACCTTCAATCTCTCGATCAGTCGCTTTGCTGCCGAGTGTATATTATCGTCATACCCAGGACTAAAGAAATAATATTAGATCAATTAAAGGGTATTTAATAGTGTAATTTCCTGAACAAATGTTTTAATTTTAATATTTAATAAATTTCAACCGGCGGTAAATCTTCGGCCAATGAACAACAATTATGCAATGGTTAACATGTCTCGCTTGATCAATTACGAATGAGTAGTGCTCCATACATTCGGTCTTGTGCCACATCTAAGCTACGCTTACTATTTCAGTACCTTAACGGTATGTAATGGTTGACGAGCTTGTCTTGCTATATCAATTACTGTTGAATAGTGAGTTCGATCCTTGGTGCTCCATACTGGCGACCTTGTGCCTTCACTTAGTAAAGCACTATTACAATGTTTCTTATGATTGGCACAAGCCCCAAGGAAACATGCCCCTAGGCAGTAACTTTCCTTCGGCAGGGAGCTGAATTTATTGCTCGGCGCCTGAAGCGTCTACAAAATAGGTGACTTGAGAATTTTTCTACGGTGCTACCCACTTCAAACCCGACCTTTCTGTCGCATTCCATTGCTTCGTGGGCGTGCGTCTAAATACCTGTACGGAGCATGTAAGGATCAAAGAAGTTTTAAATTAAATGAAAAAGAGTAAAAAAATGCCTGCGATTCAAAATGAGGAAAGACGGCTTGGAGAATCTGACACACGAAGGGTATGTTGTAGTTAAGAGGGATCGTAGAAACCAGCGAGTAAGCTATCTAACAAGATTGTGTGAAGGGCTGGTAGAACAGGGACTGATGGGTGGTAAAAAAAAAAAGGCAGAAAGTTGTGGAGAACCATTATCGCCCACGACCTGAAGGGACACGATACACAGGAGAGAAATTTCTTGATCACCATCAATGTCTTCATCATTATCATCGCCACCGTGCTCTCATGATTACCACCCTCGTTATAATGACGGTTTCGCATCAAACTCCAAACCACCATCACCACAACAACAAGCACCACCACCACCACTGCCACCACCACCACCACTACCATCACCACCAGTGGAACATTCATTATTCCCCATACCCAGAACTGCCTCTTTAATCGTTAACTTGCCATCAACCGCAAAAACCCTTACCGTCACCAAACCAACGGGCAGCATCATCGACTCTCTCATCACAGTCTTCCCTCGACGAACCCTCGTCCTCCCCGGCTAAAATCTGACATTCTCACTGACCGGTTCTTGTGATGCAGACGAAGAACTGGCCTTTTCCCATATTCTCCCTGAACCCTCTCACTTCCCCCCAAAGCTATCGCCGATTCCTTCTCCGCTTCTTTTCCTTGTAGAACCGCTGGTCAATTCGTTACTGGCTAAATTACTTGATACCAATTCGACCTTGCATGGCGGATCAACTGGCTCTCTTGATCCGTGCTCCGTCTGTCTCCTCATATGTTAACGAATAATTAGAGAAAAGCCACTGACGAGGCGCCATTAAAAGCTGGGTGAGATCCAATGGAGAGTCAGGCGAAGATTAGAAGCTTAATGTTTCTCGCCTGAAGTCGCATTTACAGTTAGTCAAAAACATAATATATCCATTAGTGACGAGATTTGCTCAAAAGATTGATGACCCTGATTTCAGACCCGAGAAAGACAACGTCCAGTTATTTGTCTTCAAATTAGGTTTGAGCATTTGGATTTCTTTGTATGTGTCATGTCATGATCGTCCTGGAATTGGACGATCATGGCTCTCCATAACTTCCGGCGATTTGCATTACGTAATACATGTTTTATTTTTTAATATTTTTAAATCAATTCGCCCGAAGCAAAGCGATAATGCCACTAAGACACAAGAGCCTACCGAGAATGAAAGAGAATGAAAATACTTTAGAAGGAAGTAGAAACCCAATCCTGAACAGGAAACAAGGGATAAACCTTCACTCCAAAAAAACATGGGAGGAAACGTACTTTTTGTAGACGTTTTTTAAAGTACTTTTTATGGAGGCTTTTATTTTGAAAATTACATTTATAGAGGGTTTTTTATTTTGAAAAGTACTTTTTGAATACATTTTTACAAACGTTTTTGTTTTGAAAAGTAGTATTTTGTAAACGTTTTTGTTTTGAAAAGTACGTTTTTGTAGACGTTTTTTTGTTTTGAAAAGGACGTTTTTGTAGACGTTTTTTGCTTTGAAAAGTTCGTTTTTGTAGACGTTGTTTGTTTTTAGAAATATGTTTTATAGACTTTTTTAAAAGAAATATCTTGTAGATGTAAAAGAATTCCCAAAACAGTCTTTGCGAAATTACCAGCCCAGTAACATATTGCCAAATAAATTTGATTTTTTAGTATAACTTTGTAATTGTTTCATTAAATGTGACGAACAAGGAACATTTTTATAATGACAAAAGTACGCAGGTGTATGCTTTAAGAAAGCTTTATTCAACTGAGAATACAAGGTTCGCGTATAGTGTCCTTTTATAACCCCAGTAAACAGAAATAGCTCTCTCAAAGAGCTGAGTAACAAAACAAGGGAAGACCACTGTAGATTATTCATAACAATTTCATAAGTTTTTTTTATTCATTTTTTTCTAATGATTTATAGTTTAATTTTTATGGAAACTGAAGTAATTGTCCGTATTGATTAATATCCTGGCGGACTTAATAACGCTGACGTGTGGCCGATGTTGATAACAAGTCATTCTTTTGTAGCGGGCAGCGAAATTGATAAACTACGTTAGTGGACTGAAGTTTCGATTTCAGATGCATGATAATATTGCCAGTTATGAAGTTGACAGATTTTAATTTTCCATAGTGTGTTGTTTTATTACTTAAACGTTATTTTTAGCGGATACTCATAATAATAATATGTACAAATGTATAAAGCCGTGAATACCCAAAATGACACTCAGTCTTATAAGGGAACACCAGACACATATATGACAAGTAAACCCGTAAAATAATCTGACAGATTTTGATAAAATCCGGGTATAGCTTTCAAATCGGGTATCGCAGCCAGCCCAGATAGTCTTCGATTGGGGGTGTCCTCATGTACTTAGTTATAATAAGGAAGATGTAAACAAAAAGAATATTTTTTACTTGGAATCAGTAAAAGACAGCTTACGTTTCGGCGACACCTAAAGAGGAAAAAGTGTTTGGAGAAACTGACACTCGCAGGCCATACTGAAAGAAAGAGGGTTACTTCGACATGGGGTAATGATTAGAAAGTTTATCTCGCTAGAACAATTACGACTGAATATTGAATTCGATCCTCACTTGGTGCCCCATACGCCGAGGAAGTCCCCATACTGTAGGAACGGTGTCTAACGGTCGTTTAAGGAAACGAATGCTAGAAGTAGAGAAGGGGTACAGCATTTAAAATAAGAAGTATGTGACATCATGGGCAGCGGAACCACTTCTCCTGCACGAATGAGAGGTCTGATAAACGGTCATGTGTGCGTTTCCTTCTCTTCAAGACAAATTATACTGTATCATTCTAAAAGGTTCTCATGCAAATTTTTTGCTCCGAAATAAAATAAGTCGTCGGCACCCGCTCCGACCCGAGCATCGGGATCGTCATCCTCTCTCCCTGTTTCTTTTCTCCACCCCTAAATCCTGTGGCGGAGATGACTGTGAAGGCCCAGCCTATTCCTGAAGAGTCGTCAGCAGGTGTCACAGAGGAGTGTGAATGACTGACGTGGCTGGGCGAGTCGGACCCTCCTTGAAGCACGTTTCAGACCCTCTTCATGTCGTAAATCTGGATCGTCTCCCGGATGGTCCTGAGCCAGGAAGGCCAATTCGCAGTAATGGTTTCAGGGTCGATGTATCAGCGACGTCTCAACTGATCCTTGAAGCGACATTTTGGGCCTCTGCGCAGACTCTTGCAACTGGCGAGCTCTCAAAACAGTATGATACGTGTCTAATAATTATAAGTCTTACTACAATTGATGTAGATAAAATTATTCAGTATATATAAGCTTGAATTATAAATAATTTCAATTTTTGTTTAACATCTTTCATCTTCCTCCATACTATGCCTCTTGAGGATATTAGCGACCATGTCTTTTTGCTCTCTCCCCTAAACCTTGTTCTGTCATCCATTTACACAAGCTCGTTAGGTAGATTATACGCTGTTTTCCTCTGTCCCACTTGACCTCAATTTTTCCAATGAGTGTTAAATTTGCCAAACCTCCTTTCCTCATTATACGCCCAAGATATTTCAACTACTTCTTTATGATATTAAGCATAAGTGTCCTTTTTTTGTTTCCATTTTCCCTTAACTTCGTCATTGCTCGCATGTTCTATTCATGGTATTCCTAGCATCCTTCTGTAGAACTACATGTGCATCGGCTGAAGTTTCTTCTTCATCCGTGAGATGTTCTAGCAGCCACTGCCATATAGGTGGACTGATAGTACATAACAGTTCTGTAGACTTTTCTTTGTTTCTAACGCAATCTTACTGTTTTTTGATAATTTTTTATTCCACAAAAATAATGTTGTGACATTTTATTCAATTATATCTTCATTATTTGCAAAGACTCGGAGTCACTTATCAGGCAGCTCTTCGACAGTTTTTGATTAGAATTCCGTTTTCGCTCGATTCTTCAATCTGATTTTGATTAGAGAAAGGTTTCCTATTAAAGTACTGTATTATTTTGCAGCGATCACCCCCACCAAAAACAAAACCCGGTAATAATCGGTTAGTAGAAGTTATGTTGAATATGGTAGGCGATACAGAATAAAAGATAAGTAATGTATGAAATAGTTTTACGTTTAATGTTTTAAATGGTATATTAGTACATAGTAGATTTATGCTCCAGAAAAAAATTAAATAACGGCGGAAAATAACTGAATTTATATTCGATCAAGCTATCTGGAGACATTCATGAGTCTATCACGTAGCTATCATGGTCCTGCATTAAGGTCGGAAGATCGTTAGAAGTGCATTCTGTTTCATAACATAGCTGGTTAAACGAGGTGATTTCTGGGCAACCAACACGTCTTGTGTCATAGCTAGATGCCCTGGACAATAGATCACTCGTAAGTTATTGTTTAGCTCGCGTTCGCGTATGATTCAAGAAATACCAAGGATGGGCCCATAGAGATATGATTTAGTCTTCAAGAGATGTTAAGTAGAGCTCTCAGGATCCGAGTGTAGGTTCCATCAAGCTTAGAGTTTCGTGTTTTAGTTAATGTCGAAGTAGTGTCACTATACATTAAAACCTTCTCAACAGGAGCTCGAAAGAAACTCCGTCTGAGATTGTTTGGTAGATCAGATTTCCAGATTGTATCCATTTTATTCAAGACGGTCCTTGAAAGAATCTCCGTTTGAAGTTGTCTGGTAGATTAGATTTCCAGATTTTATCCATTTTATTCAAGGCGGTCCTTGAAAGAATCTTCGTTTGAGGTTGTCTGGTAGATTAGAATTCCAGATTGAATCCATTTCATTCAAGCTGGTCCTTGAAAGAATCTCCGCTTGAGGTTGTCTGGTAGATTAGATTTCCAGATTACATTCATTTTATTCAAGCCGGTCTTTGAAAGAATCTCCGCTTGAGGTTGTCTGGTAGATTAGATTTCTAGATTGTATCCATTTTATTCAAGCCGGTCCCTGAAAGAATATCCGCTTGAATTTGTCTGGTAAATTAGATTTCCAGATTTTATCCATTTTATTCAAGACGGTCCTTAAAAGAATCTCCGTTTGAGGTTGTCTGGTAGATCAGATTTCCAGATTGTATCCATTTCATTCAAGACGGTCCTTGAAAGAATCTCCGTTTGAAGTTGTCTGGTAAATTAGATTTCTAGATTGCATCCATTTTATTCAAGGCAGACCTTGATAAAAACTCTGCTTGAAGTTGTCTGGTAAATTAGATTTCCAGATTGGATCCATTTTATTCCAGCTGGTCCTTGACAGAATCTCCGTTTAAAGTTGTCTGGTAAATTAGATTTCCAGATTGTATCAATTTTATTCAAGCTGGTCCTTGACAGAATTTCCGTTTAAAGTTGTCTGGTAAATTAGATTTCCAGATTGTATCCATTTTATTCAAGCCGGTCCTTGAAATATCGCCGTTTCAGCTTGTCTGGTAGATTAGATTTCCAGATTTTATCCATTTTATTCAAGACGGTCCTTGAAAGAATATCCGTTTCAGGTTGTCTGGTAGATCTGATTTCCAGATTGTATCCATTTTATTCAAACCGGTCCTTGACAGAATCTCCGTTTGAATTTGTCTGGTAAATTAGATTTCCAGATTGTATCCATTTTATTCAAGCCGGTCCTTGAAAGAATCTCCGCTTGAGGTTGTCTGGTAGATCAGATTTCCAGATTGTATCCATTTAATTCAAGCCGGTCCTTGACAGAATCTCCGTTTGAAATTGTCTGGTAGATTAGATGTCTACATTGCATCCATTTTATTCTACCCGGTCCTTGAAAGAATCTCTGTTTGATGTTGTGTGGTCGAATAGAGTTCCAGATTGTATCCATTTCATTCAAGGCGGCTCCATTCTTTAGCTATACGAATGTGTGCATCCTATTAACTATAATTTATTCAGCTTCGCAATTAAGGAAAATATTCGACAGATTTTATTGATTTGCCTTTAAACAGCATAGTCAAATAAACATACATTATTTTTTCTTTATATGTCGTGCCCCCTCGGGTCTTGCGCGATACGAGGCTCTCAGCAGCTGTGTCTTTGTAGCTCTAAGCAACGTCTGTCCCTTTACCAACCTTCTCAGCACCTGCGCTACCGTCTATTTACTAAACTAAGATTACTCATTGTTATCTTCATTATGCCTTGTGAGTGTCAAATTCTCCAAACTCTCTTTAATTGGTATGTATCCCAGAAATTTCAGTTACATTTTTCTGATCGTCGAACTATTAAGAAACAGAAAAAAAATCGTTAGAAACAAAGAAAAGAGTATTGGACCGTGACGTAATAACAATACTCCTGTATGGCAGTGATTGGACAATATCCTCAAAGATGAAGTAGAAATTTGAACCCAAACAAATGTGGTTCTACAGAAGGATGTTATGAGTACCATGGACCGAACATGTGAGAAATGCTGAAGTTTTAGAGAGGACACTTATATGTAACAACAAAAGAAGGCAGTTAAAATTCCTATGGGACATAATGAGGAAAGAGGGCTTGTAAAACTTTATACTCACAGGGCAGATTGAAGGCAATAGGGACAGAGGAAAGCCATTAATAACCTACCTTTCGGACTTGAATAAATGTATTACAGAACAAGCTTTTGGAGAGATAATAAAGAGAACATTTATTAAGAGCTACAAAGGATTGGATATTGTGGAGAGTCATGATCGCCAATATCCTGAAGGGACACGACACATAGAAGAAGAAATATAAGTTTTTTCCGTTCCAATTTTCCTTTTAACTATCTCGTTTCCCATAAGTTTTGTAAATGCTATTCTGTGCATTCTTCTGTAGATTGGCTTTATGTCAGAAAGTTATCTGCGAATTGTCCTGCATTCGTACGAGGACAGAGATTACGTAGCAGTTCTGCAGAATTTTCTTTGTTTATAACGAAATTACACTGCCTTTAAATAATTTGTTCAGCCTCCAGAAAACATCCTTTGCTTTTCCAAAGAACATTCGAATCTCTTCGTCACATTTATTCATTCTCAATTTACAGCTCGACCCAATAAGTTAAAAGCTCAGAACCTGCCTTTATTCAGATGTCTCCAAGCTGTAACTCAAAACGTGTACTGTCCGTTTTACTGGCGACTACACATTCTGTCCTTTGAAAATTAATTGTTAATCTTCTTTTTTCTAGCTTTCTTTTATTACCTTGTCTAGAAGTTCTTGCATTTTATTTTCTGAGATCTGAGGCTTGCTTTCTTTTAGTACCTTTTCTAGACGTTCTTGCAATTTATTTTCTGACATCTGAGGCTTGCTTTATTTTAGTACCTTATCTAGAAGTTCTTGCGATTGATTTTCTGAGATCTGAGGTTTCCATTCTTTTAGTACCTTGTCGAGAAGTTCTTGAAATTTATTTTCTGAGATCTGATGTTTGCTTTCTTTTACTACTTTGTCTAGAAGTTTTTGCAATTTATTTTCTGACATCTGACGTTTGCTTTCTTTGACTACCTTGTGTGTAAGTTCTTGAAATTTATTTTCTGATATATGAGGTTTGCTTTCTTTTACTACCTTGTCTAGAAGTTCTTGCAATTTATTTTCTGAGATCTGAGGCTTGCTTTCTTTTAGTAATTTGTCTAGAAGTTCTTGATATTTATTTCTGAGATCTGAGGCTTGCTTTCCTTTACTACCTTGTCTAGAAATTCTGAGGTTTGCTTGCAATTTATTTTCTGAGATCAGAGGTTTGCTTTCTTTTAGTACCTTGTCTAGAAATTTTTGCAATTTATTTTCTGACATCTGACGTTTGCTTTCTTTGACTACCTTGTGTGTAAGTTCTTGCAATTTATTTTCTGATATATGAGGTTTGCTTTCTTTTACTACCTTGTCTAGAAGTTCTTGCAATTTATTTTCTGAGATCTGAGATCTGATATCAACAAATAAAGTGTCATCAGGCGTATATTACATTGTTCAATCCATGTCCGGTGATAAATACTGGTAAGAAATATACTTTATTTATCGTTTGTTTAGAAATGACAGAAACTTTTGTCACTAATCAAGGTTGGGTTTGATACCTCGATCCATTTCAGCTATGTCTTGGTGGAATCTCTCATCATGCTAATCGCTGTCGGCATCCACAACCGTTAGAAGAAAAGCGTGATGAGAATGCAAGAAATCCATTTTGGAGAGACACCTAGCATTCTAATATTTTCTCATAGGCTGTTAACATGTCGTCTGTCCAATCACCATAATTTTCAGTTATATAAGACACTAGAATGTTCTGTACAATTAATGGTAATGTATTCCAGCTGCCGAGTCAAGTGGATACTGAGATGTAATAGTTACCACAAAAAATATTATTTATATGTATGTATTAGGTCATCCCATAAGTTCTGTCCAAATTTTAACTTTTTGTTAAAATGAACGAAATGTAAAGAGAATTTTATAATGTCTAATGGAGCTGAACATTATTTTTATGTTTAGATGTATTTAAGCTGATCAAATTTTATTTCAGTGAACAATAAAATTAAACTTTGTTTGATTAAAACCCTGCTAACATAGAAGTACCCAAGAATCATTTGAGGCACATAATGCTTTATGAGTTCAAGAAAGGAAACTCAACAGCCGAAGTGGATAGAAACATTCACTCAGTTTATGGAGAGGAATGTGTGAATGAAAGAACTTGCAGAAGATGGTTTGCAAAATTCAGAGGTGGAGATTTCACCCTTGAAGATGAAGATCGAACCGGACGTCCAGTTGAGTTTAATGAAAAGCTTATTGAAGCAGACCTTGAAGAAAATCCTGCTTTGTCAGTTGAGGAATTGGCAGTGGTTCTCAGTTCAAACCATACAACTGTTCATCGTCATCTTCAACAACTTGGAAAAGTTCCTAAACTTGGAAAATGGATGCCTCATGAATTGTCTGAAAACAACGTCAAATCCCGAGTTGATATCTAATCTTCTCTCCATTCTTGTCAACTTGTTTCACCTTTTTTGGATAGACTTGTGACTGGCGACGAAAAATGGATCTTTTATCGAAGTGTTAAGCGTCGTAGACAGTGGCTTGGTAAAGGGGAAGGACCCCAGCCACAGCCGAGAAGGGAACTTCATGGGCAAAAGGTTCTTCTTTCAATCTGGTGAGATTGCCTAGCAATAATCCACTTTGAATTCTTACCACCTAATGCAACAATTAATGCTCAAATATACTTTCAGCAATTAGAGCGTTTGAACCAAGCTTTGAGGAAAAAAAGACCTGCTCTAGTGAATCGAAAAAGGGTGATGTTTCATCAGGACAATGCGCGACCACACACAACAAGAATTACGTCACAATAGATCGAAGAACTTGGTTGGGAGAAAATTCCTCATCCACCTTATAATCCCGATCTTGCTCCTTCAGAATGCCATTTGTTTCGTAGCTTACAGAATCATTTGGAAGAAACAGCTTTTGTAACACAGGAAGAGGTTAAAACTGACATTTGTGAGTTCTTCGAATCAAAGCCAAAAGAATTTTACAGTAATGGAATTAGTAAGCTTGTTAATAGATGGAAGGACATCATAGATAATCAGGGAAAATACATTGTTGATTGAATCTGTAATTAAATGTAACATTTAGACACTTGATTTCTTTATTCAAAATTCGGACAGAACTTATGGGATGACCTGATATATAAGAAGTGTGGGCACTTATGTTAACAGTGCGTGGTGACAGTCTGTTTCAATGTTGAATACAAGCTTCAGAACTAAACATTGCGTTCAAGCATGAAACAGACTGTCGCTACTCAGTGAGCACTATTCTTCTCTTTACATTATGCTATTTTATATTTAGACGATCTCGAGTACTGAGCACATTTAAACTTCAAATATAGCTTACTTTGATAAATATTTTATCATATATATATATATATATATATATATATATATATATATATATATATATATATATATATATATATAGCAGGCACGGTGGAGTATTGGATAGAGATTTGGATTGAGGAATCGGAGAGCCGAATCGATTCCAGTCGAATGCATTACATTCACTTACGTGCTAATACCCTTGGGAAAAGTGAGAATCCTTTTCTTCTCCCCCCAGGACAGACCGGGTTCTATAGCCTTGGATGGCAACTGGTCTAGGAGAAGGACAACTCTGAATTCAAAACCTGCGAAGGGTCGTTTGGGGACACTGTGGCACGTAGTGCACCAAGTCTCTGTATTCGGCCTTTCAAAAAGTGGATCTTTTTGCACAAAACCTTCATCACTATAAGCAAATCTCATATGCTGTCAGTTTCCTACGAACTTATCTGCTTAACCCCCATACGTTGAATTCGAAAGAGAGTCGAGTATCTATCTATCTATCTATCTATCTATCTATATATATATATATATATAGTCAAAACTAGTTACTACATATATAGTTACCTACATTTATATATATATATATATATATATATATATATATATATATATATATATATATATATATATAAAAGCCTGTCGCCTCTGAGTGTTGACATCAATGTTCACTTTTATATTTACATGCGCTCTATCTCTGATATTGAGCACTTTATCCCATAAACACAGGACGTTTGAATACTATATTTCTTCATATCATTTTTTTAAATAGACACCCTATGTAAAAAAGTAACACGGTGTCTATTTCAAATACGGGTATCGACTAAAATAGCATTTGAAGTTGTAATAATAATAATAATAATGATAATAATTATATATATATATATATATATATATATATTCTAAATTAACTGATTTAAAATATGTTTTTTCGCTACACAGTAATAACCATGTTTTAAAAATGGAAGCTAAAAGTTTCGAATTTAATTTTTTTATTAAATTAAAGACATTAGTTCCATTTCCTCGTCAAGCGAATTTTGGAGTAACTTATTTTTTTTAAATTTACAGTTTTAAGGCACAGCAAAGATTCATAATTGAGTGTTTCCAAGGATACTGAGAAATCCACTCATCTAGACAAGGGATGCTAGCTTGTTCAAATTCAATTTTCGTTGTATCAGTTGATAATTACATTCGAAAGCGGGGTTATGTTTAGGGATGGGGAGGGATGTATTTTTCAACAAATTCTGACATCCGCTAAATGCAAGTCGTCTGGGTTTTTTATAAAAATTTTATTGTTAACGGCAAAATTCTTACGGCATTTTTTCTTTTTGTATACTTAAAGATTTTGGGGGGCTGTTTAGGCTAGAATATTTTTAATTCAACTACAATTCTAAAAATTATTCTTTTTAATTTTTAATAGACTATATTTCTTTTTAAAACCAAGTAAATGTATTAGAATTACTTACAGCATGTAAAATTATTTTGTCATATCGTGTATAAGTATGTATATTACCAGGTTAGATTTTTTTTAAAGTAAAATTTATGACAATGACGGCAAAGATAGCTAAATTTTTTCCCTGATTCAGTAAACTTTTATTTTTTATAAACTTAGTAATATATATTTTTTTCATGTATGTACAAAGGGCATGAGCCATTTAATGTCCTACATATTCTAACTTATCATATCAATTTCATTTAACTTAAGGTGTTTTATTGGATTCTTTTAAGTGTTTGAAGCACTTTGAGAGAAGTGTGAATGTTAGAATACGTTTTATTTAACTACAATTTTAAAACCAATTTTAAATTTTTTTTATTTTTAAATTAAATCGACTATATTTTTTTATAAAACAGGTAAATGTAATAGAATTACTTACAGTATTTAAAATTATTTATTCACATCAAATATAAGTATGTATATTACCAGGTCTCATTTTTTGAAATTTAATTTTTAAATATTATTTGAAGAAAATTTTTGACAATGACGGCACAAAATAGCTATTCCATTTCTCTGATTCAGTAAATTTTTATTTTTATAAACTTAGTAATATATAGTTTCTCATGTATGCACAACTGATATGGGTCATATAATGACCTACATATTCTAGCTTTTCTTATTAACTTCCATTTTACTGTAGGTGTTTTATTGGATTCTTTTAGGTGCCAGAAGTACTTTGAGAGAGATGTTTTAAGGCACGAACTTTGATGTTTTTTGAACTCATGGCTAGTGCAATCTATATATATTTTTATGTTTTCAGGATTTTCAATAGAAGATATATTGCATTGGTATACTAATGATTCCGTGCAACATTTATTTTGTAGAGGACAGTTTTGAGGGTTTCTGCAGTTACATAATTTTTGTTTATTCTCATCAGTTTTTATTTTTATTTTTCCATTGTCTAAAATTTTTTGGTTCTGGTATAAGTGTTAATTTAAGATATTAGCATTATGTTTCTTAATAATTTTTTCTAAGTTATCAGTACAGCTATAACTTAATTTTAGTGTATTTTTATTGAAAATAGAAATTAGTTTACTTTCACTGGGAAAATGCTTGACTATTAATGCGAGGATTTTTTGTCCTAATTTGTTCTTTACCATTTGGTTGTATGCGGGCTTATACCAACTTATTTTTCTACTTCTGTTTTTTCTATGTTTACTATTTTCATTTTTAATATAAGTTAGTTTTGGGTTTTTGTAGCCATTATCTTTTAGAGCTTTATTATAGAAATTAATATGTTCATCGAAAATCTTATCATTTGCTGAATTAATACTTATTCTTTTTCGGATAGATAAAGGTATATGTTTAATTATAGATGAGGGGTGATCTGATTTAGGGTGTATATATAAAGGATTGGTATTGAGTTTTTTATAAAGTGTGTATGCATTTTTCTTTAAATCTAATTTCATATCAAGGAAGTTAACTTTTTTAATTTAGTGCTGACGGTAATTTATAAACCCATGCTTTTAAATTCTTTTTTTAATACCTTTCTAATTTTATCTACAAGGTAACCAAAAAAGTTCTGTCCGTTTTTAAAGGAAAAAAAGAAAACGCTTCACAGTATGTGCAACTTATATTTAGTCTTCGAAGTAATCGACATCGGCATCCAGCACCTTCTGCCAACGTGTCTCCAGCTGTTCAATGACCTTGAGGTAGAACTCGGTGGGGGGGGGGTGACGCAAAGAAGTCCGTGGGGACTTTGCGCAAGTCAGCTTCATTGCTGAAGGATTTCCCACGGGAGTGGAAGAGGTGGTAATCGGATGGCGCAAGGTCAGGTGAATAAGGTGGATGGCACAAAGTCTCCCACCCAAGTTTCTGCATGGTATCCCTGACCACTCGCGCGACATGCGGCCTGGCGTTTTCATGGAGAAAAAGCCCACCTTTCCGATTCACCAGTGCTGGCTCCTTCTGGCGCAATGCCTGTTTCACACGTTTCAATTGCTGCGAGTATAGGTCTCCAGTGACCGTTTGGCCCGTTGGTAGCAGTTCATAATGAACCACTTGACGACCCGTCCACCAGACACAAACATAATCTTGCGTGGGTGCATAGGCGGTCTTGCTGTGTGAGGGACAGCATCCTGAGGAGACAACCAATGTCTGGAACGCTTGGGAGTTTCGTACAGAACCCACTTTTCATCACTGGTAAGCACTCGATTGAATAAGGATGCGGTACGTTGGCGAGAAAGCAGCGATACGCAGACTACCACTCGTTGTCCCTTGTAGACCTCCAACAGCGTTTGCGGAACCCACTTGCTCAGTTTGTACATCTTACCTAGGCGGTGCAGGTGAAGTCTAACTGTTACATCGGAAACGTTGAACTATCTTGCAAGTTCACCACACGTTAGACTACTGTTCTCTTCAATGGCCGCTTTCAGGACTCCGTCATTCAAGACCTGTGGTCATCCACTGCGAGGCTCATCATGGAGAGACAAATCTCCCGACTTGAATTTTCGAAACCAACGCCTTCCAGTACGTTCATCCACAGCACTATCCCCAAACGCTTGTCATATGCTGCTACTTGATACAGCTGCTGATAAACCCACTTTGAAGTCGTAAAGCAAAGAGCCCCGAACAAGATCTCTAGACACTTCCATTCTTCTCACAGCTGTCCGACTTATAACTGATGGCCGAGCTTGGTGCGCGTGTTTTTTTATAACGTCTGATGTTCCTACTTCAGGCTGTCCGAATTTGAAAACAATTGCTACACGAATTTCCTATATATTTCAACTTCATTCAATGACTAATCAAAAAACGGACAGAACTATTTTGGTTACCATGTATTTTGAAGTTAGTAGAGTTTCTAATAACCATAAGACCATCGGCCCTGTACAAACCAATGTCAGTTAAATCAATATCACGGTGTGCTGTAAGGTTGTATAATATAAAAAGACCTATCAGATTAGAAGACTCAGCTGAGTCCGGTGATCCCATTGTGATGTCAAAGTGGTCATATGAATTCTTTATCCTTTTTATTGTGTAAAAATAAAAATATCTATAAGAACACCGGATTATATATCTTACTGTTCTTTTTTTGATATATATATATATATATATATATATATATATATATATATATATATATATATATAATTTATTATCGGAGATTAACAGAAAACATGTTAAAAATCGCTGCACAATAGCAATCGTGTTTCAACACTACAAATGTGTCTCCTTTTATCCTAATAGTTTTCTCGCACTTATTGCATCTGGAACTCTCTGACGGTGTGTTACTTCCCTGTCGTCTAAAATCTTAAAACCTTTTAAATGCAACGTAAATCACAGTATTCTGTCTTCATAAACTCTGTTCTTTCATTGTCCTTTTTACCTCAATAAAGTATTCTCATTCTCTTTCACTCCCGCTATCCCTCATTGCCTCTTAGTGGAATTATCGCAATCTTCTGTCTTCCTGAACAGTGTCTTTTATTGTCCTTTTTCCTAACTAAAGATTTCTTATTCTCTTTCACTCCCAGTAAACCACTTGCTTAGGGTGAAATGATTTTTAAAACATGGGCAGTCACACTGTTTGGAAAAAAATAACAAAAACGAGGCGTCTGCTCAAATACGGGGCGTATACTCTGAAATATGGATATCCACTAAAACAACTTTTGGAGTAATAATGAATATATATATATATATATATATATATATATATATATATATATATATTATTTGTAAAATACTTCAGAGAATTTTCCTTCTTGTTCCTTAATTAGTATAGCCCCGGTTTTGTCGGTCATGTGATACATAACGGCCGTTACTGTAGCTAAGTTTGTACAGTTTGCGAGCAGACGCCGTGATGAGAAAATACATTCTTGACACGTGGCTAAATATCAACTTTTTTTTTACCTTTGCAACAGATTTATGTGTAAAGATAGATATAGTAACCTCAAGTACTTTTCCTTTTCAGGGTCGGGCAGAAGGCATCTATCTCGTTTCATTTATGTTATTCCGAATTCGTGTTTATTTCTTTATTTTAAATGTTTGGGAAAATATCTTATTTCGACGTCCAGATATTGCCGATGCCTTTCACATAATTATTTAACCCGGTACAAGGCTCAAGAGCCATTCGAGGTAGAAAGATACAAAGTAAGAAGGAAAGACTGTGGGGATATGTGGTATTTCAGTTTCCTTTTAGAATCGTGATGATCGGAAATTTTCATAAATATCTTCAATTACTCCTTGAATAAGAGTAGGAAACACTGGCCGTAATGAAATTGGAGAGGTACAATTGATAGGGTTTTGATTACCAAACAAGGGGTGCGTATTATACGTGAGTAGAAACATTATCCCACACTTTCAGCAATTTTCAGGTAGTCATTTCGCAACTGAAATCGACCTACGAAACGGCAATATTTTTAAAGATTTTTTGTAGCTGTGCATAATACGCACCTCTGATTTTGATAATTACTTTTTTTAGAAAAAATGCGGATTATACATGGAAAATTACGATAGTTTGTTACATAAATTCGTTCGTTTGTTCAACATATAGTTTAGTGCTTATTTTCCTTAATAGTTTTGATGGATCAATCAATAACTTATTCCGCTTCATTGTTTACAGTCTCCTGCCAACGATCGACTAACTTTTCAATGTCTCGACGATAGAAATCACTAGACTTTGGATCGAAATATTCATCAAGCCCCCTGTTTAAGCCTCACATCTTCCAGACAGTTAGAAAGCGACCGAAAAAGGTCACAGTCTGAAGAGGCCAAAATCAGTAGGAAACAGTGGGTGTGACAGAACTTCCCAACCTGTATCTTTCTTTGTATCCGTGGGTCGCCTTGTATGCAGCGTTTAAACTGGTGATAATGGAGGAGCGCCGGAGTTGTTTCTCTCGTCAATGCGTGTGGAACCTATGCTTCTATGACCGTATGTTTCTGGACCGTACCCAGAGAGTGATGGTGACGGCTGGCAATAAGGCGAGGACTTGCCATCTTCTGGTGGTATGGCGTGATTTTCTTTAATGAGCGCGTGTTTGTCAAACCGAACAGGTCGGCCAGAAGGCGGAGAGTCTGTGAGTCTGTGAGTTCAAATATTCGCTCCTTGAAACGAGAAAACCATTGTTTTTCCATTCTACCGGTAATGAAGTCAACTCTGTACACAGTACAAAGGTCTAGAGCAATTTTGGCAGTTTTGTAACCTTGAGTAAAAAGCAAAAAGAAGGTGTCAAACAGGCTCATTCTTGTCTATTGGCATTCCATGTCAGTGGGGTACATAATTTGAAATAAAATTTCAGTAACGTCAGACGACAGTTTGACAGGATGAACGAAGTTATTAAGAAGCAAAAAAAAATGGTACGAAAGTTGAACAATTAAACACTTGATTTCTTCTGTTATGCTACATCTTTACAAGAATCAGATCACGCCAAATATTTAGATTAGAATTGCTCAATTCTCTTTTTTCAGCCTTAACAGAGCTGAAAAACGATTTCGTGAACTTGTAGATGATGACATTTTTCCCCGCTCAAATCTGTCTCCCATAGATGCAACGTAGCAAGCCTATCGCTAATTTACTCTTTCCCTGATAATTTATCGAAGAACTCCAATCTTTAATGCCGGTAGCCAAAATCCGCCTTTAAACAACCACAGGGTTGAATCACCCTAATTCCCTATGTATTCATTTGGTAAGATGCACCCCAAAAGCTTCTGCCCCATAACTATTGCTTTGTTGATCAATCTCTTGAGGGTATGCTCCCAGAACAGGTACTCTTTCAACTCGTAAAGCACAGAGTTAATCTTATCTATCCCCGATATCCTCATAATCTTCACATCCTAATTTCTTCTCTTATGTTCATATCTTATTCAGTAGCCCTCTGCCGTGAGTGGCTCTTGGGCCTTGTATTAAGTTTAGTTAAGAAATCAAACAAGAAAAAAATCAGTATACATAACTTAGGAAAAAAAAGTACATTTAATTTAGTCCCCAAAAATGTTTTTATTACGCTGTAGCAAAACCATTTTTTGACCAGCTTTCTCTTAAATCATAGATACTTTTAATGGTCCCGCGAGTGTGGAGGCATCACCGCTGGCCGTGAAGGATATCGATTCTCATAAATCAGGTAGCTTGCTGCAGGAAAGCAAATACAATTTCGAGGAATTGTCAACAGCACTGCACACACTGCATCTATATATATATATATATATATATATATGTATATATATATATATATATATATATATATATATATATATATATATATATATATATATATATATATATATGTATATATATATATATATATATATATATATGTATATATATATATATATATATATATATATATATATATATATATATGTGTGTGTGTGTGTGTGTGTGTGTGTGCTAAAATGTGTATTAATATGAGACGGTTGTAGGAGAGTTTGCCTAAGACTGAAGTCCTGAATACATGAGAATTTTTCTGAATTTCATGTGCGTCAGATTAAACTCATTTCGACAGCCTTCTTTTCGTATGAACATAAAATTTTTGACTTTAAGTCATTCGAAATGGTTATACATGGATGAGGATTTTTATAGATTTTTACATAAAGGACGGCAGATTATATTGAATTATACATGACGATATTTATACATAAATAACGACAAAATAAGCCTGCAGCTTGTTCGACATATATTTTGAGATATAACTTTATATAGTTTTTATTTTATTTTCCTTTTTGCTATAAAAACATTTTGCCCGATATATGTTGTTTAGGCATAAAATAAATAAATAAATAAAAATAGATAAATAAATAACAGGGAAGTAGAAAGAAAGACGTTTTAGACAAAACTGGGATTAGTATTCAAGCATAGGAACTTCCTACCTCATGTAGGAACACCAGTATAAAAGAATGAGAAGGAAAATAGGGGATAGATGAGAAAGAGGGAAACGGAGGGAGTGAATACATGAGTAAATAAATAAAGAAAGAAAGCAGGGGGGCAGAGAGAAAGAAGACAGAAAGAAAGAAAGAAAGAAGTTTCAGGGATAATAAAAGAAGGAAGAACGGGACGACAGGAATAGGAACTTATGCATGGGTTGAAAGTGAAAAGAAAGAGAGGACGACAGAAATTGAGTAAGAAAAAGAAAGAGGAGCTGGGAAATAGGAGGCATATATAGAGAGACACAGTGAAAAGAAAGAAAAATGAGAGAGAGAGAGAGAGAGAGTGAGTTCAAAGAGAAAGAAGAGAGACACTACATTATATAGACAATATATATATATATATTATTACACTCACAGAAACACAGACTGTGAAAGGAAAAATCAACCATGCACCAACGAAAAGTGAAAATATATATATAAAAAAAGTGAAATATAAAAGGTTAATCGCTGATACCCCTGACGAGTGGACGGAGTGATTGCTGGAGAGTCCGTCTACAAAACTCTGGAGTCGCGATACTGAAGGTAACACAAATGAACAATTGACAAACTTTATATTTGTATTAATTCTCTCTCTTTATATATAACTCTCTTTCTCTTTATATATATATATATATATATATATATATATATATATATATATATATATATATATAGCGAGAAAGAAATATTGGAAAGAAAGTAAGTCAGAGAGAAAAGACGGAAGTATAAGACCACTAATGTAGGATATATATATAATTAAGTAATTCATTTCTATTATGAATATATATATATATATATATATATATATATAGGAAAGATTATATATATATATATATATATATATATATATATATATATATATATAGGAAAGATTATATATATATATATATATATAGGAAAGATGATATATATATATATATATATATATATATATATATATATAGGAAAGATGATATATATATCTATCTATATATATATATATATATATATATATATATATATATATATATATTAGTTAGTCAATGAAGTTATTTGATAATCCGCATGGAAAATTACAAGCAGAATGTAATCCAGAGAGTTCAATATAATCCCGATCTTAAGGAAATAAATTATAATCCCATGAACACTTAAAGGTGTCTGTTTCTTAATATAATTAATTTATATATATATGTATATATATATATATATATATATGTAATTATTTTTTCGTACTCCGTTTATTATTTTTGTGGTTGCTCTACATTACGTTAAGAGAGAAAATAAGGAAAAAGTGTAAGAAAGATATAGAGAAAAAAGAAATAGTGTAAAAAAGATAGAGTCAATGAAGAAAAATTTTAAGAAAAATATCGAGTGAGAAATGAAAGAAATAGTGTAGGAAAGCTAAAAGAGATGGAAGAGAGGGAAGCACAGAAAATCGTAGAGATAATGAAGAAAATGTTCTGTGACTGAGAAGAAAATTGAGAATAAGAGAAATAGAAGATGTGGGTAGAAGTGAAAGAAAAAAGAAAAAGGGTGGCGAGCGAGAGAAAGAGAGAAAGAGTAGAAAAGGTAGTAGGGCGATTCATAAAGACGGATAGAGATGGAAAGCAAAGTCTGTAGACAGCAAAAGTGGAAGAAAATCACAACTAATTCCTTGCACCTCTCTTGGGACATTTTCTTCAACAGACCAATGTCTTTGCAGCTTGCTGAGTGTCGTCAGGTCTGGCCATGTCCCTCGGACCATCACTTCACGTTTGCTGTTCACGTCGTTACGAGAGTTGGCGCCAAACTGCGCGAGAACCGAGCGTGGCAAACAAGCCCAAAGCAATATCGTCACAGCATTTTGATAAGTTCAGTGTAGGTGTGAATATTTCTAAGGAACTTGGAGCCGAAGGATCAGTCAGTGTGCATTTTTACTTCCTTTGTCTCACATTTTCATTGAGGTTATGGTAAGTCGGACACAAGGTCACGGTTAACACGGACCCTCCCGCACGTATTTTGGGATGCTGCTAGAAATTGTCCAGTTACCTCGACACTTTTGGACTCTTAAAGCATTAAGGTTTTACTATTCCCCTTTACTTGAAATGGTGACGTCAATTTTCGTCTAGAGTTCAAAAGGCCGAGAAGCCATTTTTATTTAGCATACTTTTGCACAAGGTCATAACTATGTGAATTTTAGTGAGGATCGAAATCACAACACAGTAATAACTGCTAACCGGAAATCGAACTTATTTTCGTTGTCAAGTAAAGCGAGAGTTTACCATGCTATTACATTTTTCACTTAAAACCAAACGTGCTAGACTTGATTTATTACAGGCATTTAAAATAATAAATTCATTTTTTTATAATACTGTCGTATCTTATCTGGAAATAATGGTTCATGGCTCTCTACAGATTTGTTTTCCGTTATTAAAGCATTACGGTTTTATTAATCCCTTTTACTTGCAAAGGTGGGGGTCAATTTTCGTCTAGAGTTCAAAAAGCCGAGTAACCATTTTTATTTAGCATACTTTCGCACGAGGTCATAATTATGTGAATTTTAGTGAGGATCGAAATCCTAACACAGTAATAACAGCTAGCCAAAGTAGACGCGCTCGCTAATCAAGCAACTCACGTCAGCTTTTTATAAAAATGCCGTATCACAGATTCATAGTTATCTACAGATTCCTTTTTCGTTATTATTTCTGAATTCCCATGAGTTCTTGGGAAAAGTAATAGAATGATTTGCAATTGCATTCTCCATGGTTTGGAAATCGGACTTACTTTGGTTGTCTCCCTTGCTATTACCTTTCCTTGGTCTTTTTTCACTTAAAACTGAACGTGCTAGACTTGATTTATTACAGGCGTTTAAATTAATAAATTCATTTTTTTTTATAATACTGTTGTATCTTATCAGGAAATAATGGTTCATGGCTCTCTACAAATTCCTTTTTCGATATTTGTTTTTCCTTTTTCGATATTATTTCTGAATTCCATGACTCCTTGTGTTCATCTTGTCTGGCATTCGCACATCGACAGCGCCCCTTCTCTCGACTGAGAACAGTGGTTTTATATAGCTCTCCCAGTCTCAGACCCACGCTGACTATTGGCTAATACCTGCGCAGTATCGTTCACATGCAAATAGGCAGCGTCACCTACTCTAAGTAGAAGGTCTTCTCTCAACAGCCCACTTTTGACTGGGTTCAGAATTTCTGACTGGGTCCAGAAGTCCAGAGAGTATGGGACTGCGCAAAATCTGAACTCTAAAGATCTGAGGGACACTAACTGTGTTCAGAGGGTGAGTACTAGAACATAAAGTAAAAATGATGATGTACGGGCCTCAGTAGGGCGGAGCCAAAAGAAATCACTTCGACGACAGCTGGGAATCTCTCTCGAGTCTTTGAGGCGAGTTTTTAAATCAGATCTTCATTTGTATGCTTACAACATAAAAATAAAGCAAAATCATACGGAGGCGGGCATGGAAAAACTCGTAACTATGTGCGAATGTTTTTGTGACACAATCGAAGACAATCCAAACTTCTTGGATCCTGTTTGGTTCTTTGACGAAGCGTACTTTCTGCTTTCAGGACATGTAAACAGCAAAAACAATATTCATTGAGGTACAACCGCACCGGAGGATGTGTTACAGACACGCAACAGATTGTCCAGCATGGGTTGCAATTGTTAAACATGGCATTATCGGCCCATGTTGGTTCGAAGACGTAAATGAGAGACAGTGAATAAGGACCGCTATGTGGCAGTGCTGAAGAAGCTTTGGGCGTCACTGGGACGACGCAGAGGGATAGATCGATATGAACAGTGGTTCCAGCAAGACGGGTCCACCGCTAACACATCAAATGACTCCTGGCTGAGAGAGCGATTTCAGGAGAGACTAATCAGCAGGAAGTGTGACTTTGAGTGACCACCGAACTCAACGGAGCTGAACCCCACATATTTTTTTATTTGCGGGGGTATCTCAAAGATAATGTGTAGCAGAACAACCCCCAAACGATTGGTGAACTGAAGGCAGTAATCACAGCAAAAATCAGGGAAGTCCCCAAATAGGAATGTTTGAGTAACTGATAAACTTGCGCAACGTTAGCAAGTTTGCCTCCAACGGCGCGGAGTCCATTTGGAGCATATTTGGGAAAGAACGCGACTTTTACGCAAAGCGGCCAATTTAACAAAAGTTTTGGGGCAACAATCGCAAAAAGACAGAAGTGAAATCCCCGGATTTTCTTCAAATTAATAGGATTTTTGTAGGATTTATTACAATGTTTATGGGTTCTGTTATTTGGGTCACACTCTATATTGTTGTGCGAGAAAGTGTGCTATTGGATTAATTAACAAAGCGAATAGCAATACAACATAAACAAATAGGAAAAAGTTAAAAATAACCACATAAGTCTTCATATAACAGCAATTGAATATATATATATATATATATATATATATATATATGTGTGTGTGTGTGTGTGTGTGCGTGTGTGTGTGTGCGTGTGTGTGTGTATTTATATCTGAAATGTTCATACAAGGTGTTTATGTGTTTTTGTAAGAGATTTGATATCTGAAAAAAAAAAGGTGATCTTTAGTACTTATCTTATGTTGATTGTCACAAGCCTGAATAAGTACGTCTTTCTGGTTTGACTGCCAGGAACCAAAGAGGATGTTTGGCTTTCGTGCCTAACGATCCCCCGGGCAGTTCACGTGACTATTTTTTAGCTTTTGAAAGGGTTAGTAAAAGGGAGATAACATTTGTCTCCCTCAACAATATATTTAATCAGATCACCCACAAAAAGGCGATAATGCCACTAAGAATTAGAAGACAATTATTTACAAAGTTTAGCCTTGTAAGGTCGTAAGCGTAAGATTAAATTCACTACGGTAGTAATAGTTTGTGCAGTGAGCTTACTAACATCTGATCTATAGAGAACCTTCTGAGATTATATATTTGTAAGATATTCTTGAAGGAACTGATAAAAAAAACGAAAGTATTTGATATTGGCTAACGATAGACGAAAGTACTCATACATTAGTCAATTTATACTTAAAAAGTACCGGAAAAGGATATGACAGGAATCAAAGAAAAATAATGAAAAACAAAACACAAAGAACTTTCATCTTTCTTTCACTCGGTTACGAAGAGGATCATTGTTAACGAAGGTTCTATGTCCCATTTCCTCACACACATATTATTCTTGAAATCCCATATTAGCTCAGTTATTGTTCTGGATCCGGAATAGGTCCGAAAGAAAACTCCAACTGAGTAATTCAGTGAAAACGTATTATTAACAAAAAGAACGAATACAGAAGTGTTGAACGTCCGGCTAAGTACAGTAGTCAACTCATAAACAGTATTTACTGCCCCCCCCACGAGGGATAGATGTGGCACAAGGCCGGGTTTAAAGTGGGGTATTCCCGAGCCCATAGGTTCGGTCAAAAATTGCCCGTAGATCCCGTATTAACGGGATCGGGATGGTCAACCTCCCCGAACGAGACTCTGCTCTTCGGCGGAGCCTCGTCCGGGTTCCTCTCTGCTCAGAGGCAGAGAGTTCGACCGTCTGTTAACTCGTCAACTGTAGTCAACTCGTCAACAGTATTTACTGTCCCCCTCACGAGAGATAGATGTGACACAAGGCCGGGTTTAAAGTGGGGTATTCCCGAGCCCGTAGGCTCGACCAAAAAATGCACGTAGATCCCCTATAAACGGGATCGGGTTGGTCAACCTCACCGAACGAGGCAGTGCCATTCGGCGGAGCCCCGTCCGGATTCCTCTCTGGTTAGAGACAGAGAGTTCGACCGTCTATCAACTCGTCAATTGTAGTCAACTCGTTAACGGTATTTAGTGGCCTCCCCACGAGGGACAGATGTAGTATAATGCCGAGTTTAAAGTGGGGTATTCCCGAGCCCGTAGACTCGGCCAAAAATTGCCTGTAGATCTCGTATTAACGGGATCGGGTTGGTCAACCTACCCAAACGAGACTCTGCCCTTCGGCGGAACCTCGTCCGGGTTCCTCTGCTCAGAGGCAGAGAGTTCGACCGTCTATCAACTCGTCAGTTGTAGTCAACTCGTTAACGGTATTTAGTGGCCTCCCCACGAGGGACAGATGTAGTATAATGCCGGGTTTAAAGTGGGGTATTTCCGAGCACGTAGTCTCGGCGAAAAAATGCCCTTAGAACCTGTAAAAACAGAATCGGGTCGGTTAACCACACTGAACGAGGCTCTGCGCTTCGGCGGACCTCGTCCGGGTTCCTCTCTGCTCAGAGGCAGAGAGTTCGACCGTCTGTCAACTCGTTAACGGGATTTAGTGTCCTCCCCACGAGGGACAGATGTGGCACAAGGCCGGGTTTAAAGTGGGGTATTCCCGAATCCGTAGGCACGGCCAAAAAATGCCCGTAGAACCTGTAAAATAGAATCGGCTTGGTCAACCAACCTGAACGAGGCTCTGTCCTTCGGCGGAACCTCGTTCGGGTTCCTCTCTGCTCAGAGGCAGAGAGTTCGACCGTCTGTCAACTCGTCAACTGTAGTCAACTCGTTAACGGTATATAGTTTCCTCCCCACGAGGGACAAATGTGGCATAAGGCCAGGTTTCAAGTGGGGTATTCCCGAGCCCGTAGGCTCGGCCAAAAAAATTGCCGTAGAACCTGTAAAAACAGAATCGGGTTGGTCAACCAACCTGAACGAGGCTTTGCCCTTCAGCGGAACCTCGTAACAGTTATGTATCCGAAACGTAAACAATTCAACTTATAAAGAATTAATGGATTTATATTTAATTTAAATCTCTTCTTGAACTGTAAAATCCGCCAGGAAACCTCATGACTTCAATACGTTCAACGACAGCAGCAGCTACAATGGATATTACATGTAAGTCGAGGGGAAATAAACAAGATGTAAACATTCCTTACTACTTGAAATGAAAAAGTAAGGGAGAGTGGTCCCATCATTATTGGAGAGAGAAGTGGTGCGTATTGAGCAAGATGGCTGCACGGTGTCCAACCGTCTCCAGGTTGGTTTGAATTCCAAAATTTTCCTCACCTCGACCGGTTGTAGAGCCCAGTCTGTTTTGCTATTTACACTTAGAAGAGGTGGATTCATACTTTCCCAAGGGTATTTGAACATAAGTAAATATAACGAAGACGACTGGAATTCGAACTGGGTTCCACAATGCGCGCCGCAATCCACTGTGAAACCCAGGGTTACAAAATTATCCATACCACTGAATACATATATATATATATATATATATATATATATATGAAAAGTGTGTGTATAGAAATATATATATATATGTATATATGAAAAGTGTGTGTATATAAATATATATATATATGTGTGTGTGTGTGTAATATATTATATATATTTTTGTATTATATGCGCTGTATTTATTAGAAAGCGCTAAATATCAGAGATAGAACTAATATATTTTGTTGGATTGATGAACAAACTCACATCAATCCAACCAAATATATATATATATATATATATATGTATTTGTCATCCACAGACAGACTGTTTCGCTTTTTCACAGGTCATCAGTGTGGCTAGACCTCCGGTTGCCTCTAGCTAGGATCGAAACCCGACTGAATTTGCGTCAGTCGGAACTTCTACCAGTAAGCCGTCGGCGCACGGCAGGGATGGAAGTGAATTTTAGTGTGTTTATTTTTAGAATTATATAAACACACAGTGACTGACAGTGACTCAATTCTGCCGAAGAGTCGTGCAATATTAGCTTAAATAGTCACTGTTTACAAAACCACACCTCAAACCAGAGAGCGCAACCGAAATTAATTTTTCAGGAGCCAATATATATATATATATATATATATATATATATATATATATATATATATATATATATATATATATATATATATATTGGTCTGAGAAAAAATCATTTTATCCCTGTTCTGGCATCCATTTAAAATATCGTTAAGCACGTTACACGTTTTCCATTGCATCTCCACCTTTTATATGACCCAGGGAGTGTTGAAATCTCTAGGCACTATGCTAGTGTTTGAAGTAATATATATATATATATATATATTATATATATATATATATATATATATATATATATATATATATATATATATATGTATGTATGTATGTATGTATGTATGTATGTATGTATGTATTAATAGGTATTACCACATGGATTACCACAGTCACTAGCAAGGGTGTGGAGGAATTAAGAACAGGAACAACAGTCATGAGTAGAAAGTGAAAAGAACAATCAGAAGAACAGTAGATAGCGATTAACACTACACTTAAATTCTTGCCGATTAATGCTGGCTGGAAAGCATGGAGCCGGAAAGTAGTTCCACAAACGAAAAGTGCCAGAAACGAAACTGTTACCATAGAAGTTACGGCTGTATCTAATTATCTCAACTGTAAATTGATGAGACCTCACCGCCAGTCTAGTATTGCACTTAAATTCATACAATCTAGGTACAATAGTGAAGAGCTCATCCGAACAATTACCATGAAAGTATTTATTAGGTCATCCCATAAGTTCTGTCCGAATTTTAACTTTTTGTTAAAATGAACGAAATTTAAAGAGTATTTTATGTCTAATGGAGCTGAACATTATTTTTATGTTTAGATGTATTTAAACTGATCAAATTTTATTTCAGAGAACAATAAAATTAAATTTTGTTTGATTAAAACCCTGCTAACATAGAAGTACCCAAGAATCATTTGAGGCACATAATGCTTTATGAGTTCAAGAAAGAAAACTCAGCAGCCGAAGCGGCTAGAAACATTCACTCAGTTTATGGAGAGGAATGTGTGAATGAAGGAACTTGCAGAAGATGGTTTGCAAAATTCAGAAATGGAGATTTCACCCTTGAAGATGAAGATCGAACCGGACGTCCAGTTGAGTTTAATGAAAAGCTTATTGAAGCAGCCCTTGAAGAAAATCCTGCTTTATCAGTTGAGGAATTGGAAGGGGTTCTCAGTTCAAACCATACAACTGTTCATCGTCATCTTCAACAACTTGGAAAAGTTCCTAAACTTGGAAAATGTGTGCCTCATGAATTGTCTGAAAACAACCTCAAATCCAGAGTTGACATCTGCTCTTCTCTCCATTCTTGCCAACTTGTTTCACCTTTTTTGGATAGACTTGTGACTGGCGACGAAAAATGGATCTTTTATCGAAATGTTAAGCGTCGTAGACAGTGGCTTGGTAAAGGGGAAGGACCCCAGCCACAGCCGAGAAGGGAATTTCATGGGCAAAAGGTTCTTCTTTCAATCTGGTGGGATTGCCTAGCAATAATCCACTTTGAATTCTTACCACCTAATGCAACAATTAATGCTCAAATATACTGTCAGCAATTAGAGCGTTTGAACCAAGCTTTGAGGGAAAAAAAACCTGCTCTAGTGAATCGAAAACGGGTGATGTTTCATCAGGACAATGCGCGACCACACACAGCAAGAATCACGTCACAAAAGATCGAAAAACTTGGTTGGGAGAAAATTCCTCATCCACCTTATTCTCCCGACCTTGCTCCTTCAGACTACCATTTGTTTCGTAGCTTACAGAATCATTTGGAAGAAACAGCTTTTGTAACACAGGAAGAGGTTAAAACTGACATTTGTGAGTTCTTCGAATCAAAGCCAAAATAATTTTACAGTAATGGAATTAGTAAGCTTGTTAATAGATGGAACGAAGTCATAGATAATCAGGGAAAATATATTGTTGATTGAATCTGTAATTAAATGTAACATTTGATCACTTGTTTTCTTTATTCAAAATTCGGACAGAACTTATGGGATGACCTGGTATAAAAAACTACAGAGGCAACCTTATAGACTAGTTCGGTACGAATAATGTTGCTGATTCTTGTTTGTATCTTATCAAGGAGCTCCAGACTTATAGATATGCAAGATAATTTCCGGCGAGAAAAGTTGCATCACCCGACACAGTGAACCGACATTTTTATCAACTGACGTAATTATCGATTCAATAAAACTATATAACATTACGACGGAATTCAGCCTGAAATAAAAAAAATTATACATAAATCTGTTTATCAAAACGGCAGAGTTTGCCTTGCAATAACCTGGAAAACTTTTATTTGGTGAAAACCAAACGAAACCTGAACGAAAAAATGTTGGTGAAATTCTTAAGTTGGCCGAACTAATATCAGATTGCGTACAAAGACATTTCAGAATCAAAACTAATTGAAAATGATTTCATCTGGATAAAATGTTGTTGTAAAAGCCTGCAGTGAGTAATTGGTATGTTTACATGACATGTAGGCACAAAATGAACATTTCCACGGTAGACGTAAAGATTGTATAGGAAGTACTTCTATAAGTGGCCTATCAATTAGTTCTCAGCAATACAATTTTTTCATGTGGTATGGAAACCCTAGCTCCCCATAAATTCCAGTCACGTATGGCTGTAAGAAACGTTCAAACAAACTGATATCTTCTGTCCCTCTCTCATTTAATATGCATGAGTTTAAACTTTTCCAAGACGTCTTTCCTCGTAATATGTTCCAGAAATCTTATGCTTTGCTTTCTCAATCTCTCTCTCTCTCTCAATATATATATATATATATATATATATATAGTGATCCCTATATTAATACAGTCTCTCTCACTATCCCTTCCTCCCACTCTCACTCTCTCTCTATATATATATGAATATATGCATATATATATATATATATATATATATATATATATATATATATATATATATATATAAATATATAAAAATTCCTATTACCGCACCGTCTCTTTCTCACTCTCTCGCTGTATTTATATATATAGTGATCCCTATATCCATATCTTCTCTCGCAAACTCTCTCTTTCTCTCTCTCTCTTGATATATATATATATATATATATATATATATATATATATATATATATGTGTGTATATATATATATATATATATATATATATAAAGAAATATAGTCTTAAAGTGTGCTATATTTATGGGATAAAGTGCTCAAAATCAGAGATAGAGCGTGTGTAAATATAAAAGTGGACATGGAAGTCAGCACTTAGGGGCGATATGATTCACCTCCGCAGTCACTTTGTCCGCAGTAGTTTGATGATTTTTTGACACATTGTGTTTCAATCCACGTCTGTTCCCGTCAGTAATTTTGCAAGTTTGGCCCGAATTGATATGGTTGCTAGAAGGTTTTCCTCTGTTTCTCGAATTGCGTCATAGTTCTTGATATGGTAGCTCTTGAAAAACCAAACAGTTCAGCAACCTTAATGTTCGAGGATCCTGCCATACAAGCTCCAACAATTTCAGGTCACGCATTTGTCTTAAATTTCCCTTAATTCTAAAAATAAATAAGACAAAGACAGTAAAATTAGATAAATAAACGTATTTACAATAGATATAGCCAGCAATTACAAAGTTTTAGTAAAAGTTCTTAATATAATAGGACTTTGAAATATAGGAGTGGAATTTGCACTTGTTCCAATCATTTTGTCCAAACCCTGTATATATATATATATATATATATATATATATATATATATATGAAAAAAAGACAAAACTTATGTTAGAAGACGCGTTTCGTTCCCTGAGGGAATTTATCGAGCCAAATGTGACATTTGCTTTGATAAAGTCCCCCAGAGGACGAAATACGTTGAAGAAGGAAAGTTTCCTTTTTGTCTTTTTCCATATTGTCCTTTTGCAGATATCCTCTGTCTTTTACATATCGATATCGACACACACACACACACA
>OZ038501.1:69845346-69872846 GCA_964036315.1 Acanthosepion esculentum
CATAGCTCTATTAAAATGTCAACGATTTCTCCAGAAAGTTGGACTTCAACGACACAAGTCTGGTTAAAAAGAATCGACAATGTCACCATTGTCGGAGTTAGCTCCTCCTCGTTTCCTTAATCCTTCAACAGGGGTCTCTCTCCCACGAGTATAAATACTGGCTGACCTTTCTCTCTCTTTTTTTTCCGACTTAGGCCTTGGGCGGCCATCTCGCGTGGAGATGAGGTAAAATCTCTTTTTCGACTCAGGCCTTGGGCCACAACCTCGCGCGGAGGCGAGGTAAAACTTTCTCTTTTTCACTAAGGCCAATATGTGACATCTCACAGATACAGCGTCTCCCATATTCTGGGAACACGCTAAGAACAATACACGTACGTACGGACACTCAACACAACGCACACACATAACTTCTCCATACAAACAATATGTAAACTGTTCATGTCTTTGTTTAACTTGTTTTGTTATTAATATATATTTGTTTACCCATGTATATCGGTCTTGTTTGTTTTCTTTTGTCTTCTTTGGACTTAATTAGAGTCCAACGTTCCTATGTAGCTGGACCGGCTAGCAGGAAATCTTAACCCAGAGATATCTCTTCACACATTCACATTTCACCCCCAATGTCCGCTACACCATCATCATTCTCCTCAAAACTGTTTCGATTTGAGGTCATGAATTAACATATTCTTTCATCTTCAGTGACAGTGTATACTGATTCGACAATATTTTGCCAGCCTTCTCTGTTCTGTTCGATTTTGCGGATTCGTTGCAGATCTTCCTTGATTGTAAACTTTTCCAAAGGTAAAGTGGGATCTTTCTGTCTTGTTTTTTTAAATTTCTCGGTTCAGCGTTGTTCTTGGATAACCTCTGAACTTTTTGAAGTCAGTCATTTCAAAGTGAAACTCCATGGCTTTGTTAGCTGGGCATTCTGGATCCATTCTGCTTGTTGACATTCGTATGTCCTTTTTCTTGAACCGTGAGCTGTATTACAGACACACGGTTTGATACTTCCCAACATCGATGTACATCATTCCTCCATTTAGTGTTGACAACAAATCCGTTTCCATAATGGTTGCATTCTGTCTCTAAACGTACCAGCTGGTGATTGTTTTTGCCTATGTTACCATACCGACCAGGTTCAATTTTTCATTTTCCGAATATTGTCTTTCTCAATATACAACGTCTTAAATAAGTAGTTAATACTTAGCAGTAACTGGAGCAGCTGTTACATACTACGCCAACAATTGTCTATCTGTTTCATTTTTTTTATTATACTTTTTCCTATTTTCGGATATGGTGTTGAGCGCTATGTTCGAAGTTGTGGATAAAATGTCCGAAGTTCATATTTGTGTTATTTTTGTTCAAGTACTTTCGACTTTACAGTCGCGGTGTCTGCGTTGCAGTTTTAATTCCTTTGCCTGTATCTTGGTATTCCTTTGAACGATGTTCTATATCTGTCTATATCTCTGAGATGAGGTATTATGAATATTTGCATTATTTACATTATTCGGACTGTTATTCTCATTGTCACTGCCATATACACAACGTTTCGATCGTTGTACACCCCGGCCTTCTTCGGGATCTGTCTATATCTCTGAGATGAGGTATTATGATTATTTACATTATTTACATTATTCGGACTGTTATTCTCATTGTCACCGCCATATACACAACGTTTCGACCGTTGTACACCCCGGCCTTCTTCGGGATCTGTCTATATATCTGAGATGAGGTATTATGATTATTTACATTATTTACATTATTCGGACTGTTATTCTCATTGTCACTGCCATATACACAACGTTTCAACCGTTGTACACCCCGGCCTTCTTCGGGATCTGTCTATATCTCTGAGATGAGGTATTATGATTATTTACATTATTTACATTATTCGGACTGTTATTCTCATTGTCACCACCATATACACAACGTTTCGACCGTTGTACACCCCGGCCTCTTCGGGATCTGTCTATATCTCTGAGATGAGGTATTATGATTATTTACATTATTTACATTATTCGGACTGCTATTCTGATTGTCACTGCCATATACACAACGTTTCGATCGTTGTACACCCCGGCCTTCTTCGGGATCTGTCTATATCTCTGAGATGAGGTATTATGATTATTTACATTATTTACATTATTCGGACTGTTATTCTCATTGTCACCGCCATATACACAACGTTTCGACCGTTGTACACCCCGGCCTTCTTCGGGATCTGTCTATATCTCTGAGATGAGGTATTATGATTATTTACATTATTTACATTATTCGGACTGTTATCCCCATTATCATTGCCATATTCACAAAAAAATCAATAGTAATAACAAAAAATTGCAATATGAACACTGGTAAAAAATGAGTGCTGAGACATTTGGTTTATAAATTCCAGAGATTCTTACATAGACGTCCTCAAAGACACGTAGCCCAGTGGATAAAGACGGTGGTTAGATCAAAGAGTTGTGAGTTCAATGCCAGGCTACAGCAAAACTTGGAGAGTTGAATTAAAGAGAAAAAGAAGGAAGACATTCGGGAGAGGCATGGCACGCGGAACTAGAACAATCTACCTCATTTGTAACTGCTACTGGCAACGAGGCAGTACAAAAAGAATGCGTTTTATTTACTAATTTTTAATATTAATATAATGTGTGCGCACGTCGTTTATATCATATGCCTTATAAGATACCATCTCTTGTGGTGAATAACTTTCTTAATGTAGGTTGTTAATTTTTCTGTAATAATGGATTCTAGAATTTTGAGTTTTTCCTTGAAACTGGTGCTATAGAATACTTTGGTGTTGTCAACTAATATTTGTCCTATATTGATAGATACATTTTGGTCAGTCATGGTGTTTTGTTTGATGTGCGCACAGATTACATTAAGTTTTGACAGGTCAGTCTTCGTGATAGTGTGGTGCATGTGTGCCCAATGTAAGGATTTAATGTTGTCGTTGATTATTAGTGTAGGAGATGCAATCTCCCAATGGGCATGAGAATTCAAAAGCAACACAATTTTTACATTTTTTTACAATTGCACTAAGTTTCTGTTATAGTTTCTGTCTTGGAAAGGATTGTCTAACGTTCTAAGTTTTGGAATACATGGTAAAGAATTTTCGTTCAAGGTCATTCTTATCCCCAACTATGAATACCTATGTCATCGGCAATTTCCAACCCCTGGGTGTTTATGAGTATGAGAGTGTCAGCCCAAACAAACACAAAAGTAGATTCCTCCTCCCACCACCGTTGTCAAAGAAGCATTAATAAATACAATTTAAAAAAAAACCAGGTTGTCTGATGATCGTGAAAGCGAGAAACCAAAAGTCACAAACTGATGACCATATATTTATTAATATATAGTTTATAGATCTGTTATATTGCATCGAGCACCACCCAATGCGCGATCTATCTATCTATCTATCTATCTATCTATATATATGTATATATATATATATATATATATATATATATATATATATATATAAAGACATTTTATGATATGTTTAACGTTCTTTTTATAGATACAAGTATTTAAGCAAATGCTCTGTTTTATAATAAACAGTATTAAATAACAGTATTATAACAGTATTATAAAACAGAGCATTTGCTTAAATACTTGTATCTATAAAAAGAACGTTAAACATATCATAAAATGTCTTTAAATAAATTGTCGGACCTTGTCCAATTCAAATATATATATATATATATATATATATATATATATATATATATATATATATATATATATATATATATTTGAATTGGACAAGGTCCGACAATCGAATCCATTACATATATATATATATATATATATATATATATATATATATATATATATATATATATATATTGAATTGGACAAGGTCCGACAATTTATTTAAAGACATTTTATGATATGTTAAGTATTTAAGCAAATGTTCTGTTTTATAATACTGTTATAATACTGTTATTTAATACTGTTTATTATAAAACAGAGCATTTGCTTAAATACTTGTATCTATAAAAAGAACGTTAAACATATCATAAAATGTCTTTATATATATATATATATATATATATATATATATATATATATATATATATATATATAAAGACATTTTATGATATGTTTAACGTTCTTTTTATAGATACAAGTATACGGTGGAGTAAAGGATAGCGGCTTGGATTGAGGAATCGGAGAGTTCGATTTCCAATCGAATCCATTACATTCACTTAAGTGCATGGGAAAGGTATGGATTCTCTTCTTCTACCTCCGGCTATGGGTAAATAGCAGGACAAACTGGGTTCTTTAGCCTTGGATGGCAAGTGGTCTAGGAGAAGGACGACTCTGAATCCACAACCTGCGAAGGTTCGTTTGGGGATTTGTGGCACGTACTGCACCAGGATCTCTGTATTCGGCGCTTCAAAAAGTGTGGATGTATTCTGCACAAAAACTTCATAACTACAATCAGATCTCATGTGCTGGTGTCGGTTTCCTAGAAGCTGATCTGCTTGACTCTCATACGTCGAATTCGTCAGGAGAGTCGAGTTCACACACACACACACACATTTATATATATATTATATATATTCAATCTAGCCAAATTCATCTGTATTCTTTTCTGGGACAAAGGTGACGGAGAGAAAAAGAAAAATACAGATGAATTTAGCTACAGGAAAAAACAGTTCTTTTATAAATATTCTTTCAAATATATATATATATATATATATATATATATATATATATATATATATATATATATATATATATATATATATATTAAGAGGAAATGTAAGAAAGACATAGAAAGTTGTTATAAAGGCCAACGTTTATTTAAAAAATATCAAGAGAGAGAGTCAAACCGGAGAGATGTTAAAAGAGTGATAGGGAGAAGAGTGATAATGTATAAAAAGAACAAAGAGAGAGGGACAGAGACAAATGAGAAAGTATTTAAAAGAAGTGAAAAAAAGTAAAAACGAGAGTGAGTGAGAGAGAGAGAGAGAGCGAGTAAAAGAAGAAGAGGGGTAGGAGAAAGACAGAGAATGTAATTCAATGAATGAAGGACAGAGAAAGAAGATATAGTGCCTTGAAAACAAAAAGAAAGAGAAAAAGTGGAAAGAATGTGAAGCAAGAGCGAGAGAGAAAGAGAGAAAGAGAGGATAGAGAGTAAGGCGAAAGAATGCAAAGCGAGAATAGGAAAGAGAAAGACAAGAGAAAGTATTTAAAAGAACGGAGAAAGTCTAACAATGAGAGAGAGAAAGAGAGAGAGAAAGAGAAAAGATATTGAATATATATATAGAGAGAGATAGATAGATAGATAGATAGATAGATAGAGTGAGCGAGAGAGAGAGAAAGAGAGCGAGAGAAAGAGAGAGAGAGAGAGACATAGAGAGATCCAGTGTTTCCGTTTATACGTAAGTATGCACTTACTAACACTATAGATCTTTCTGCATGACAGGCTTTGGCTTGAATCTAAAATTATCGATCACTTCGAATAACGTGTCCAGGTTTAAATTTGTCAAGTTCTCGTTCAGCACCTGCGAATTGATTGAAATTTAGAAGAACCAAATCACGCTGGGCGTTTACGTGGGAAGAGAAAGAGATAGTGATTTTGATAAAATTCTTTAGGAATCTCCAAAACCTTGTCGCAAGTTACAAACACTTGTATCAAATATCAGAAAGAAAGGTCATTTTATAATTCACCTTGTGCCTTCGTTTCTGTGTTAGCGAGTAGGTTACACCATGCCAATAACGCATAAATAATTGTCTACTGCGTTTTGATCGCTAGGAAGGACGGTAAAGAGATGCCGGGGACTTGGTTTGGAGTCTGAATAAAATAAAAAGAAAGAACGAAGTAACAAATAAAGAAAAAAGAATGGAACATGCTGCCGATACCTCATAAATAATAGCCTATTCGGTTGGAAAAGACATATCAAAGACGCTATTTGGTTTCAGCGAGTAAAAGAAAAAGAGAGAAAGAAAGAAAGAACGAAAGATAAAACGAAAGAAAGACCCGAATAAATAAAGAAAGAAACGTCCTATCAATACTTCAGAAATAACGGATTATTAGGTTTTGATCGCATGGAAAAACGGAAATGACATATCGGGGACGTGGTTTAGTTTCATTGAGTACAAGAAAAGAAAAAAAGAACGACCGAAAGAAAAAAACGAACGAAATAAATAAAGAAAGAAACGCACTGCAAATAACACCTGAATAATGGACTATTCGGTTTTGATCACGAGGAAAAATGGAAATGACATATCAGTGACGTTATTTAGTTTTAATGAGTAAATGAAAAAGAAAGGACTTAAGAAAGAACCAAATGAATAAAGAAAGAAACGACCTGCGAATAATTTATAAATAAATGACTATTCGGTTTTGATCGCGAGGAAAAACGGAAAAGACATATCGGGGACGCTATTTAGTTTTAATGAGTAAATGAAAAAGAAAGGACTTAAGAAAGAACCAAATGAATAAAGAAAGAAACGACCTGCGAATAATTTATAAATAAATGACTATTCGGTTTTGATCACGAGGAAAAACGGAAAAGACATATCGGGGACGCTATTTAGTTTTAATGAGTAAATGAAAAAGAAAGGACTTAAGAAAGAACCAAATGAATAAAGAAAGAAACGACCTGCGAATAATTTATAAATAAATGACTATTCGGCTTTGATCGCGAGGAAAAACGGAAAAGACATATCGGGGACGCTATTTAGTTTTAATGAGTAAATGAAAAAGAAAGGACTTAAGAAAGAACCAAATGAATAAAGAAAGAAACGACCTGCGAATAATTTATAAATAAATGACTATTCGGCTTTGATCGCGAGGAAAAACGGAAAAGACGTATCGGGGACGCTATTTAGTTTTAATGAGTAAATGAAAAAGAAAGGACTTAAGAAAGAACCAAATGAATAAAGAAAGAAACGACCTGCGAATAATTTATAAATAAATGACTATTCGGTTTTGATCGCGAGGAAAAACGGAAAAGACATATCGGGGACGCTATTTAGTTTTAATGAGTAAATGAAAAAGAAAGGACTTAAGAAAGAACCAAATGAATAAAGAAAGAAACGACCTGCGAATAATTTATAAATAAATGACTATTCGGTTTTGATCGCGAGGAAAAACGGAAAAGACATATCGGGGACGCTATTTAGTTTTAATGAGTAAATGAAAAAGAAAGGACTTAAGAAAGAACCAAATGAATAAAGAAAGAAACGACCTGCGAATAATTTATAAATAAATGACTATTCGGTTTTGATCGCGAGGAAAAACGGAAAAGACATATCGGGGACGCTATTTAGTTTTAATGAGTAAATGAAAAAGAAAGGACTTAAGAAAGAACCAAATGAATAAAGAAAGAAACGACCTGCGAATAATTTATAAATAAATGACTATTCGGTTTTGATCGCGAGGAAAAACGGAAAAGACATATCGGGGACGCTATTTAGTTTTAATGAGTAAATGAAAAAGAAAGGACTTAAGAAAGAACCAAATGAATAAAGAAAGAAACGACCTGCGAATAATTTATAAATAAATGACTATTCGGTTTTGATCGCGAGGAAAAACGGAAAAGACATATCGGGGACGCTATTTAGTTTTAATGAGTAAATGAAAAAGAAAGGACTTAAGAAAGAACCAAATGAATAAAGAAAGAAACGACCTGCGAATAATTTATAAATAAATGACTATTCGGCTTTGATCGCGAGGAAAAACGGAAAAGACGTATCGGGGACGCTATTTAGTTTTAATGAGTAAATGAAAAAGAAAGGACTTAAGAAAGAACCAAATGAATAAAGAAAGAAACGACCTGCGAATAATTTATAAATAAATGACTATTCGGTTTTGATCGCGAGGAAAAACGGAAAAGACATATCGGGGACGCTATTTAGTTTTAATGAGTAAATGAAAAAGAAAGGACTTAAGAAAGAACCAAATGAATAAAGAAAGAAACGACCTGCGAATAATTTATAAATAAATGACTATTCGGTTTTGATCGCGAGGAAAAACGGAAAAGACATATCGGGGACGCTATTTAGTTTTAATGAGTAAATGAAAAAGAAAGGACTTAAGAAAGAACCAAATGAATAAAGAAAGAAACGACCTGCGAATAATTTATAAATAAATGACTATTCGGTTTTGATCGCGAGGAAAAACGGAAAAGACATATCGGGGACGCTATTTAGTTTTAATGAGTAAATGAAAAAGAAAGGACTTAAGAAAGAACCAAATGAATAAAGAAAGAAACGACCTGCGAATAATTTATAAATAAATGACTATTCGGTTTTGATCGCGAGGAAAAACGGAAAAGACATATCGGGGACGCTATTTAGTTTTAATGAGTAAATGAAAAAGAAAGGACTTAAGAAAGAACCAAATGAATAAAGAAAGAAACGACCTGCCAATACTTTATAAATAAATGACTATTCGGTTTTGATCGCGAGGAAAAACGGAAAAGACACATTACGGACGCTATTTCGTTACAGTCAATAAAAGAAAAAGTAAGTAAGAAAGTATGAAAGAAACACTCTGTCTATCCCTCATAAATAATGGACTGTTCCGTTTTGAATGCGAGAAGAGATGGAAAAGACATACCTGAGATGTTTGATTTCAGTGAGTAAAAGATAGAAAGAAAGAAAGAAAGAAAGAAAGAGAGAGAAGACGATAACGCTCTCGCGTGTTTAACGCCTGTTTTAGTGAAATGGAAAAAACCTGAAATATTTTATTTGTACCCTCTTACTTCTTTAAATAATGACCTGCATGCATATTCATGATAGTTATTGAAATATTTGGCTAATATTATTAAGCTCAAATATTTAACGACGCGCTCAAGGAATTACTATGTTCCTTTTATTTGAACTGCTATGTAATATCAATCCTCCCATATATTTTTGACAAAAATGTTCAAATTAAATTCGTTTTTTTTAAAGTCGGTATTACCCCCATTCAAGCCAGTAAAGCCACTAAAACACAAGGGGTTACAGGGTGTGGAAGAATTAGGAACAGAAACATTAATAATGAGTGGGAAGTGGAAAGAGTAATCAGGAGGACAGTAGATAGCGATTGAAATTGCATTTAAATATTTGAAGCTTAAAGTTGGCTGGAAAACATGGAAATGGAAGGGAGTCCCACAAGCAAGGCAGTAAAGCCACTAATGCACAAGGGGTTACAGAGTGTTGAAGAATTAGGAACACAAACATTAATAATGAGCGAAAAGAAGAAAGAGTAATCAGGAGGACAGTAGATAGCTATTGATATTGCAATTAAATATTTGAAGATTAAAGTTGGCTGGAAAGTATAGAGCCGGAAGGGAGTTCCACAAGGGAGAAGTGCGAGAAAAGAAACTGTTGGTATAGCATTTCTAGTTACATCTAGCTAGCTCAGTTGTAAATTAATTGCAGTCTTGTAGTGCGCTTAAATTCACAGATTCATAAATTCTAGGTACCATAGCGAATTGTCACCCTAACAATTAGCATGAAAGTATTCATAGAAAGGACACAGAGAGGCAACTTTACGGCGGTGGGAAAGTGACTGAAGCCGAACCGCCAGATCAGGACCAATAATATTGCTGATTCTTATTAAGATTTTATCAAGGAGCTCTAGTTGAATAGCAGGGGCACTGGGCCATATGTGACAGAGATATTATAAGCAAAGACAATTGGTAGACTTATAGATATGCCCGATAGATTCTGGAGATAAAATTTGTCTCGCACGACACAGAGAACCAACTTTCTCTGCAGCTGACCTAGCCATGGATTTAATATGATGGAAGGGAGCGAAGGGTCTCTCAAATCATTAATGGAGAGAATTTTAATTTTGTAGGCGTTAAAATTAACTAGCCATCTTTTGTCCCAGTTAACAACGCACTTGAGGTCGTTTTGTACATCGGCTGCCATTTTGACCTTGTCGGACAGATCACCGAACCATATATGGCAGCAATATCATAAGCATGGACGAATGGTAGACTTATAGATATGTAAGATAGATTCTGGAGAGAAAAATTATCTCGCCTGACATAGTGAACCGACTTTCTAAGCAGCTAACCTAGCAATGGGTTCAATATAAGTCTTTCCACTTCATATCAGCAGAGAAGATGAAGCTGAGAAGGTGCAAGGAGTTACCTTCCTGGATGATAGCATCAGCCATGCTAACGGAAGGCAGGGGGAGGTATCTCAGATGATTAATGGAGAGAAGTTTCGTTTTGGAGGTGTTAAAATTAACAAGCAATCCCCTCCCCTTGAGGGCGTTTTGGACACCGGCTGCCATTTTGATCTTGTCAGACCGATTAGCCACACAATCAAGGTTGGGGGAAAGGGTTATGGTGTCATCAGCGTAACCATATTTTCATTTTTTTTTAACGAGTTTTGTAATTTGCATACCTTCAGACGGACTGTAGACTGAGAAGTCGCTTAGTAACTTTAGTAAGTCGTTATAAATTCGGCTGTTTAGAAAATTAATAAAAAAGAATCAGGGTTATTTAAACCAAATACTTGTACCTACTAAAACTCATATGTTACGTAATACTAGTCTATGCAAATTAATTCTTTGAATGACGTCAGAAGCTTTCAGCAGACGAAGTAGGCCACAAAGATTGGGAATCTCTGCCTTGAATGTGCAAAAAGCTCAAATATCAAAATTTTTAGCAAAGAAATCATTTATTGAACAAAGTAACTAATAATAACAAAACAAAAGTCATTGAAACAAAGCAAGTTCAGTCGACCATTGATGACAATTCCAGAACAAAGGAATTATAAACAATATTATCTATCCTCTGCCAGCCGCAATGATGGAGAAAGGATTACCTCGAACCGTCGCCAGTGAGACACGCTACAAGAGCCACTCCGTTTCGCGAGGCTCGTTCCTTAATCGAGACACAATCGCGCCAGTCCTCCAAAGGAACGCCATCGAACGAGGGCCAATAACCCTTGAAGTATCCACTGCCACAGGAGTAAAAAAAAAAAATCCATCAGCAAGAGAAGAATATTTAGCTATTTTTTTTATCTCTGCGTCTCGGGCGACGGACCCCGGCTCAACCGCGGACCTGATGAAATTACCGGCCGAAAATGTATCCGCACAGGTCGCATCACAATTCAACGACTTACCCGTTTTAAAAGGGAAGATGGTAATGTCATCCGGCCGCTTTCCATCACCACGGTCGAGGCCTACGGGTTCGATTTGGGAAGGGAACCCAGCTGCATCTTTTGATGATGACGTTAATTGCTGCATGCCGTGGAAAGCGGCCGGCACTACGACGACAGGAGAGAGGATGCAAACCAAACTCATCGATGGAGGCTCTACATCTGCATCTGTGACGCTCACATAATTTGAGTCCAAGACGGATTGCGACTCCGACCCGAGTGCACTCATCATCTAGAAGGGTACCGGTAGATGAAGAGGACACTGCGTTGAGCCAGACGCCACTACTCGGTTGTGAAGCAGATAGTAGACAGGCGAGGCGATGCTGATCCAGAGAGAGCCTCAAATTAGTAAAATTGGCCTCGCATTTTATTTTATCCCAGCTTTTTTGTTTTGATGTGTCTAGTGGGATAGAAAGTAATTCTTGGGTCCAGACGCTGCAAGCTTGTTCGAAAGAACTGCCCGGGAATCACTGAGACGATCCACTGTGTATCTCATCAATTAATTCGCGACTGGACGAAAGTGAAGGAAGATATGCTGGAAGGGCCAAAACTACCGCTGGTTCGAAATATTTTCTCTGAAAGAGATAGATCGAGTGATAGAAACAGAGATGGAAGGGTAACAAACTGAAAACGAAACAATAGAGAAGGAAATGGGGGTAGAGAGAGAGATAGAGAGACAGACAGACAGACAGACATATAGACAGAGGAAAAAATAAAAGAGAACTAGAGGGATCAAATTAGGGAAACTGGGAAGGAATCTGTGAATCTGAGAAACTCTCGGAAATATAGAGATAGAATGAGAGAAATAAGAAAAACACAGAGAGATAAACGAAACTTAGCGATAGAAATGATAAAAGGAAACAGTGAGTGAATGTGTCTGAGAGAGAAAGAGAGAGACAAAGAGAGAGATGCATAGAGAGAGAGAGAGAGAGACATAAAAATAGAAATAAGGAGAAACGAAAAGAGGACAATATATAAATAGACAGAGAGAGAGAGAGACAGATCTAGAGACAAATGTACAGAAGAGTGATAGACAAAAAGACCGAAAACAAAACAGAAGGAGAAGGAGTGAGAGGAAGGAAAGGGAAAGGCTGAGAGTAGGAGTTAGCGTAATAAAAGGAAATAGAAGAAAAAAAAACATACATATATGCAGAGAGAAAAAGAAACAAAAACAAACAGAGTGAGTGAGAGAGAGTCGAATAGAAAAACATATTGAGAATGAGCGTGAGATAAACATAGAGAAGGAGGAACTGGGGGAGGGCGAGAGATAGTGGAAGAGAGGGAAACAGAGGAACAGACAGACAGATGGGAAGAGAGAAAGAGAGATTGAAATAAAAAAGGGTGGCTGAGAAAGAGATAGATATATAGATAGATAGATAGAGAGAGAGAGAGAGAGAGAGAGAGAAACAGACAGAAAGACAAATCTATCGAGCGAGAGAGGGTGATTAGACATAGAGAGACACAATCTAAGAGAGATAGAGCGTGGAAAAGAAGCAAACACAAAAAGTGACAGGCAGATGTGCAAAGAGAAAGAGAACGAGAGAGAGATAGAGAGATAGAGAGAGAGAGAAAGAGAGAGAGAGAGAAAATAGACGGAACGAATAACGCACTGAGGGGGCGTGATATAGATAAAGACAAAGGAACTAAGAGAGAAAGAGAGAGAGAGAGAGAGAGTGAGACAGATAGAGCGATAGATGTTGGAACAGGCAGAAAAAAATATATTCAAAACTAGCTTAAAAACCGCCCTATCGGGCGGCATTTAAGTTAACTCCTGCTGAGGGCTCTTGGTTGGGCCTTCATCACGTTAGGTAGGTAGGAATAGATGCAATAGGCATCAATAAACTACAGAAGAACTCAAAATTGATCGCTGCATTTAAGTACTGCATTAATATTTAAGCTTACCTTTTAAAAACATTTTGATGTACGTAGGTCCTTACGTTCCGTACAAACTATTATTTTAATTTCGTGAGTGACTTTCGCTGGATTTCGCAATTAATTTTAATTATTCCCCGCAAAAATTATAAATTGGAAATAATTCCAATTATAAAATTTGTTATCGTAGAAAAATTCGTCGCAAAAAGTTACTTAAAAATCGCCGAAAACAATCGCAGTAATGAAAACTTGGAAATCCAAAATGTTCTGATATGTTGGGCTACGGCCTCAAGGAGTAATGCTGAAAAAGTGTGACACAGCGACACACTGTCATTCGCATTTGTTATATAGATGATTGATATGGAGATGGAAAAACTGTGTGTTTGTGTTTGCTTATCAGAGATAGATAGATAGATATAGAGATAGATAGATAGGCAGAAACAGAGGCCAAAACGTAGAGAGAGAGAGAGAGAGAGAGAGAGAGAGAGAGAGAGAGGCACAGAATAGAGGAACTGAGAAAGAGTGAGAGGGGACCAGAGGGAAAGAGAGAAGCTGAGATTGAGAGATAATGGAACAGAGAGAAAGAGAGTAACAGACAGAGAAAGGTGCAGAGAGAAAAAAGAAATAGAGATAAATAGAGAAAGAAAGAGAGAAACAGAAGAGACAGACAAAATATATTGAGAAAGAGTAAGATAGGCATAAAGAGAGAGTGAGAGAGAGAGAGGGGGAAAGGTAGAAACAGAAATAAAAAGCAATACACAAAGAAGACATACAAAAACAAAAAAAGACAAACAGAAACAGAGAGCGAGAGAGAGAGAGAGAGAGAGAGAGAGAAGAGAGAGAGACGAAGTACCAAGCAGATAGATAGATAGATAGATAGATAGATAGATTGATAATGAAAAGAATGACATAGATAACACGCATAAAATTGGATATTAAATAATATTACTTTGAATATACGCGCTAAAGCGTGTATATTCAAAGTAATAGACAGATATATAAATATGAACAGATTTACATATAAACAGAGATAGATAGATAGATAGATATGAACGTGCTGAAATAGATGGATATGAATAGACTGAGATAGATAGATAGATAGATAGATAGATATGAACGTGCTGAAATAGATGGATATGAATAGACTGAGATAGATAGATAGGTAGATAGATAGATAGATATGAACGTGCTGAAATAGATGGATATGAATAGACTGAGATAGATAGATAGATAGATAGATAGATATGAACGTGCTGAAATAGATGGATATGAATAGACTGAGATAGATAGATAGATAGATAGATAGATACATAGATACATAGATAGATAGATACATAGATAGATAGATAGATAGATAGATAGATAGATAGATAGAGAGATAGATAGATAGATGGATGGATAGATATGAACGTGCTGAAATAGATGGATATGAACAGACTGAGAAAGAAAGAAAGAAAGAAAGAAAGAAAGAAGAAAAAGACATTGCGAGACCTATACAGGTAAAGAGAAATAAATAGCTAATATAGGTATATTAAAATGTTATTTATTGACAAACTGCTGCTTAAGAGAAGAAACCAATATTATATGCCAACATTCCCACACCAAAGAAATCTTTAACGAATCATTTTCCTGGACGATTTTAATATGTTTCTCCTTTAGAATTAATCTCCGCAAAACGAAATGTGTGTGGCGGAAATAGTCCTCATATGAATATAAATTTGAACGTTAAAAACATAAAATTGCTTATTTCTACGTATACCACTCCATCTGTTATTTGATCTGATATGCTCATTGCATAATATCATTTTTTTTTCTGTTCTTTTCATCACTGATGCATTCGCCGGCGTCTCTACAAAACTGATGGAATTATTTTTTCCACGTTCGGTATCCAGAAATGTGTCGCCAATTAACGAGAAAGTCGCACCAGCTTTGTTTACATTTATAATTAATTATAGCCAATCTTTGCAAAGCTGACTGAAGTAGAAATATTTTTCACGTCGATGGATGCATCAGGATGTGTGTGGTGGTGTAATGGATAATAGCACTGAAGGAGAAATCGGAGAACCGAGTTCGAATTCCAGTCGGGTCTGTTACATTCACATTCATGGGAAAGTTATAAAATCCGTCTCTTCTCCACTCCCCACGCATACACCTCTTCTCGCCCACCGAATCCTAAACAGGAAACAAGAGATAATCATTTACACCTGTTGAAAAGTCCGGGGAGGAGCGTGAGCTGGGCGATAAACAAATCTATTTACTACTTCTAAAGAAAAATAAACAGAATTTAGGCGGAGACGTTAGAAGTATACAGTCCACTTCAACTCTATACTTCTAACGTCTCCGCTTAAACTCTGAAATGTTATTTGCTATTTATTTTTCCTCAATAAATGGGTTTGCCTATCGCCCGGTTCACACTTCTCCCCGAGCTTTTGAGCAGGAATGGACGTTTATCATTCCTTTTCAGCTAAGGGTTGGATTTCCGGTTGAAGTGGACTTTAGAAGGAACAGGAAACCCAATACTAAAACGAAAACAATGGATAAACCTGTTTGGGACTATTTTTTAAAATCATTTCACTCCAGGCAAGGCAATAAAGTCACTATGACGCAAGGGGTTACCAAGTGTTAGAGAATATGAGAAAAAAAAGTACTATTAAGGGGAGAGACAAAAAAAAAGAACAAGATTTAAGAAGACAGAAGATGACGATTGACATCCTACTTAAATTTTTAAAGATAACATTTGACTGGGAAGCTAGAAGAGAGTTCCACAAGCGAGAGAAGAAACTGTTAGCATAGAACTTACGGTAATATCCACACATTTCATCTGTAAAATGATGAGACCTTGCCGCCAATCTAGTACTGCGCTTAAATTCCTAAAGTCTACGTACCATAGCGGAAAGTCCATCAGAAGAATTATCATGTATCAAATATTTATAGAAAAGGTACAAGAGAGTTAGGTTATGGCGGAGGAGGGGGGAATAGGCTGAAGCCGAGGTGAACTAATTATATTTTGTCACTTTTTAATTATTATGGTAATAAGCCGTCCTTATTTGCCATTTGTTTTAATCATTTCACCCCAAGCAAGGCGGGAACGCCACTAGTACGCAAAGGATTACAAGGAATATAATTTTTTTTTTTAAGCTTATCACCCCAAGCAAGGCTGGAAGCCACTAGCACGCAAGGGGTTACAGAAGGTTTGGAGGAAGAGCAGATAGGAGTGGTAAAGGAGGGGATGTGGAGAAAGATAGTGGATCGATCAAGGCAAGGGGGTTACAGAAGATTTGGAGCGAGAGCATATAGGAATGAAAGCTGAAAGGATGTGGAGAAGGGAAGTGGATAGATCAAGGCAACTGGAGATGTCGATTGACGTTACACTTAAATAGTTGGAGATTGTATTTGTCATGGAAACAGGAATAAGGAAGGAAGTTCCACAGGCGAGATGTGCGAGACATGAAGCTATTGGAGTAGAAGAGACGTCTACATCTATCAGTTTCAACGGTGAAGGGGTGGGAACGGGATGCCAGCCTCGTAGGACGTTTAAATTCATGAGGCCTAGGAACCAGCGAAAGCAGCTCCTCGGGGCAATTACCGTGAAAGTATTTGTAAAAAAGACAGAGCGAGGCAACGTCGCGTCTGTGAGAGAGCGACTGCAGACGAGATGACAGACCAGGGCCAATTACATTGCATATCCGTCTCTGGATCTTATCAAGAACCCTGAGGCAAAGAGCAGGGGCTCCAGACCATATATGGCAGCAATACTCCATGCAAGGGCGAATGGTCGATAATTCTAAATATTTATGAAATCACTCAGCATATTCTTTGAGTTATCTTCTATAGTTCTGGAACAATTCCTTGCGATTCCAAGTGGTTCTGAAAGCATTCAACTCATCTTTTCAAAGAATATCGAATGTTATTACCTTCGATATTCTTTGAGAAGAGCTCTTATAATTTCAAGACTTGTTCGATCTCATTCTCTGCGCTAATCCTTCCTTGACGCAGTATTTCGGCCGATCTATTTTTTAACTGTTTCATATTTCTTTCTCTTTACAGAAATCTTTGTCGAAGCAAAAAAGCACTGGTTACGTATACTTCCATAAGCGACATTATCAAAAACAATAATAAAGGAAGCATAATAAACTCGTAGCGGTAAGGATAATGACATTGCGGCCCATGCAAATTATTATCATCGCTTAGTTGCTCTTCCAGCAGAGTACGATTTAGTTGTGGGCCTGTCCTCGGACAGAGAAGCAGCAGAGGAAAATAAAATACTGTAAGATGCCCAGTCCCGGGAAACAGCTGCCCGAGGCTGCACCCAACATTGCACTAGAAAGGAGGTTCGATATTAGCTACCGAATCCAGCGCTATCGACGGTGGCCGGGGCTGGGCAGTTTTTAATCCTTGGCCCGAGTTTACGCGATCGGGTTCCCCACATTAAACCCGACATTGTGTCTCAGTGGTGAGACCGGGGTATATTATATGACTCCTCGCAGAATGAAAAACAGCATCCAATCGACTGTTTCAAAACAAAGCATATTGAATAAAATGGCTGTGAAAAATGAATCGACCGATTTGGTTATTTAAATAGGACATAATACATTAGTGTTGGCTGCAGTGAAAAAATAATTATTCACTCGCTCTTAGGACGAATTCGAATGGCTGTGTAGGTATGAAGTCTATCAGAAGTGCTAGGAGGGTAATTGTAATGTTAATATCAACCGTTTCCTTATAAGGAAACAACCGCCTTCCATCGAGCGGGCATCAAATGATCAATCCGACTAGAATCAAATTATACTGTCTTTTCTCCTCATCTATAATGATAAGGTTAATCTTATCCGTTTCCTTATATGGAAACATTCGACCTTCATTGACATAGCAGCCAGGGCTACTCGAGTTAAGCTTTCCTTCACTCGTCGACCATCGGGCTGAGATCAAAGTGTAGTACATGTTCTTATCGTCTATCATGTCAATGGCAATAATAGCCATTTCTATATATTGAAACATTCGGCAACCGATGACCGAAACGGTCGTTTGAAATTCATAAAATTTTATTTAAACAATTTTTTCAGAAAAATAGGTTTCTCAAATTTACAAACCGTTATTACTCTTTCCAGTATTGATAGAGGTTTTCTTCCTAACCTTTTGTTTGTAGTAATGTTGAGACGTCAACATCTTGATTTTGCCATTATTTTCTCTTCGTGTTATACGTGCTATTCGTTTTAGTTGTTTCTGCTGTTGAAAGTCCTGAAGTGATCTGCTTTCACTTATTTGGGACAGTTCTTTGTGATTCTGCAGAGCTAGACCACGTGGTTCGAGGAAGCATGGATTCAGAAATCTTGATTTGAACAAATTTTGGGGGTCAAATAATCCTTCCTAACGATGGTAATCGTTAACGGCCAATCCTCCGAGACCCCTAGCCATCAACGCAGGCTCCCCCCCGCCAACCCCGAGGATTCACTCATCGGACCAACCCTATTTTACTTTACATAAATGATCTGCCTAAGAATATACTCAGATCGTTTATAAATATCTTTTCCGAATTTAACGACGATATACGGGTGCACCTCCAAAACTCGTGATGATCAGAGATTGGCGGCTGATCTCTTATCAGATCTTGCTCTAACTGCTCGATGGAGGAAGATTGGCTGGTTACATTCAATGCCTCGGAATCTAAACTAGTGACATTCCGTCATCGCCGATCGAACCCCGAACTACCACCAGTTACGATGAATGGATGCGCCCTTTAGTAGGCGGGTGATCCCTGCCTTTTGGGCCTTAAACTCATCCCCGTCCTCAAGTTGAATTCGTACATAGAATTTTATCATTAAAGATGTTCCCTTTACCGCCTCAGCAAGTACCTGACTCCTCACGCTATCCATTACATTTACAAGAGCCGGATCATGCCGAAAATGCTTTAATGTTGTCATATTTTAGGCGGGAGCTGCCCAGTACTCCCTTTCCAGTCTTGATAGAGTCCAAAAGCGTCTCAGATTCCTTGTATGTGACAAATTATTTTCCGCAGTCCAACCTTTCTGTCTCACAGGTGGGATGCGGCAAACCTTTCACTTTACTTCCTTGGTTCCGTCATTTAAAACCATAACAGCCAGCACCCGAAATGCCACCCTCATTGTAGCAAACCACCCACATTTTGCGTGAAATGAGTCCTATGTTGGATCTGAAGAGACGTCCACAGCCACTGCATGGTAGAGTAGGAGTGTTCAGGGGATTAAGAGCTCTGGATTTTTTTAGCTGATCTATAAAGCTCTACGTGGTCTCTTGCCAGAGGCGAGCTCTGAGTAGAGGATTTATTTAGGTAGGCGGATGTCTGGCATTCGGCCAATGGTCCCGGCCCATTGAAATCGGTGGCGAGTCATGATGGTTTCTCGGCTAGGAACCAACTCCCTAGAGGATGTTTCCCCGATCACTGCAGTATTAGCTTGTTTAAATCTAAGGTTAACCGTTATGTTTCCCACATATCAGCATAAGCTGAACCTCTTATTATGCACTCCTCTACCGCGAGTGTCTCTTATGCCTTATAGAGGATTTGTTTGGGTAGGCGCATGTACGGCATTCGGGCAAAGCGTCCTGCCCATCAAAGGCGGTGGCGAAGGCGGAGGGGAACTACGTTGTCGGTGATCCAGTCCTGACACGTGATAAAGATGCTGAGAAAAAAAGGTTTGGTTCTTTGCATCGCACTAGAAGGTATCTGACTCCTGCTTATATCCTAGCTTTACAAGAGCCAGAATAGACCGAGAGTACTGCTGCCATACCTGGGCAGGAATTGCATAGTGCTCACTTTTCAGAATTCATTTCGTTCAAAGGCGTCTACATGTCTTTGCAGAATTGAATTGTTGTCCACTCTGCAACCACTTTCCCACAGAGGAAACATCTAACACCATCGTTAATTTAGCGTTATTTTCTCCAGAAAGGTTCGAACGAGCTACGTTACTTAATTGCACCAGTTCAGGCCTTCACATCTAAGATGCCTTCTACAGTCGAACAGATCATCCACATTCTTTTTATATTCCATTAATCTTTTGAGCAATGACCACCGCTTTACCATTGGTAGAGAAAAATAACGTAAGTCCCAGTCACCGGTTGAACAGTGGTAGAGAAAAATGACTTAATACCCAGCCACCGGTTGAACAGTGGTAGAGAAAAATGATTTGATGACCAGTCACCGGTTGAACGGTGGGTAAACACAGCTAACTATTTTTTTATATCTACCGTGAAATATTACATACGAATTATTTACGAATTTTGACTCAGGAGCTCAGACAGAAGGTTTAAAATAGTTCAGGAACACAGGGCTCAAAGGGTTAAAAGACAAAGAAGATAGTGGCCGGCTGTGGAATCTTAAATAGTTGTCTATTCTTCAGTGCTGCCTGAAGTTAGGGTTCGAACAGCATTGCTACTTTAGCGTTATTCCCTCCAGAAAGGTTCGAACGAGCTACGTTACTTATTTGCACCAGTTCAGGCCTTCACATCTAAGATGCCTTCTACAGGCGAACAGATCATCCACATTCCTTTTATATTCCATTAATCCTTTGAATCCTGACCACCGATTTACTGGTGGTAGAGAAAAATAACGTAAGTCCTAGCCACCGGTTGAACAGTGGTAGAGAAAAATGACGTAATGCTCAGCTACTCGTCGAACAATGGTAGAGAAAAATGACTTAATTCCCAGTCACCGGTTGAACGGTGTGTAAACACTTGTAACTATTTTTAGATCTACCGTGAAACATTACATACCAATTATTTGCGAATTTTGACTCAGGAGCTCAGGCAGAAGGGTTACAATCGTTCAGAAACGCAGGGCTCAAAGGGTTAAAAGGGTCAGATGCCCAATAAATATCATTTGTGAAAATAGAATAAAAGAAATCAGTGAGAATAAATGAGACTAATGATAATGGAGGAGAGGAAGAACCTTGGGGAAGTTTAACATTTGATTTTTTTCTTCATCCTTTGAGCCATGTCCTCGGCTTTACCGGTGGCACAGAAAAATGATGTAATGTCCAGCCATCGGTTGAACGGTCGGTAAACACTTGTGCCGTGTTTTGCTATTGGTTGTATTATTTTGAGGAGCCAATCAGAAAAGTCGTGCTATTCTGATGTCATCGAACGTTACACCAACATGTCTGTGCCTTTTCATTGTGTTTTGTGCATTGGATAAAAATGATCGTTTTTACCATGAAGAATTCTGGCGATAAAGTGAAGGTATCCAATCAAACTATCTCCCTGCTAAGTATAATGCGTATACGTTTTGTAGCTATTTATATATCTACCGTGATACATTACATACTAATTATTCGTGAATTTTGACTCGATAGCTCAGGCAGAAGGGTTAAGATTGTTCAGGAACACAGGGTTCAAAGTGTTAAGAAATGAGTTCAATTTGGTCATCTTCCTCCTTAGTGAATGCCTCTATACTTCTTACTTTGTGAGATGTGGGAGAGTTTTCGTCACGAACTTCAGAGATTTGAAGATCCTCTGACGTTAAAACGCTAAATAATAAAAGGTTCAACTCGCGGCAATGTTATTTTATAAGTAAAGATGAAGATAAATATGGAGCTCACAGTGAAGATTCACAGCAACGACCTACAAAATAAACATGTTATTAATCCACGACGAAGGTTTCATTGTTATTCTGATAAGCTGCTAATTTTTTATTACACACGTTAGCTTAGTTGAGATTGGCACAAGGCCAGACACAGGAGCGTCTGGTAAAGATCAAACTCACTACTCGGCAGTAACGAACAATCCCACTATCTCTATAAACATTATCCCTTTCGCAGACGGCTTAACATACATTTTTTACGGCTTATCAACCTTTTGCAGGTTATTGAAGCCACAAAAATACATTTGGATTATAAGAATATTTTGGAGATAGTCCTACTAAATAAACAATAGCTTAGAGGAGCTTTCCAAAAGGTAAAGTTAATATAACGGACCCGACTTGAATTAGAACTCTGCAATCCGATTTCTAATTCTTAGCCATTGTCCGTCACCACAAGCACACCCAAGCTTACACCACTTGGAATTCCCAAGCAGCCACTCTTCTACGTAGTGAACAGGTTCGACGTTGCTTAATTTCCTTTTATTTATCTATCTCTCTCTCTCTCTCTCTCTCTCTCTCTCTCTATATATATATATATATATATATATATATATATATATGACATGAATCATTCATACAAAAAATGATTCATGTCATGTAAATTGAACTGCACCACATACTTGATATATATATATATATATACTAAACATCTTTTACGTCACCTGATATTCACAAGCGCACACTCATCTACGTAGTCAACAGAATCACCGTTGCTTAACTTCGGTGATTGTACACAAAGAGGTGTTTCAACATGATATGGCTGTAAGCCATACCACCCGCACATCCAAGCTTACAGCAGATTGCATTCACAAACGGTCACCCATCTTGGTAGTGACCAAGCTTTACGTTGCTTAACTTCGGTGATCGTTCGTACGAGAATCAGTATTTCAACGTGATATGACCGTAAGCCCTTACTGAAATGAGTTTTGTTTCGGAACAATGCCGCAAGAATGGCATCCAAATTAAGGTGGAACTCACTTCACCCTCTACACGACCCAAGAGCCACACAAGGTAGACGGTTACTGACTAAGGTTTTTGTATGAACGTAAGGCATATAGATTATGAGCATATTTACGAAAGATAGCGGTTAAGCCTAGACATGAAGAGATTAACGTTGTAATGATCGGAGAAGCATCTCCTCGGGAGTCTGTTCCCCAAAGTAGTGGAATTTCCTGCAAGTATATTCTTGTACCATACTCTGCTAAACTTGGTTAGTACCTGTGTATGCGTATGCATGGTTTGAGCAATAGATAATTCATTCTTATTAAAATCAAATGAAATGTTTCTAAAAACGAATTTTTGCCTATTTAAACACACTTTATTAAATAGACACTATCAGTAGTCCTTTATATGAAACGAATTTACGACGAAGTTAATAAATCTTTCTCAAGGTTTCTTTTCTTTCTTTCTTTTTTCTCCCCTCGTGGAATTCGCGTCTAATTCGACATAGAGCTTCGAAAAATGAATCTAGAGTAGGCAGAACATGTTGTGGTGAATGTTACGCAGATAATCTTATTTGCAAGAGTGGTCCGTAGACAACTCCCCACGAAACTGATTGTGAATATAATTTGAAAAGAAAAACATATTATCCGTGTTGGAGAAAAATATTTGTTGGTGGAAATTATGCAAGGGTATCAGCAAGAGGGCAGATTGACGCCAGTCATATAGGAAAAAGTACCGAGTCGAGTCGAGTCGAGTCGAGTCGAATCTATCTATCTATCTATCTATCTATCTATCTATCTAGGCTATGCTATCTAGGCTATGCTATTCTATGATAAACATCTCTCTTTTGTCCAAAGTTAAGAATAACAAATCAAAATAAAAAAAGTCGACTTTGTTTTGATGACTTGTTAACAAATTGCATTCGAATCAGGTCTGGTAACTCCTTGTGGGCCCCCAGAGATGTCAGTGTTATTTTCATTTTTGCGTAATTTTGACGACAATTTATTAATCGCACCATATATATATATATATATATATATATATATATATATATATATATATATATATATATATATATATATATATTATGATCACTTAAGGCGTGAAAGTTAATGTCTCTATACAGTATTGATCCCTATGTTTACATCACATCTATCTATCTATCTATCTATCTATCTATCTATCTATCTATCTATCTATCTATCTATCTATCTAGCTACCTATCTATCTATCTATCTATCTATCTATCTATCTCTCTTTTGTACAAAGAAAATAATAACAAATCAAAATAAAAAAAACGTAGTCGACTTTGTTTTGATGACTTGTTAACAAATCGCATTAAAATCAGCTCTGGTGACTCCCAGTGGATATTATCAAGTATAAAATCAATAAAAAATTTATCCTCTGTCACATATTTTCCCTTAAATAATATGGGTTAGCGTAAAGTAATAATAATAATAAAAAACCAAGAATCCCGACAGATTCAAACGAACGAACTGCGTTTTTTTTCTTTTTTCTTTTAATTAGTTATTGTCATATAACACTTTCATTATATAAATGCCAATAAAAAGAGGATTTGTTTTGAATTAATAAAGAATAATAAATGACGAACTCCTTGTGTTGCTTTTCACTCGAGATACAGGAACAGCAATACTTCTTATTGAATCTTGTGCGAGTGTTTCTTTCTTCCAATGAATTAGTAACATATTTCGGAAATGAGTCGGCCAATTTATTATTTGAGATCCTCATCGACTCTTAGATGGATGATGATGGTTATATCTCGTATCCTACCTTCAGTTTCAGTCAGTTATGTGCCATGCGTGATATATGCTTAGGCGATCATGTATCTATCGATACATGACTGACGAGGAAGATTTTTTCCCGCAGTAGGTTGCCATTTCTTTCTGAAGTAGACCAGTTGTTATAGAAACTGTCCCGCTATTTACCCATAGCTGGGGGAGAAGATTCATGCCTTTCCCAAGGGTATTAGCACATAAGTGAATGTAATGGATTCGACTGGAATTCGAACTCGGCTCTCCGATTCCTCAATCCGAGCCGCTATCCACTACTCCACCTTCATAAAGTAATCGTTGATATTATCCATTACAGATTTAGTGTCAGTAACTACAGATAATCAGCATGATCAGACTGATGTTTCCCAGCTTTTATCCGTTAAAATGTGATATGAATATACATATACATATATATATATATATATTTATTTACAATCTGATTAGCAACTTTTAATTTTAATTAATTTCTTAACCTTGTTTCCAATCTAATCAGCCAGTTATGTGCCATGCGTGATACACACTTAGGCGATCATGTATCTTTCGATACATGACTGACGAGGCAGATTTTTTTCCGCAGTAGGTTGCCATTTCTTTCTGAAGTAGACCAGTTGCCATCCAAGGCTATAGAACACGGTCTGTCCTGCTATTTACTCATAGCAGGTGAGGAAGGGAGAAGAAGAGGATTCATACCTTTCCCAAGGGTAATAGCACGTAAGTGAATGTAATAGATGTTTTTTTTTAAATAAGAAATCATTTATTGAACAAAGTAACTAATAATAACAAAACAAAAGTCATTGAAACAAAGCAAGTTCACTCGACCATTGATGACAATTCCAGAACAACGTAACTATAAATAATTTTTTCTGTCCTCTGCCAGCCGCAATGATGGAGAAAGTATTACCTCGAACCATCGCCAGTGAGACACGCTGCAAGAGCCGCACTATTTCGCGAGGCTCGTTCCTTAATCGAGACGCAATCGCGCCAATCCTCCGAAGGAACACCATCGAACGAGGGTCAATAACCCTTGAAGTCTCCACTGCCACAGGATAAAAAAAAATCTATCAGCAAGAGAAGAATATTTAACTATTTTTTCATCTCTGCGTCTCGGGCGACGGACCCCGGCTCAACTGCGGAACTGATGAAATTACCGGCCGAAAATGTATCCGCACAGGTCGCATCCCAAATCAACGACTTACCCATTATGAAAGGGAAGAAGGTAATGCCATCCGGCCGCTTTCCATCACCACGGTCGAGGCCTACGGGTTCGATTTGGAAAGGGAACCCAGCTGCATCCAAACCTCTTGTGATGATGTCGTTAATTGCTGCATGCCGTGGAAAGCGGTCGGCACTACGACGACAGGAGAGAGGATGCAAACCAAACTCATTGATGGAGGCTCCACATCTGCATCTGTGACGCTCACATAATTTGAGTCCAAGACGGATCGCAACTCCGACCCAAGTGCACTCATCATCTAGAAGGGTACCGGTAGATGAAGATGGCACTGCGTTGAGCCAGACACCACTACTCGGTTGTGAAGCAGATAGTAGACAGGCGAGGCGATGCTGATCCAGAGAGAGCCTCAAATTAGTAAAATTGGCCTCGCATTTTATTTTATCCCAGCTTTTTTGTTTTGATGTGTCTAGTGGGATAGAAAGTAATTCTTGGGTCCAGACGCTGCAATCTTGTTCGAAAGAACTGCCCGGGAATCACTGAGACGATCCACTGAGTATCTCATCAGTTAATTCGCGACTGGACGAAAGTGAAGAAAGATATGCTGGAAGGGCCAAATCTACCGCTGATCGAAGGCCCAGGCCTCCGAAACTCAAAGGGAGCTTTGCCTGCCTCCAGCCTGTGTCGTCGAAATTCACGTTGCAAATTAGCTCTGCGCATCTCTTAACTGTGGTATCTATCTCATTTAAGAAATCCTGTTCGAGGTATCAAGGGGCACTTCGGAGAGTATAGAGGAAACTCGGTAGCGAAAAACTCTTCTTCAAGAGGAAGAGGGCTGGATGTGCATCAATTAGTTGCAATTCTTGTTAGAATGGCATATTTAGTATCCAAACATTCTCGAATGGCCATTGGAAAGACTGGAGAACCAAGAATGTGTAATTCCTCCTTAGGTGTTATTTTTATATCCTCAACGATGAGTCTGATATTCCGGATGGCACTCTCGAAATCATCTGCACTATAATTCAAGTTTATTATCTCTGACTTGGACGAGTTAATCTCACGTCCAAGTAGCGATAAAGCAGGAATAACTCGTCGGAGGTCAGCAGATACGGCCTCGACAGATCCTCCCAGCGTTGCATCAAGATACCATATATTGAAAGGAGAAGTGATGGAACGAGCTACCCCGTCAATAGCCATCGCAAATAGTAGCGGGCCAAATAATCTAATGGATTCGACCGGTATTCGAACTCGGCTCTCCGATTCCGCAAACAGAGCCGCAATCCATTACTCCGCCGTACTGATACAATTCTTTCATTATGCTATTAAAATTGTACTTGTCTCGCCCTTCGTTAGTTCGCAGGGCCGTTACGCCCTGCCAATAACTTATAAACCATGAACTATTCCGTTTTATAGCGTGGAAAGAGAGGAAAATACAATACTTAGTTTCAATGAGAAAGTAAGATAGACGTGTTTAACATGAAATAAAAAATTGTCAATTTCAGTTTATTTTTATTTGAATCCCCTTAATTAAAATAACGACCAGCATTCATATTTATGATTCTTATTGCAATATTTTGTTAAAATTGTGAAACTTGAGTATTTAACGATGTGATAGGGGAATATCTACGGATATATTATTTTCATAGAACTCACCATGACCTTATTCAATCATTAGGGGAAATTATTATTTTATTTCCTTTGATTTCTGGTGTGTACACATTTCTTTCCGGGTCCCACCCAGAGACCTAAGGTTAGAAATGGCATCATGACATTTTCCACTGACCAATTAGAAAAAAAAAACAAGACAAAAAACAAACAAACAAACACACATATTTTACATAGATTAATCCCTTCGTAAGGTGTTGGCTGCACACGTGAGAACAAGTTTTTGTATTTCTTTAAGGCATGCGCTTCCAAGAATGCCTTCAATGAGTCTATTGGAATCTTTTCCAACAAATCCGAGGGCTCCAACTACAAAAGGGCTTGTTAA
>OZ038501.1:69877846-69902846 GCA_964036315.1 Acanthosepion esculentum
TGATGGCTTGAACATCCCTATTTCTAAATACATTAAAATTCTGAGGTCAGTGTATTTCTTAAGTTTGTAAATGTATTTGACATTGATATTGTTGTTGTTATGGGAACATACCCATAATAATAATGGACTATTCCGGACATTATAAATACTCCGCCTCAAGAGGGAGCAAGGGGATTATTGTAAGAATCTCCTGTCGAACTCTCTGCTTTGGCAGAGAGGAACTCGGACGAGGCTTTGCCACAGGGCAAAGTTTCGTCCGGGGAGGTAGACAGTCCCTGAACCCGTTTATACGTGTTCTAATGGGCATATTTTTGGCCGAGCCTGCGGGCTCGGAGAACCCACATTAAACCAGCCTTGTGCCAAATACGACCCATGTGGGGGGGGGGGGTTAAATATCGGATTATTGTAAGAATATTGGAATAGTGATACTTGTCGAGACAACATAGTCCACTCTAACCAAATCTGATAGTCATTACTAATACTTCCATACCTGTGTTCGAGTTATTCTTCATTGGTTCTACCTTGGACCATCACCGTGGTACAAGGAACTTGGACCATAACAGTTGTCACCAAGAAGTGTCACATCGACGTGGAGGCATTTGTTTTCTTTCTTTTAATTTTTTATCTCAACGACGCTGATATCTGATTCAGTGACCCGAAGAACGCGGTCTGTTTGGATGATAATATCCAATAAGATCTTGACCTGGTAGATTTCGAGCATCCACTGTGGCTTCTTCAAGTTAATGCTCCCTCTTAAAGCACCACTGCAGATGAGGAGTTTGTATTAGGGTCTTGATTTTTGGACAACTACCGATAGTCCTTCTGTCGCGCGTTTCAAGTGGCCTTTTGTCAACCAATCCGGCGACTCTTGTCATAAACTCCTTTGTAAAATCTCTTAAACTGTTAATGAAGCGGCATTGCCTTCAGCACTCTCATTTTTAATCATATCACCCCATGCAAGTCAGTAAAGCCACTAAGACACAAGGGGTTACTGAGTGTGAAAGAATAAGAAAAACCTATCAAAGGGCGAGAACAACAAAAGAGTAATGAAGAGGACAGTAGATAACGATTTATATTTAAATTTTTAAACATTCAAATTTGGCTGGAAAGCATGAAGCCGGAAGAGAATTCCACATGCGAGAAGTGCGATCATTATTTAAATTATTTACATTCGGGCGGATGTCTTCGTTTATGTTAGAATATTGCGGTCGTTGTTCCTTCCGGCTTTCATCAGATGTCTGTCGAGATCAGGATAAACTTTAGAAGAAACTCTTAGCATAAAACTTACGGTTGCATCTAGTCAACTATTCCTCTATTCTTTTACTTTGTACATTTTTTGCGCAAGCGTTGCACAATCTCTAAAGATGTGGGCGGCGTTTTCCAACTGCTTTCCACCCAGCTTACAATTGTCCGAATCCACTTGATGGCTGATATTAGAATTCAGGGCTCCATCACCAATATTCCTTCTGTTGTGCATCTTAAGTCGCCTTTTGCCAACCAATCCCGCCACTCTTTTATCTTAAAGTCCCTTGTAGAATCTCTTAAACTGTCCATTAAATGACAGTGCCAGTCTGGCTTTTAGCTTCTCTTTCAGAATTCCTTTTTTTTAATGATGTCATCTCATGCAAGGCAGTAAAGCCACTAAGACACGAGGGGTTACGGGGTGCGAAAAATAAGCTGAGTTAGCTGGATGTAGCCGAATATTCTATGTTAACACTTTTTTTTTCTCACTTGTGGAACTCCCTTCCGGCTCCACGCTTTCCAGCCAACTTTAATCTGCAAAAGTATAAATGCAGTATCTTTCGCTATCTAGTGTGCTATTTTCTCACTCCACCGATTTTTAATGTTTCTGTTTCAGATTCTTCCACGTCTGGTAACCCCTTGTGTCTTAGTGACTTTACTACATTCCATGGGATAACACCGATTAAAATAAACAAAAAAAGACAAAAATTTTTTTTATTGACCTTGTGCCAGACTAACATTATATACATATCTACAGCCGGTACTGACAATAAACTGAATACCATTATATTTACGCATTCGACAGAAACATTCTTTTTCACTTATTGTACGTAACCGTTTTGTCCAAATGCAATTATTGTCCCAGGTTATGCAAATCTGTTTCGTACGGAATGCATATGGTATAATTTATTTGTATACTGTACTTACATATTGCTTGCATTAAATGCTATTGATGGCGAGAAAAAGAAAGTGACATTACGGCAGTTATACTGTCTGGAGAAAAGAAAAACTCATAAAAGTGTTTAGAAAACGAATGTCTGAATTAATAAAAGTTTTCTCCCTGGAGGCGAATCTGCATCTAACAAATGATAGGACAAAATGTCCGAGCCATAAATTTTCAAAGGCTAACAATACAGAATAAAAATAATAAAATTAAGAAAAAAGATGAAAAGGAAGAAAGAAAGGAAGAAAGAAAGAAGGAATTTGGCTGAAGCAAAAATAACTAAACAGAATATAACGACCACGACGACAGCGACGAAGAAGAGGAAGAAAATGAAGAAGAAGAAATAATTTGGGTGGAAGAAAAACGAGTAATCGGAAAATGAGGATGACAAGGAAGGAGAATAAGAGGAAGACGAAGAATATGGTAAAAGAACAAAGAGTATTTGGTAGAAGAGGAAGAAAAAGAAAAAGAAAAAGAAGTATGGTTAAAAACAAAGAGTAATTGGAATACAAAAAAGAAAAGAAGAAGAAGAAGAAGAAGAATTATGGTTAAAGAACAAAGCGTAATTAGAAGAAGAAGAAGAAGAAGAAGAAGAAGAAGAAGAAGAAGAAGAAGAAGACGAAGAAGAATTATGGTTAAAGAACAGAGAGTAGTTAGAAGAAGAAGAAGAAGAAGAAGAAGAAGAAGAAGAAGAAGAAGAAGAAGAAGAAGGAGAAGAAGAATTATGGTTAAAGAACAGAGTAATTGGAAGAAGAAGAAGATTTATGGTTAAAGAACAAAGAGTAATAATAATATTAAGAAGAAGAAGAAGGAGAAGAGTTATGGTTAAAGAACAAATAGTAATTGGGAAATGAAGATGAAAAAGAAGTAGAAAAAGAAGTAGAGGAAGAATAAAAAGAAAAAAGAAGCATTAGGATAAAAAAGTTGGAAGAAGAAGAAGAAGAAGAAGAAGAAGAAGAAGAAGAAGAAGAAGAAGAAGAAGAAGAAGAAGAAGAAGAAGAAGAATTAGGGTTATACAAGAAAGAGTAATTGGAAAATGAAGAAAAACGGAAAAGAAAATGTTGAATGAAAGAGTATTTAAGTCAGATAAATGTGGAAGGAGATGAAAAGATAAAATGAAGGAGACGAACCCAGAAGCAAATAAGAAAGAATGCTAAATGAATGAGTTTGGAAAAGATATGAATAATAACTGACTGGAAAAGATAACATGATCAATGAGAATAATAAATTCGGGAAGGATGAAGATGAATAAAAGAAGGAACAGCAAGAAATGAAGGACAAATGAAGAAGATGAAGTAGCAGGAAGAAGGAATAATACTACTACTACTAATAATAATAATGGGAAGAAGAAGATGATGGTGAATAGGATGGAGAAGTAGGAAATGAAGAAGATGAGGATAAAGAAGAAGGAAAAGGCAGAGGTGAATAATAATAATAATAATAATAATAATAATAATAATAATAATAATAATAATAATGGGAAGAAGAAGATGAGGGTGAATAGGATGGAAAATTAGAAAATGAAGAAGATGAGGATAGAGAAGAAGGAAAAGGCAGAGGTGAATAATAATAATAATAATAATAATAATAATAATAATGGGAAGAAGAAGATGATGGTGAATAGGATGGAGAAGTAGAAAATGAAGAAGATGAGGATAAAGAAGAAGGAAAAGGCAGAGGTGAATAATAATAATAATAATAATAATAATAATAATAATAATAATAATAATAATAATAATAATGGGAAGAAGAAGATGAGGGTGAATAGTATGGAGAAGTAGAAAATGAAGAAGATGAGGATAAAGAAGAAGGAAAAGGCAGAGGTGAATAATAATAATAATAATAATAATAATAATGGGAAGAAGAAGATGATGGTGAATAGGATGGAGAAGTAGAAAATGAAGAAGATGAGGATAAAGAAGAAGGAAAAGGCAGAGGTGAATAATAATAATAATAATAATAATAATAATAATAATAATAATAATGGGAAGAAGAAGATGAGGGTGAATAGGATGGAAAATTAGAAAATGAAGAAGATGAGGATAGAGAAGAAGGAAAAGGCAGAGGTGAATAATAATAATAATAATAATAATAATAATAATAATGGGAAGAAGAAGATGATGGTGAATAGGATGGAGAAGTAGAAAATGAAGAAGATGAGGATAAAGAAGAAGGAAAAGGCAGAGGTGAATAATAATAATAATAATAATAATAATAATAATAATAATAATAATAATAATGGGAAGAAGAAGATGAGGGTGAATAGTATGGAGAAGTAGAAAATGAAGAAGATGAGGATAGAGAAGAAGGAAAAGGCAGAGGTGAATAATAATAATAATAATAATAATAATAATAATAATGGGAAGAAGAAGATGATGGTGAATAGGATGGAGAAGTAGAAAATGAAGAAGATGAGGATAAAGAAGAAGGAAAAGGCAGAGGTGAATAATAATAATAATAATAATAATAATAATAATAATAATAATAATAATAATGGGAAGAAGAAGATGAGGGTGAATAGGATGGAAAATTAGAAAATGAAGAAGATGAGGATAGAGAAGAAGGAAAAGGCAGAGGTGAATAATAATAATAATAATAATAATAATAATAATAATGGGAAGAAGAAGATGATGGTGAATAGGATGGAGAAGTAGAAAATGAAGAAGATGAGGATAAAGAAGAAGGAAAAGGCAGAGGTGAATAATAATAATAATAATAATAATAATAATAATAATAATAATAATAATACTAATAATAATAATAATAATAATAATGGGAAGAAGAAGGTGATGGTGAATAGGATGGAGAAGTAGGAAATGAAGAAGATGAGGATAAAGAAGAAGGAAAAGGCAGAGGTGAATAATAATAATAATAATAATAATAATAATAATAATAATAATAATAATAATAATAATAATGGGAAGAAGAAGATGAGGGTGAATAGTATGGAGAAGTAGAAAAGGAAGAAGATGAGGATAAAGAAGAAGGAAAAGGCAGAGGTGAATAATAATAATAATAATAATAATAATAATAATAATAATAATAATAATAATAATGGGAAGAAGAAGATGAGGGTGAATAGTATGGAGAAGTAGAAAAGGAAGAAGATGAGGATAAAGAAGAAGGAAAAGGCAGAGGTGAATAATAATAATAATAATAATAATAATAATACTAATAATAATAATAATAATAATAATGGGAAGAAGAAGGTGATGGTGAATAGGATGGAGAAGTAGGAAATGAAGAAGATGAGGATAAAGAAGAAGGAAAAGGCAGAGGTGAATAATAATAATAATAATAATAATAATAATAATAATAATAATAATAATAATAATGGGAAGAAGAAGATGAGGGTGAATAGTATGGAGAAGTAGAAAAGGAAGAAGATGAGGATAAAGAAGAAGGAAAAGGCAGAGGTGAATAATAATAATAATAATAATAATAATAATAATAATAATAATAATAATAATAATAATGGGAAGAAGAAGATGAGGGTGAATAGGATGGAAAATTAGAAAATGAAGAAGATGAGGATAGAGAAGAAGGAAAAGGCAGAGGTGAATAATAATAATAATAATAATAATAATAATAATAATAATAATAATAATAATAATAATAATAAATGCTGTGGCCTCAAATTTGAATTGATCAGTCGTACAGTTAATCTTCGATCTGATCGCACCTAAGTTCACATTCTGTTCACATTTTCATCTGTCCCTTGTGTCTGCCTACATCTTACATCATCGGATATATATTCCCACCCTTCGAGTACCAGCGGGAAAGGTGGGGTTAGAAAAAAAAACTTTTTTTTCATATCATGTTCACTATAAGATATTTTCGATATGATTAATGTTTCATTTAACTTTTACCAAACTCAATTCAAAACTTGATATTAATCCGCTATTCCAGATTCGTTTCACGCATTTACCAAACTCGATTCAAAACTTGATATTAATCCGCTATTCCAGAATCGTTGCACGCATTTACCAAACTTGATTCAAAACTTGATTTTAATCCGCTATTCCAGATTCGTTTCTCGCATTTACGAAACTTGATTCAAAACTTGATATTAATCCGCTATTCCAGATTCGTTTCATGCATTTTCTCTTAGTAGTGTAACACGACCATATGAATATTCCTCTACTGCTCGGTCATGGAAACGCCATGATCATCTGCTTGCTCTGAAAGATGGAAAATTCCACGGGGTAGGAATTATGGAGTTGCATGAAATATGACAGATAATGTTGGAATAAAATGGGAAATATAGTTACAGAAAATAAAGATTGCGTCACTAGTGATGAGCAGATATTCAAATAAAAATTTCTAAGACATCAGTCATCATGTGATAGGGATTTTTAGAATTATACAGGAAATAAGACAAGAACTGTGGGGTTTCATTAAAGACACTGGAAACAGGAATGCTATATTTGTACTATATTTGAGAAATACGAATGCAGAATTATATATGCTTGTTTTATATATTAAAAAAAGAAGCGTTTGATGAAGTATGCAAAAAAAAGAGAGTGTGGTTATGCTAATGACACAAACATTTACCCCTACTTCGATAGTAAGGCTAATCAGTCAGACGATGTCCAAAACGACCTCAAATGCGTTGTTAACTGCGGCAAAAGATGTCTTCTTAATTTTAACGCCTCCAAAATTAAAATTCTCTCCATTAATTATTTGAGAGACCCCTCGCTCCCTTCCATCATATCAAATCCGTGTCTAGGTCAGCTGCAGAGAAATTTGGTTCACTGTGTCGTGCGAGACAAATTTTATATCCAGAATCTATCATACATATCCAACTCAACTCTCCAAGTTTTGGTTCACCACTACTGTGGCCTGGTAGTGAACTCACAACTCTTTGGGTCTACTCACTGGATCTAACCAAAGTCTTTATCCACTGGGCCAGGTGATCTCAAGGACACATGGCCCAGTGGTTAAAGACGTTGGTTAAAGGGAAATAACAGGCATCCGGAAGAGTCATGGCACGTGGAGCTAGAACAATTTACTCCGGTGGACGAAATAAAGAGTTCGGTTCGAAATTCCAGTCATCTGAAGAAGGCCGGAGCGTACAACGACCGAAACGTTGTGAATATAGCAATGAAGATAAGGATAACAGTCCGAATAATGAAAATAATGCAATACTCATAGTACCTCATCTCAGAGATATAGACGGAGAATGCTTTATCTGCATTTTAAATTATTTACTTCACTCATTTCATAATGGGCAATGCGATAATGCGCTGAGATGCCAAGCGATTCTAAACGTGAAAGCGAATAAGAAGACTTTAAAAGGACAATAAAATAACTGACGAAAAATGGCGATTGACATTGTATTTAATTGTTTTAAGAGCGTAGGTGGCAGGGAAGCAGGAAACCGGCGGAAGTGAGTTACGTTTTGGTATATGTATAACTGGCCACTCGTATTCGAGAATATCCGTCTGCTAGGCCGGCTATCCAATCCCAATTGCAGACGCTTGTTCAGGCGCATTTGTGTTTATTCAACACCGACAGAGCCCACCCGTGGTTTATACTGCAACTATGCTAAGCAGACCTTAGTTGCAGTTTCTGGGGGAAGATCGTGTTATCTAGCGTGATCAACAATTTGAACAAGGCCAGCTCGTTCAAGCCTTCGGCCACGATGACTTGTGACTTCGTGCTAGCGCAGCTATCGAAGGCCCCCGATATGTCCGTCTACCAAATTTAACTCAACCCGCTTGGGTCAACCCGTAGTATGGTTTTCAGACACTTTCAAAAGATGCCGCACGCTGGGACCGACTGCTCCAGATCGATATCCGGAAGTCATCCTCCTAACATGGTGAGATTTGAACCCGGGTCTCATGGTCAGGATGTGAACGTTCAAACCACTCGGTCACGTGCACGTTTTGGTATATCAACATTAACATAATGAGACCTAGTTGCCAATTGAGTACTGCACTTAAATCCATGCTATCGACGTACCAAGGGGGAGAGCTCGTTAGAATAACTGCCATGAAAATATTTATGGAAAAGGCAGAGGGAAGCCATGTCACTGCGGTGTGAAAGTGGCAGATTTCAAAATTCCAGGTCAGACCATTCTTTGGATTTTGTCGAGAATCTTGAGTATATATAGCAGGAACACGAGACCAGATGATACAACAACATTCGAGTATTAGATTTCTAAATGTACGAGACAGATTCTGACGAGAAAAATTGTCTGACACAACACAGGGACTAATTTTCTTAGCAGCTAACTGCAGCAATTGACTCGGTCCAATCATTCAACTTCATGTCATTTGAAAACGAGAAGCCAAGAAAGCAGAATGAGTTATTCCCCTTTAGATTAAACATCGGCCATATTGATGGAAGGCAAAAAATGGTTGCCAATGATGAGTGAAAGACATGTTTTAAAATGCTATCCAATGTCGTGAAATATATTATATTGTCTGTGGGTTGATTCTATTATACCGGCTGTAATAGCAAAATTGTCCAAATCATGTAATAAACAAAATTGCTCACTTGTTAGATTAAGTTTGAAAAGTTGTATCTTAGAAATGATTAAAGATATTTTACTGGAATTCTCCGAAGATTTTATAACACTATTGGACTATACTTTCAGCAATAAGTATAATTACTCCCCAAGCTTAGAAGAAAATTAGATCATGACATTAGATGAATTAGATCATGACATGTTTATCATTAATTAATCATAGCTAAGGATCGGAAACTCATGAAGGATTGAAATAATGTTTAAATATATATATATATATATATATATATATATATATATATATATATATATATATTATTCCAGGATCAATTTCCAACTTATTCAAGAAGTTCTTCCCCATCTCTAACCTTCTAACTTTCTGTCCTTAAAAACAAGGTGCCTTAGAGTTTTCACGCGTGATTTTTTTTCACTGTTCTTTCGACTGTCATAGCGGAAATTCCTCTGCCACGTGCCAAATGTCTTATGTCTTTTACTTGATCTCTTTAGCTTTAAATTGAAATCATGATCCCTCTTGCTGCTGTGACCTATTAGTCCAGTTTTCCTATCTACTGCTCTCTCTCTCTCTCTTTTTTAAACGTATTCACCGTTCTCTTGATGGTTCTTGAATGGACTCTGAAGATGGAAGCCAGAGTATGAATATTGGTACCATTACTGAAGGCCTGAATGATCTTTTTCCTCTCACCATTGCTCAGTTGCGAAGACATTGGGACTGGCATAAAACGATTTTAACCTGTTCTCTTTCTAGCTGAATAACTCAAAGTGTTTTTCAGTGATTCTAACGACAAATGCTGTCAAGAAAGGTGAAAGTCTTATTTGAAATATTCGAAAAAAGAAACTCAGTTAATTTAGTGTTTTTTTTTTTAGATGTTAAACATTTTGTAGGGTGGACAATTATCCCATGCTGTTACACGATTTGGATAATTTTTCTCTTGCACGCTGTTTACAAATAATGGAAGAACTAATAATAAAAAAAGGCTTAAAAATATTAACCAAGAACAAGGCCGCAATGTGCTAACCGTGTTCGGAAAATAAAACATCTCTATAACACACTAAATCATACACATATCGAACACACTCAATTAAACAGAAAAAATAAAATCATCCTAGAAGTATAGCTGAAAGCGCTCGGAACTATAAAATATTTGGACAGTTTCTACACACTCTGTGTCCCAAAAAAGAAAGTTCTTGTGCGCACACAAGAAAAAATAAATAAAAAGCTTAACTGTAGTACCTTGTCTGTCGTTTTTAATGAAACATGCATAAATGAAGGATTGCTGCCTAAATATACAATATATATATATATATATATATATATATATATATATATATATATATATATATATATATATATATATATATATATATATATATAACTCAAAGGGTTTTTCAGTGATGTAAATCATATGCACAGGAGAACCTCATAATGAGTTATGGTTAATCCAGTTGATATCATAAGCCGTTTTTACATTAGAACGTCCACATCGTAGTCAGGTGGTGGAGTGGTTATAAAGTTTGTGTTCAGATCATGAGACTTGGGTTCGAATCTCACCATAGTCTATAAATTAAAGGAAGTGGCTTTTTGATAATATCGTATGAGGAGACTATTCCGGGGTCTGGCCCCTTTGGTTTGAAAACCATACATTTGATCTAAGTCTTGTGAGTAAAAATGCACTGACCATCGTAGAATCCAACGAAAGAGAGTTGTCAGACAATTTGTGACCCTATCTTGCCCGATTACTAATTAGACTAGCTCGGTGATAGCAGGCATTTTTAGAACTATAATAAGTATGCAGGTAACGTAACGATTATATCCGCGGGAAATGGACACAGCGATCTGAGTTCAAAGATTCGTAGATTCTCTGTGCGTTCCCTTTCACACAAATACACTTGTTCAAAGCTTGATTCTGCCAGACTATGCGCTCTTTTCCAGAAAATGTAAAAGAAGGTCCTCTCAGTATAGTTGTAGTTTAAACTACAAGTTGTCTCTGTGGGCTTTAAAAATGCGAAAATGTACCTGAGAAAGCCTCTGCAAAAGGAATTAGCTAGGCATTCTAGCAGATCGGCATACATTAAAATGAGCAGCCAGACAATGCATTAGAAATACTCATCAAATTCTCGGAGTTTTTGATCTCGTGTCGTTCTAAGATCATCTTTGTAAATATTAGTAATTTAGGCTGGAATCCTAGGCAAGCAAGCGAATATGTGGAACGAAGACAGAAATAAACACCAAAGCAGTCAGTTATCAAATGACAAAAAAAGAAGGTTTTTGCGTGGCAGGATTCGCGCATCCTTTTGGTTAATAAATTAATCGTTTCAAAATAAATTTCAAATTTTCTCACCAAACAAAAAATCTACCGACAATAAAAAAAAAAACCATGCTTCGTAATCCATTTAAAGAATATTTAATTGAAGTCTCTGTACGGACAAATCTAGTAAGTGTAAGAAGTGCCAACATACGACGCGCACGACTTAAAATTAAGTCCCCTTACTCATTCATATTCCTCACTGTGCTACATGATACTTACACTCTTCCTCAATAAGTTACGTGACATTTGCACCCTTCCTCATCCAGCTAAGTAACATTTACACTCTTCCGCACCAAGCTACGTGACACTTACACTCTTCCTCAATAAGTTACGTGACATTTACACTATTCCTCATCAAGCTAAGTAACATTTACACTCTTCCGCACCAAACTACGTGACACTTACTATTACCCACTCACTTTCTCACTTGCCTCTTTTTTTTTACACATACACGGGAAGAACTTAAAAAAAGCTACAAACAAGGAACTTTAGCAAAAGAAATTTAATACTCGTACACGCTGTGAAAAAAATTGGTGGTGAAAATAAAAGAATATTTAATATTTTCATATTTGAAATCCTTCCGCATTTTTTTCTTAGTTGGGGGTTGATTCAAATCTGCGAAATGTATCGCAGATAACAACAGTGGTGCGATTTGTCTTCGCTCTTGATCCTTTGAATAATAGGTATGCCTTGCTGTGCAGAAATGATTTAAAAGTTTGTCATACGGACGATGCCTAAATTTAACCCAGACTTGAGCATGAGGTCTCATGGCAGTATTAAGTTGAGGTGAGTCGATTACATTCACAAGATTAGAATGTAACTGGGGACGCGTTTTTTCCAACAGACAATCCTTTTATGACACGGCCAGTGGGAACTTCATACCAACAGCGGGATTGTGTTTTCCTCTACGTTGTCTTTATAACTCAGGACATTAGCAATAAGCGAACTTGCACTAACCTTAGCAGAATCCATCGACAGAGAGTCGCCAGACAATTCGGAACCATATCTTGCCCGATTACTAATTAGACTAGTTCGGTAACGTCCAGCCAACATCAGCTATTTTATTAAATGTAATAAAAGCAGAGGAGTGTGCAGTTAGTGTGACGGAATTGGACTCGGCGATCGGAGTTCAAATTCCTAGCTAATACGTTGCATTCACTTTTGCACAAATGTCCCTGGGATTATCGCCTTTCTTATGGTTAACTGATTAAAGAAATAATCCAAATAAGCGCGAGCGCTATAATATCGCTTGAAGCCATGAAAGTACCGGATTAAAAATAAATCCATTAAGTCTTTAGAAAGTACTTTATTTACTCTTCGAATACGAAACTAAGCACGCGGGGGCTTTTGAGAACAAATATGTTACAGGATGATGTATCTTTTTCTTAAAATGGGAAACTAGAGACTTACTGTGCCAAACGGTAAAGAACACAAGATAAACGGTTGTTTCTCGTAGAAAAGGGAACGCAGGTTTTATTCGTGCCTGAGAGCACATTACCTTTATTAGGACTTCTTGAGTTCGTAGGCCGATAGGGGTAATAGACACTGTTTAAAGAAAAACAATTGGGTCGTTTATTTTAAATACGAATATAACGTTTGCAGTAGCAAAAACGTCGGATTATAAATATATCCATTAATATATATACATATATACATTATGAAATGAACAAAGACCGATAATTATTTTAAAGACAGTTTTATACATTCTTTTCATAGATACAAATATTTAAGTAAATACAGTATTAAACAACATTTACCGGCCTGAATGTCCGAGAAATTTTCATAGAATCGAACCTGTATCCTATACGTAACCGTCAAATAGCCTGATATACCTTTAACTTATTTGGCCACAGAGGAGCGTTCGGTTAGCCAGGTCGATTTTACTGTTTTTAAACTACAATCTTCCATGATTCTCTCACGTATCCAAATGTAAACAAATGACGTCACACATTATGAAATGGATAATGTCCGACAATTATTTTTAAGACATTTTTATGTTTATACATTCTTTTTATAGATACAAATATTTAAGTAAATGCTCTGTAGTTTAAAGACAGTAAAATCGACCTTTCTAACCAACCCTTCCTCTGTGGCCAAACCGGAATTAAAGAGGCCTTTATTACACTGACATGAATAGTATGCATATATATATATATATATATATATATATATATATATATATATATATATATATATATATATATATATGAATATGAATATGAATATGAATAAAAAGAGACAAGAAGAAAAAACTATTCTTACACCGGAGCGTTTCTTCTTCTGATGGAGTTTATCAAGGCAATGATAAATTTCCCCAGCAGACGAAACGCATCAGTTGAGAATAGTTTTTCCTTTCGTATCTTATTATTTATTTTGTTCCCTCTACAGATACACTCTTAGAATATTTACAGAAATACATACACACACACACACACACACGCACACACACAAACATATATATATATATATATATATATATATATATATATATATATACGAGACAGTGGTGCATTGTGGGTATTCTATTTTGGCGGTTATTTTACCGGAGGTCGTTTATTTGTTTATTTATTTATTTGGGTTAAATTATTTTGCTTGTATATATAAATAGTCGAGAAAAATAATAGCACTACTTGCCTGACGATTGCACTAGCATGAAACAGACTGTCGCCTCTAAGTGTTGACTTCTATGTTCACTTTTATATTTACATACGCTCTACCTCTGATATTGGACACTTTATCCCATAAATTTATCTTAAGAATATATTTCTTCATATATATATATATATATATGTGTGTGTGTGTGTATACATATATACATATATATATATATATATATATATATATATATAAATATATATATATATATATATATATATATATATATATATATATATAGAGAGAGAGAGAGAGAGAGAGAGAGATATGGGTTTGATAAAAATATACATATACGCAAATATACTTGCAGGTACATGTATAATTGTTTATCAGGTGTTATAAATGCAGTGCACAATGTTATGTAACAGAGCTATTAAATATATATTAGTTAATATTCATAATACCCAACGTTGATAGCACGACTCGGATTTTCATGCGAACTTGCAATTTTCAGGTGCTGAATTCAGCTGAAGATTGCAAGTTCGCATGAAACTCCGAGTCGTGCTATCGACGTTGGGTATTATGTATATTCACTAATATATATATATATATATATATATATATATATATATATATATATATATATATATATATATATTCTCGGTAGTGGATGCGCGGTGCTGATGAGTCCCAAACATAGGACGAAACGGCCGTCCAGTGCTTTTTGCATTCTGTTGAGGTTTCAGACTCGATGAATCACTTAATTATATTTATCAAATCCTCCTAATATATATATATATATATATTTCTTGTCTAAAGTAACTAATAGCAACGGCGAGAATCGAAACATAAACAATAATATTAATATTTTTTATAAAAATCAAATGAACGATAACTACAAACAGGATGAATGCCGAATGAATAACATTATAAAAAAAATACATAGCACCAGTTGATAATAGCAAAAAAATTAGATTAATTATTTATTATAAAAAATTTAAAACTTGTAACCTTATAGTTAAAAATAATAATTCACCTCCTACAACAAAATTAAATAGAGCAAATATTATTTACGAATTCAAATGTCCATTAAGAAATTGTATTCCTCAAGAATCAACTTTCGTAAATAATTATATAGGCCACACTACAAATCGTTTAACACGCAGATTAACCCTACACCTTTCTGACAATAGCTCAATTAGATCTCATTTAAATATTCATGGAGACCTACCGGACACTATTCGGAATATACTTGTCGACAACACTAATATAATAGCATCATCCACTTGCAAAAAAAGGCTAAAAATAATGGAAGCCTTACTTATAAAATTAAACAAACCAACCCTTAATAATATTAACTTTGAACATGGACATAATATCTTGACCGTGTTTTGAAACAAAAAAAAATGAATCACTTTATAAAACATACACAAACTATTTCTAATTCTAACAGTTGAAATATAATCCTTGATAATGGCTAAAAGTATAGCCGAAAGCGCTCGGAAAAGAACATTCGGACAATTTTTGTATAATTTATCCTCTGAAAAGAAAAACTTTATTAGATCGCACGAGAAATTATATAAAAAACTAAATAAAAGCACCTTGTCAGTCGTTTTTAATGAAATGTGCTTGAAAGAAGGATTGCTGCCTAAATACACACAATATATATATATATATATATATATATATATATATATATATATATATATATATATATATATATATGTATAAATTTCAGGTAGAGTATATCTGTAAAAGCTCAATGTGTATAAACCCATAAAGAAAAACTTAACTTAGCTGATGCTTTTCATACTCTGAGGTACTGTATCAATGCAAACATGCCTTGATAAAATAATTTTTACTTTTCTCTTTTTTCATATATATATATATATATATATATATATATATATAACTGTATATATATATATATAACTATATATATATATATATATATATATATATATATATATATATATATATATATATATATATATATATATATATATAACTGTATATATATATGCAGTTCAACCTCAATGACATGAATTTATTTTGAAGAATTTTGGTAAAATTGTAAACGATTGATTTAAACGGCAAAACAAAGCCTGGATTAAATTTTTTAGGTAGTTTCAACCTGTTATAAAATCTCCAGTATGCAGTTGTTATGTAAAACCAAATAATCTCATTTTACTTCGATCATAAGGCCCGGATAATGCTTTTGAACACATATCTTCCCGGTTCTCAAAATATACATATCTATTATGTGTTCAAAGGCACTATTCAGGCTTTGTTTGATCAGGAGATCGACGTGGCCGAGTGGTCTCAGCCAACTCGGATTCAATGACAATGTAATAAAATTACCAACGATTGCTCAACACCTATAACAGAACAAATAAAACCATATATGATAAGCATATACATCTTAATAATAGTGACCCTTATTCTCAATAACAGCCAGTAATCTATTATCTTATTGATTTTTCAGCAGGTTCAATTTCCGACATGGTGGTTTAATTGCTTCCCATGGGTCTACTTTGTTGTCAATATTGTCTGTCCCCTTCATATGATTTCATCTTTACAATTGACCATAGATTATCGATCGTATTCACATCGGGACATGAGGGTGACCATTCCATTATCTTCTCAGCTGCAAACCTTTTACGCTACGAAAATTGACTTAGATACACGACAAGGTGCATTGTTGTGTATAAATACACACTTCACTTTGAAACTGCGGAGCTGGGATTTGTATCATTCAAAGAAAGTCTGGTTCATGAAATTACAACACTTAGCACTGTTCAGTTTAAATCCTTCATCGACTTTCAATGGTTCCATAATGGTTTGGTCGACAATTACAGCACATATCTCCACACTGCCGCCTCCTTGCTGCTTTATTGTAGCCACCGACATATCTGCATCTGATAAAAGCCATCATTTGGCTCATCCACGGGCTTCAATCGCTGTCACTCTAAATTCGTCCGTGAATATTTTTATTTTAAAAAAGTCAATTTTTATGCATATCTTGGTCCAGTTTTGAGGCTTTAAAATATTTGCTTCACTGAGAGTTGTTTGCTTAACAGATTTCCTGACAGAGGCCAAATTGCGAAGTATTCTGTACCTTGCTCCCACCCACCAATTCTAACCCTTTCACAAAGACATGAGCACTCGTCAGAAGTCGTTGTTTCGCTGTATCTCGCGTTAGCTTTCGTTCCTCTTGAGGACACAAATTCTTAAAGCCCTTTCCTTTGTTTCTAGTCCTCAGCTCCGTTATACGTTCAACAGCCCTCTATCTTCGATGATCCCAGCGAAGCTCCTTTGATATCACCAATGCGGACAATCTCTAACTCAGTAACTTTGTTATTTCCTGCTTCTCAGCATTTGTTTAATCCTTTCCATGACTCATGTTTCAACTTATATTACGGAAGAAAGAAAAATAGTTATTATTAAATTTCAGAGGCCTTAAACTAATATTAGTATAATCCGTATAACAACTTCAGAATGCACATTTTATAATAAATCCATTAACTTTAATAAAACATGTTGAGAATACCTAAAGATTTAACTGAAACTTTGTTTTGACGTCTTAATTGGTCGTTCAAAATTTGCCAAAAGATTTTCAATGCAAATTCGAATTATTGAGATTTATGTGGTTTGCATAATAGTCTGCGTGTTAAACAATTTGTAGTGTGGCCTATATAATTATTTACGAAAGTTGATTCTTGAGGAATACAATTAAATGCTCGTTAAGGAATTGTATTCCTCAAGAATCAACTTTCGTAAATAACTATTACATTATTATAATTACAACTTGTTTAACACGCAGACTAACTCTACACCTTTCTGACAATAGCTCAATTAGATCTCATTTAAATATTCATGGCGACCTACCGGACACTATTCGGAACATACTTGTCGACAACACTAATATAATAGCATCATCCACATGCAAAAAAAGGCTAAAAAGAATGGAAGCCTTATTAATAAAAACAAACAAACCAACACTTAATAATATTAACTTTGAACACGGACATAATATCTTGACCGTGTTTTGAAACAAAAAAATGAAACATTTTATAAAACATACATATAACAAACTATTTCTAATTCTAACAGTTGAAATATAATCCTTGAAAATGGCTAAATGTATCGCCGAAAGCGCTCGGATAAAAAAAAAACAACATTCGGACAGTTTTTATATAATTTATCATCTGAAAAGAAAAACATTAGATCGCACGAGAAATTAAATAAAAAACTAAATAAAAGCACCTTGTCAGTTGTTTTTAATGAAATGTGCATATATATATATATATATATATATATATATATATATATATATATTACATGAATCATTCATACAAAAAACAAAAGTATTCTCCTCTTACCATATTAGTATAAAAACGCACAATCTTAAAACTTAAAAATTCAACCTCAGCGTTGCGACCGCACGATCCATAATGTCTTACAATAAAAAATAACACATTTCTAAAGACATCTTTCGGATTACACATATTCTTTCGTTGTCCTGTTATTACCTGGATGTAAAAAGCAAATATATTTTCATACCTGATGATATCTGTATGCACAGATGAAAGCTTGTAAAAAAAAAAGACCTTATGCTACTGGAATTTATAAACAGGGATCATAACATTCATTTACAGGTTAGGGGTTAATGTCAATTATTAAATTTTTTTGCGAAGATGTATTCTTGCCATTTATATCATTAACTTCACTATCTGCTTTTTGTATGAATGATTCATGTAATGTGAATTGAACTGCACCACATACTTGATATATATATATATATATATATATATATATATATATATATATATATATATATATATATATATATATAATATCTGGATAAAATGAATGAAACAAAATTGGGTGTTTTTTTTATGAAAGTATTTATTTCTGTGTTTTTGTATATATTTATGTATTTAATATTTCAGACCACCTAGGTCTTTCCTCAGAAATCAAATGAGAAAATGTCAAGACCTAGGTGGTCTGAAATATTAAATAAATAAATATATGCAAAAACACAGAAATAAATACTTTCATAAAAAAAACACCCAATTTTGTTTCATTCATTTTATCCAGATATTATATACATATCAAGAAAGTATACGTGGCCTCTCATTATGCTATATATATATATATATATATATATATATAGACAATATTAGCGGTGAATATACACATACATATGCAATTATATATGCACATACATATATGTATAAAAATAATTCCAAGAGGATATGATCCAGGTAGAACTCGATGTCCAGGACAGAGTAAGGATATAATAAAAAGACTTAAACACTAATATATTAGTGTTTAAGTCTTATTATATATATATATATATATATATATATATATATATATATATATATATATATATATATATATATATGTGGAGCCTTAACGTGGTCTGTTTTTATTTTTATTGAAATTATTAGCTCTGATTTACATTGAACTCTCTGGATTTTATCCTCCTTGTGTCTACCCATACGGATTACCTAGGTTTTCGTAAACTATATATATATATATATATATATATATATATATATATGTCATTCGCATACAGTACTGTCATGCTATAGGTGTGCGACTAGAAGTCCGAAAGCGTCAAGCAAGTCGGAGTTTCTACCCCGATGCCATTACTTATGGGTAGAAACGCTGGGCAGACAAAAACTGCTAATTCTAGCGTATTGTTTTTACTCATGTAAAGAAACGCCAGTCAGCCAAAGAGTCCTTATTCATTTTACCGAAAAGCTTTGCGTTTTAGCGTAGGCGGCTGCTATTCGTAAAATTAAGCTGTCTCTCTCTCTCTCATATATATATATATATATATATATATATATATATATATATATATATATATATATATATATATATATATATATGTATGTGTGTGTTCCAAGTATAGAATTGGTGTATACGGAATAAATTCCAATAACCCCAAAGTACTATTCTTAAAAGAGTCCTCAATACAGAATATGTTTCCTCAGTTCCTTTAAATAAGTCTATAAGATTTTAAACTTAGATCAAATTTAAAATTGGTAATTTTTAATTTTCAATTTTATAGTAAAATTTAATATTAATTAGTTAGAATGATTTCTATTTTAGTCTAACCCTAACATTAAGGCATTAATTATTATAACCAAGGTCGTTATCAAGGTATTTTTTAATTATCATATACTTGTATTTTGATTGGTCATTGTAGCTTATGTAACAGCGTTTCCCCTATCGAGGGGGGTTTGCTCAATTTGAAACTTTTAAAATGTTTTATTCTGCATTCAACACCATTACTTGATAAGACACCGGAAGTGTTGAAACAAAATGGCTATTTTTGTAGTGATTTCATAACATGTTTATGTTATAATTTTCCAATAGATTTTATATATATATATATATATATATATATATATATATATATATATATGTATGTATGTATGTATGTATGTATTAGGCCATCCCATAAGTTCTGTCCGAATTTTAACTTTTTGTTAAAATGAACGAAATTTAAAGAGTATTTTATAATGTCTAATGGAGCTGAACATTATTTTTATGTTTAGATGCATTTAAACCGATCAAATTTTATTTCAGAGAACAATAAAATTAAATTTTGTTTGATTAAAACCCAAGAAGCATTTTAAGCACATAATGCTTCATGAGTTCAAGAAAGGAAACTCAGCAGCCGAAGCGGCTAGAAACATTCACTCAGTTTATGGAGAGGAATGTGTGAATGAAAGAACTTGCAGAAAATGGTTTGCAAAATTCAGAGGTGGAGATTTCATCCTTGAAGATGAAGATAAAACCGGACGTCCATTTGAGTTTGATGAAAAGCTTCTTGAAGCAGTCCTTGAAGAAAATCCTGCTTTATCAGTTGAGGAATTGGCAGTGGTTCTCAGTTCAAACCAAACAACTGTTCATCGTCATCTGCAACAACTTGGAAAAGTTCCTAAACTTGGATAATGGGTGCCTCATGAATTGTCTGAAAACAACCTCAAATCCCGAGTTGACATCTGCTCTTCTCTCCATTCTCGCCAACTTGTTTCAGATTTTTTGGTTAGACTTGTGACTGGCGACGAAAAATGGATCTTTTATCGAAATGTTAAGCGTCGTAGACAGTGGCTTGGTAAAGGGGAAGGACTCCAGCCACAGCCGAGAAGGGAACTTCATGGGCAAAAGGTTCTTCTTTCAATCTGGTGGGATTGCCAAGGAATAATCCACTTTGAATTCTTACCACCTAATGCAACAATTATAACTCAAATATACTGTCAGCAATTAGAGCGTTTGAAGCAAGCTTTGAGGAAAGAAAGACCTGCTCTAGTGAATCGAAAACGGGTGATGTTTCATCAGGACAATGCGCGACCACACACAACAAGAATCACGTCAAAAAAGATCGAAGAACTTGGTTGGGAGAAAATTCCTCATCCACATGGAGCTGAACATTATTTTTATGTTTAGATGCATTTAAACCGATCAAATTTTATTTCAGAGAACAATAAAATTAAATCTTGGTCCTTCAGACTACCATTTGTTTCATAGCTTACAGAATCATTTGGAAAAAACAGCTTTTGTAACACAGGAAGAGGTTAAAACTGACATTTGTGAGTTCTTCGAATCAAAGCCAAAAGAATTTTACAGTAATGGAATTAGTAAGCTTGTTAATAGATGGAAGGACATTATTAGATAATCAGGGAAAATACATTGTTGATTGAATCTGTAATTAAATGTAACATTTGGTCACTTGTTTCAAAACTCAAAATTCGGACAGAACTTATGGGATGACCTGATATATATATATATATATATATATATATATATATATATATATATATATATATATATATATATATATTACCACCCCTCCTGCCCCTAATTACCTCCGGTGCAGCATTAATAAATTTAAGTCCTTTTGGTGTTGTATGTAATGTTTTCGTTGAGTTAACCACCTGACGAGACCTTGGCGGTCGAAACCGCGGTAGTGTTCCATTCAGTGTTTTACTATATATATATATATATATATATATATATATATATATATATATATATATATATATATATCATTAGGTGATATATATATATATATATATATATATATATATATATATATATATATATATATATATATATAACGAGAGGCACACAGAGAAGTGACGTTAGGTTAGGTTGGTTAATATATGGTTAACATATCTGTCAAAGATCATAGGAAAAAACTCATATAATTGACTAATAGAAAAAGGATGGCAGCCGTCCGGTTTACAGTCGCGTCAGAAAGTCAGACTTAAGGCCTCATTACGCAAAAATAAAACAGTTTGACGTTATCCCGTTTACATTGGTGCCAGAAATGTCGGCGTGGGTCCGGTTTTTCACTAAGATCAGAAAGGTAGACAGAAGTCGAAGCCTGCAAGCAACCACCCGGAAAGAACACCCTATTGTGCGGATTTCTTTGCAGGCGATGCCCTGGTTGTATTCATAGGTCCTTCGTCAGGGCAAACAGACATAGAGAGATACTGAATTGTTGATTGCGAGCTATATCTGAATAGAATGAATACGATAGAAATAATCAGAATATGGACTGACGAGGACAGACAGAGTGATAGATAGATAGATAGATAGATAGATAGATAGATAGATAGATAATGAACATACTGAGATAGATAGATAGATAGATAGATAGATAGATATAAACAAACCGCGATAGATAGATAGATAGATAGATAGATAATGAACATACTGATATATATATATATATATATATATATATATATATATATATATATATATATATATAGAGAGAGAGAGAGAGAGAGATAGATAGATAGATAGATAGATAGATATAAACAAACCGCGATAGATAGATAGATAGGTAGATAGATAAATAGATAGATGAAAAAAGCGATAATGATAAATAGATACAGATACGAAAACAGATAAATAGGTATGTAGGTAGATATATAGTCATATACAAAAATGAAAAGAGATAGATAGGTACGTAGGTCCTACTCTGTTCCTCATATTTATAAACGACCTTCCTGACGCCATAGACTCCCAAGTAGGTATCTACGCTGACGACACTACTATTTACTCCTGCCTCAAGCACAAATCTAGTGAGGCGGACAAAATTAACCTGGCAGCTCATATTGAAAAGGACCTCCAATCGGTTGTGGACTGGGGAGAGAAATGGATGGTCAACTTTAACGCCTCTAAAACAAAACTGCTCTCCATTAACCACCACAAGGACCCATCCCTGCATCCCATCAGAATGTCTGAGGACCAACTTCTCGAGAGCTCCTCTCTGCGGCTGCTCGGTCTCACGCTGTCCGCTGATCTGAGATGGAACAAATACATCGAGTCAGTTGCATCATCCACCGCAAGAAAAGTTGGTTCCCTGTGCCGAGCTAGGAAATTCTTCTCCCCGGAATCGATCCTCCAAGTCTATAAGTCTACCATTCGCCCTTGCATGGAGTATTGCTGCCATTTATGGTCTGGGGCCCCTGCGTGTTGACTCAGGGTTCTTGATAAGATCCAGAGACGGATATGCAATGTGATTGGCCCTGATCTGTCATCTCGTCTGCAGTCGCTCTCTCACAGACGCGATGTTGCATCGCTCTGCCTTTTCTACAAGTACTTCCACGGTAATTGCTCCGAGGAGTTGCTTTCGCTTGTCCCTAAGCCTCATGAATTTAAACGTCCTACGAGGCTGGCATCCCGTTCCCACCCCTTCACCGTTGAACTGTTAGATGTAGACGTCTTTTCTACTCCAATAGCTTCATGTCTCGCACATCTCGCCTATGGAACTCCCTTCCCTATTACTGTTTCCCTGACAAATACAATCTCCAACGGTTTAAGTGTAGCGTCAATCGTCATCTCGAGTTGCCTTGATCTATCCACTTCCCTTCATCTTTCATTCCTATCTGCTCTCGCTCTATATCTTCTGTAACCCCACTGCCTTGATCGACCCTCCGTCCTTCTCTTTCTCCACATCCCTTCCTTTACCACTCCTATCTGCTCTTCCTCCAACCCTTCTATAACCCCATGCGTGATAGTGGCCACCAGCCTTGCTTGGGGTGATACGCTTAAAAAAAAAATATATATATATATATATATATGGATATATACAGTTATAAACAGAGATAAACAGACAGACAGACAGACAGACACACACACACACACACACACACACACACACACATATATAGATAGATAGATAGATAGATAGACAGATAGATAGATAGATAGAGAGATAGATAGATTCTGAGCTAGACAGATATACATGAAGACATAAATTTATAGATAGATAGATGAAAGGAGATGGATAGATAAATATGCAAGTAAATACATATATAGACATATGCAGATATGACGAGTTAGGGCGCCACGGCGTGGTGAAATGGTTAGCAAGCTTGTCTGGCTAGAACAATTACGTCTGAATAATGAGTTCGATCCTCACTGGGTGCTCCATACTTTCGCTCTTGTGCCACATCAAAGCAGCACTTAGAAATTCTCTATGCAGATATGAAGAGTTAGTCATATATATATAGATATATATATATATATATATATATAGAGAGAGAGAGAGAGAGGCAGGCATATGAAGATATCACATAGATTTGATAAGAGTGATATAGGTTGAATGACCAATCGACAGAATAAGTTAGATGCCACTTTGATTGACTCATATATATATATATATATATATATATATATATATATATATATATATATATTTCTTTGCCAGAATATTGATAGCTGGATAGATTCATTGAAAACTGGATAAAAGATTGAAAGCTGAAGACGTAGATAAACACAAGTTGACAGACAGACAGACTCGCTTGTCTGAATCTCTTGTGAAGGAAGCCCATACAGTTCCTGCGCTACTAGTGCGACCAAAGTCTGCCAATCTTCACGTATCAGTTCATCTGTGTCATGGAATTCGAGACGCTTACCTATTAGTCAAATTCGGTATGATGGCACCTGGTCACGTGTGTCCGTGCACGTGACGTCGCACGCATATCAACTGATTTGCGCACGCGCGGGTCAGGATGTCTGCGGGACAAAGAGAATGGGAATTCAGATCGAGGCGAAAGGAGAAAAGGAAAGGAAGATAAAAAAAAAACGAGAGGGGAGGGAAAGTTATAAGACTGAGATAGTGAGAGGAAAGAACAGCGATTGATAAAGAGAGAGAGAGTGGGGGGATAAATGGGCGAAGAGTAAGTTGCGCTGTTAGCGAAGGACAAATAGAGATGGTGAGTTATTAAGGTAAAGAGGGAAACAGAAAGAGAAAATACGTGAGAAGGTGTTAGTTAAAAATCACGTAGGCGAGAGGGGGGGATAAAAAGAGACAGGGAGGGAAAGGAAACACACAGAGAGGGAGATAGAAAGAGAGAGTGGAAATGTTAAAAACAAACATAT
>OZ038501.1:69910346-69952846 GCA_964036315.1 Acanthosepion esculentum
GCTCTAGGCATGGTGACCATCAGACGACACTTACGACAAAAAGGCATGGTAAATAAAAAGCGCAAACAAATTCCTCGGCTGCTTCCACGTCACAAAGTGAACAGTTTATGGTTTGGTCGTGAATACCAAACATGGGACATTGAGAAGTGGAAGAAAGTCCTGTTTTCCGATGAGAAAAAATTCAATCTAGATGGTCCTGATGGCTTCCAACGATATTAGCATAACAAAAACATGCCTCCTGAAATTTTCTCCAAACGTCATAGTGGTGGAGAGTTCCTAATGGAATGGCGTGCCTTTTCTTACAGAGGGACGATGGAGCTCCAGGTGGTGCAGGGTCGTCAGACAGCGGCTGTTTATGTTAGCATGCTACAAAAAGCATCGTTGGTGACGGAGGGTCATCGTTTGTGTGGGGATGGATGGTTATTCCAACAGGATAATGCTGCAATCCATGCTGCATGCCGGGTCTTGACCTTTCTACAAGAATATGGAGTCCATCTCTTTAGACATCCTGCATGCTCACCGGACTTGAACCCAATTGAAAATGTTTGGGGATCGATGGCAAGAGATTTTTATGAAAATGGAAAACAATATTCAACAAAAAATGAAATTCGTGAAGCTGTCTTCAGAAGCTGGAGCAATAATCCTCGCAGCTTAATGGAAACATTAATTTCTAGCATGCCCCAGAGAATTTTTGAAGTCATCAAAACCAGTGGAGGTTTTCATTTCATTATGAAATTTGGTTGTTGAATGTTTTCGTATACTTTTCGTACAATTTTGTAGAATTTTTGTTTCTGGTCTTAAAAGTTTGATCAAGTTTTTTACTACGTTAATAAAAAAAACACATCAAAAACCGAAAAGAAAAATTACATATATATAATGAAACATGAAAATAAAAACAAGTAAAATAAATTAACACAAATAAATAAATAAGCCACTCCCGACAAAATAACCGCCAAAATGGATTACCCACAATAAACCACTGACCCATATATATAAGTAGTCGAGTAAAAATCCAACATTCGTGGCCTGACGATTGCGTCTAGCATGAAACAGCCTGTCGCCTCTAAGTGTTGACTTGAATGTTCACTTTTATATTTATATTTACATACGCTCTATCTCTGATATTGAGCACTTTATCCCATAAATATAGCACACCGTAAAACTATATTTCTGCATATATATATATATATGTGTGTGTCTGTGTGAGTGTGTGTGTGTGTGTGTGTGCGCGTGCGTGTATGTGTGTGTGCAAAATATCTGCAAAATGCAATGTAAATAAAGACATAAAGAAATCGTATGTTTACCGACGCGTATTGTCTTCTGGTGGACTTTATCATGGCAAACCTAAGTATTTTATTTTGCAACAAGGATTTATAAACAAGTATTTTTTCAAAACAGAATCATTACCTTTGCCTTAATACGTTCATCTGAGGAGGAAACGCGTCGCTAAAGGTACGTTTCCCTTTTGTTTTTTATTCATATATATGTGTTCGTGTGTGTGCAATGATCTCTCTTTTTCTCCCTCTTTTTCTTTTTCTCTCACTTTATATATAGGCGCAGAAGGACGCATGGGTTCACACGCGCGAACGCACACCCACTCACGCATGTATACACAAACTATAGAAAAAATAAAAAAACAAAAGAAAAAACTTGCACCAATGAAAAGTGCATATAAAAAAGAAAAATCGAAAATTATAAGGAGTCAATTGCTGATACCCTCTGAGGAGTGGACGGAGTGAATCCCTTGAGAATCCGTCTACGAAACTCGAGATGCTGGAGATAACATCAATGAAGTAAATGACAAAATTTTACTTGTATTTATTCTATCTATCTATCTATCTATCTATCTATCTATCTATCTATCTATCTATCTATCTATCCCGATATGCTCATCATCTATCTTTCTATCTATCTACCTATCTAGTAATTATACAATATGGTAATCCGTATGGAATTTCCAGGAGGATATCGATCCAGGGAGAGCTCTATGTTAAAAGACAGAGCAACATTATTAAAAATTAAACGATATCAAACACTTAAAATCCCATAGGTAATAATTTTTACTTCATGAGAGCTCTAAAAAGAAAGCAGCTCTCAATCTTAAAGACCTACCTTTTTCAGAGCTCTCATGAAATAAAAATTATTACCTATGGGATTTTAAGTGTTTGATATTTTTTAATTGATAATAATAATAATAATAATAATAATAATAATAATAATAATAATAATAATAATAATAATAATAATAATAATAATAATCTATATGACTTTAAAGAAAAGGACGTTGTTTTTATTATTAAATAGAGATGCTGATGAGAAAAATTATTATCAACAATTATTACCTAGGTAAGGATCGCCCAGCATGTTCCGGGCAAGGTGCTAAGACATGAACCTATTACATTCTCGTGTTCGCAAACTCATGAGTCTGCGATTGGAGAGCACCTATTAAATTCTGTTGCCTGTAGGACGAATTATTCTCCTGACTTCTTTTCGGTCATTCACAGGGCTAGGACGAGACTCCACTTAGACATCTTGGAGTCTATTATCATTAACATGCAGAGTCCTGCCCAGTGTAGACAACGGGAGATGAAATTTAGATTGGCCCTTTTAGGGGAAACCACTGGCTGACTGGGAACATATTTAGTCCTATTTTTTCCTCTCATATAATTTTGGGTATGATAATTGGGTAATTAATTTTAATACGGTTGTTGATAATAATTTTTCTTATCAGAATTCCTGTTTCAGTTTGCCAACGATTCTATTTTTGAGGAAGTGTCGGCTAAAAGGCGCCTAAAATCATTTTTCCTTTTAAATGTGATACTTTTGTATCTATTTTAATATTAAAACATGGTCGGTCCTTTTCTTTAAAATCAACTTATCTTGGTGTGGAAGTAGAAAAAAATCTCTTTTTATATATATATATATATATATATATATATATATATATATATATTTCAAGAGAGAGGGCTGAAACTTTCTCGACATACTGCTTAACATTAAATACATTAAAGTATTGATATTACTGCTACTACTACAATACTGCTACTAATAATACTAATTCTTTTATACAATGCACCTTAGGGCGATAAATTTTTAAAACATGATCTTCTATGAACATGTTTAATAAATTGATCGAAATCTCTTGGATAGTGACCATTAGGGACAGTTTCTGCAATATATATATATATATATTATGAAACGGACAAATATGCATTCTTTTTACAGATACAAATATTTAAGTAAACACTCTGTTTATTATAAACAGTATTAAACATTTACCGGCCTGAATGTCCGAGAAATTTTCATAGCAAATATTCGTCCTCCGACAGGAATCGAAACTGTATCCTATACGGAACTGTCTTATAGCCTGGCGTGGATTAACCGTTTCACCCACAGAGGAGCGTTCGGTTAGCAAGGTCGATTTTACTGTCTTTAAACTACCGTCTTCCATGATTCTCTCACGTACATTCATATCTGCTCATTTGACGTCATTTGTTTACATTTGGATACGCCATGAGCTGATATGATTGTACGTGAAACTCGGGTTCGAATCTCACCATGGTCGATCTTTGTCAGGAAAGAGACTTCCTGATGTTATCGGACTGGATCGAGGTCGACGCCAGCGTTCGGTACCTTTGGGAAACCATACCACGGGTTGTCCGAAGCCTTGTGAGTGAATTGAGGGCCGTCGACACATGTGCTAGCACAAAGTCACAAGTCATCGTGACCGAGGGCTTCAGCGAGAGGACATGCTCACATCCAGAAACTGTAACTAAGGTCTGCGCAGCATAGTTGCAGTATAAACCACAGATGGGCTCTGTGGGTGTTCAGCAATCACAAGTGTGCCTGAGCGAGCGTCTACAATAGGGATTGCCTAGCCGCCTTAGTTGACGGGTATCTTGACGGGTATCTTTGAATACAAATGGCCAGCTATTATATATGTATATATATATATATATATATATATATATATATATATATATATATATACTTATGTATATATGTGTGTGTGTGTTTGTGTGTGTATATATATATATATATATATGTATATATATATATATATATATATATATATATATATATATATATATATGTATGTATACAGAGAGAGAGATAGAGAGAGGTACCTCCACGAGATCGCTAAAATTTAGCATACCGTGATGAAACATGCTCCAGTCTTAATATATAGGTTTATCGTCACAATATTTATGTTATTATTAAGAGGAATGATCAGAGCATTTCTTCAATATGTTTTTTTTACTGCTTTTTGGAACATTCGAAATTTTAATTTAAAAACTTGTTTTTCTTGCGTCAGCGGTTACACTAGCTTTTAGCATAGCAAATGTTACCTCTTTTTTGCGGAGACAGACTCATTAATTGGGAAATTCTTGCTAAAATCAAATTTTCGTCTTATTTTAATTAAATTTTCAGAACTAATTCGCAAATGAATGCAATTATTTTTTTATTTTTTATATTAGAAAATCATGGTAAAAATATATATATATATTTTTTTAAAATGTGTTTCACTCTCTTACTTAATTTTATGGAAACTTGAGTAAGTCAACGTAAAAATTTTTAATGATTATATTAGTTAAAAGTAGAATTTTTGAAGAAATTAAATCACCGAATTTTTTTTTTTTTGGCAAAATCGGTCCTCCACTTACCGAAAAGATGTTCTGAATCGAAAAATAAAAACGCAACAAAACTAAGACATTGTTCAATTAGAGAAGCTTTTAATTGTTTTTATGAATAATATATATTAAAGACAATATTGTCTGAGAAATATTTAAGATGAAAAATGAATTTTTACAAGTTTTGTTTTCTATTTTTTTCCAGTTTTAAATTCAATAATTTATAAAGATTTTAAACCTTTTAAAATTCAATTTCAATGTAAAAACTCTTAGGAAATATTCTTATTAATTAAAACTATACTTAATAATCATTTATTGTAAGACTTATTACAATCTGACGACCCCGAATATTTTAGAAGAATGTTTTGTATGTTCGATATACGTGCATAAATTCAATGTATGGATGTACAAACATATAACATTATCATTAAAAGGTCACCTGTTTTAAAGGCAGCACCCGACTCCCTGGGAAAAAAACCCTCATAGAATCTATCGTCTACTTCACCATACTTATGTATGAGTTCGTTTAGCGGTCATTCGGCTGTCAATAAAGGATTAGCACAGAAAAACAAGAACCTGTGGATTAAGAAGCTGTGGATTAAGAAGCTGTGGATTAAGAAATGCTTGTATACAACATTTTATGCAAAAAGTAAGAAACATTGTTTCAGATCAGATTAATTCACTTTAAATTTGCTAATTTTACTCAAACAACGTTTCTGAAATATATATTTTATTTTTGTAAAATTTTTAAAACAAATGTGTCAAAATCAGTCGATTTTTATCGATTTTGCTGAGAAGAAAATCGATTCTGATCAATATAATTTTTGTTTGAAATACACCAAAGAGTATTTTGTTGACTGGATATGGCAAATTGTAAATCATTTAACTTTCAGAAATTAATTTTAAACCTTACTTATACCGAATTAGTGGAGATACATATATATATATATATATATATATTTATATATGTGTGCGAATATTAGTGGTCAATGTATATATATATATATATATATATATATATATATATATATATATATATATATATATGTAAATAATTTCCCAAGAGGATAGAAGCCAGGTAGAACACAATGTCCAGGACAGAGTAAGAATATAATGTAAAAGGCATAAATACTAACATTCCATGGTTATAAGTTATTACATTGGAATCGTAATTACGATCCAATTCAGCAGACCTACAAATTCAAAAATAAATTAGAACTATGGAATATTAGTGTTTGTACCTTTTATATTATATTATATATAAGACATTTTTATGTTTAACATTCTTTTATAGATACAAATATTTAAGTAAATGGTCTGTTTATAATAAACAGTATTAAACAACATTTACCGGCCTGAATATCCGCTAAATTTTTATAGAAAATTTTCGTCCTCCGATAGGATTCGAATCTGTATCCTATACAGAACCGTCATATAGCCTGGCGTGCCTTTTAACCGATTCGGCCACAGAGGATCGTTCGGTTGGCATGGTTGAATTTAAATCGGTTAAAAGGCATGATATATATATATATATATATATATATATATATATATATATATATATATATATATATATATATATATATATATATATATATATATATATATATATATATATTGTAAAACCTTTATAAATTTCGATAATTTTTCTTCGATTAATTTGAATTAATAGAATTTACGCATCGAAAGAACTCCTCGACGATACCCCTCTCCACCTGCATATGTTGAGATGATTAAAGAGCGAAATCTTAAATTTATAAAGCTTTTCCTACCTTATCATTATGTAATACATAAACACGTATGCACAGACACACACACACACACACACACACACACACACACACACACACACACATACACATATATGATAAAATATAGTTTTATGGTATGATATATTCCTGTTAAAATGCTGGATATCTTGGATAAAGCTTATATAAATATAAAAGGGGACATTGAGGTCAACATCAACAGTAAACGCAATCGTCATGGTATCATATTTTATTTATAAATATGGTCTGACGATTGTGTTTAGCATGAAACAGAATGTCGCCTCTAGGTGTTGACTTCAATGTTCACGGATATATATATATATATATATATATATATATATATATATATATATATATATATATATATATATATATGTTTATATCTATATCTAAATATAATTATATATATATATATATGTCCAATGATATATATATATATATATATATATATATATATATATATATATATAGTGTATTTGTAACACTATTTAGGAACGGAAGGTTAATTAATCAATTAATTAACCACAGAAGTTAATTACGGGGATACTTAAACCGATAGATATAACGAAAGACATACTGAGCGATTACTTACACCGATAGATATAGCGAAAGACATACTGAGCGATTTTCTTTTTGTTTTGTTATTTTCCCAAACAGAGTATCGGTGGAGAAAAAAAAGATTTTTTGTTTTGTTGTTTTCAAGTGCGAATTCAAGATAACCACATTACTTTCTCGCGGAAGTGTGATGCTGAGATATGCCAAATTATCTGCGAGGACAAAAGAAGGAAAGAGAGAAAGAAGAGAAAGAAACAGAGGGACAAGACTTAACAACTTAGATGATAAGAGAAGGAAAGAATGCCACCCACAAAAGCGATGTTGTTTTGAGTGGTGGAATTGAGGAAAATTCTGATGGTCATTTTTTGAGGGATACCAGAACTTCTGGGCAGATAAAACATTGGCTGTTATCAGTAGTTGATGGGTCGTCTGCCGACCGCACACAGAGCCCTAGAATGAGATGTTACCTGGACAGGACATCTGCATTTTGTTTAAGTTCGTTTGTGATAACGAAGGCTGTGTTAGGGTATTTTAATTAACCCAATTTCGCCAAGAAGAATTGTCCATGTTAACGGAGAAACTGGGTTGAGAAAAAAACATATCCCGTGAAGTTGGATAAAAATTGAGATTATCAGTTGACGCCTATTGGCCGAATAGCCAGGCGGAGATGATCATGTGACGCAGAGAGGAGGCCTGCCACCGCCCATTGAGAGGATAGGTATGAGATGTTACTGCGAGGAAGTGGGAAAACCGTTGACGCCCTCTAAAGTATGGTGAGATACCCATATGAGAGCAGAAGAGGGTGGGAGTGGAATAAGATTTCCAAATACGGAAAATGATAATTATTTTTGGCCGAAAACAAAGAAAATCCTTATTGGGGATTTGAAATCAACGTGGTGGCCACACCACGTCCGACCCCACGCCAGGTTTTGATCGGCGTCCATATAAGCAAACATCTACGGGTGTTTCAGGGAGTTCGTCGAGTTCGCAGAGGAGAGTCGAGTTCGGAGAGTCGGGTCGAGTCCAGACAGTGAGTCAGAAGAGTACAGCCAGTACAGTAAGAGAGAGACGCGCCTCGCACAGGTGACCGCACGATTCCATGCCTTCCGACTTAGACTTCTAACCACGAACAGATTTGTTGAAGACCGACTTTAGATTTCCCACCAAAACAAGTTTCCGAATTAGACTTCTAACCAAGAACAAATTATAGAAGTCTGACTTATATTCTCCATACAGATATCCAGAACTAGTTAAGGAACGCAAAAGTGTTACAATCCACATTTTTTTTTCTTCGGGCTGGGAGAGAAAGAGAAAGACGCACTCCTGTAACTCAACAAACCGACATAAAATTAATCACTATTCCTAACCAGTCGCTCGCCTTGAAGTTGTTGTTTGTGCTTTTGGTTTTTTTTTTGTCTACATTTATTGTGCAGTATCACCTTGACCCGGATTCGGCTGGCACTACGGCCCGACGTTTGATTGATCTCGTCAACCTAAGATCAAATCACAACGTGGGTAAGTTGACTCGAGATCAAAGCAGTTGCTTCGGTGACCAGGCGTTGGAAGCGAGCCGAGTACGACAAGTTGGTGCTAGAACCCAGCAAGACTTCAACCGATGTCCCAGGGTTAGCCCGTCACAAAGGACCGACGTCACATTTTGGCGTCGTGACTGAAAAAGAAGTCGGGTGTCACAAGTGCGCCGCGACCAGTACGGGTGTCACAAACGGTGCCCTGACCAGGACAGAGGAGGGTTGGATGTCACATATTTATGCAGCAATCCTTTCATGCACGTTTCTTTGAATAGGACGGACAAGGTGCTTTGATTTAGTTTTTTAGACGATTTCTCATGTGAACTTGTAACTTTTTCTTTTCGTTAAATAAATTATATAAAAAACTGTCCAATTGTTCTTTTTTCCGAGCTCATTCGATTATACATTTAGCCATTTTCAAGGATTAAATATTTTAACTGTTAAATAAGAAATAGTTTCTTGTGTGTATGTATTTATATAATGTTTTCATTTTCCAAAACACGGTCAAGATATTATGTCCATGTTCATACTTGTTGTTTTTGTATTAATAACGCTTCCATTATTTTTAGCATTAGACGATGCTATTATATTTTTGTTATCAACAAGTATGTTACGAATAGGGTCCAGTAGATTTCTGAGTATTTAAATGAGATCTAATTGAGCTATGGTCAGAAAGATGTAGTGTTAGTCTTCTTGTCAAACATTTTGTAGTGCAAAAGAAGACGAATGCAAATTCTTGTTAAAATGCAAAAGAAGAATGCAAGAAGAATGCAACAGAAGAATCTGCATTTTTACTGGTCCTGACTTGGCATCTCGGCTTCAGTTGCATACTCATCACCGTAATGTTGGTTTGCTGTGCCTTTTATATAAACAATTTCATCGCAATTATTCTGATGAACTTTCTTTTTTAGTGTCTCGAATTCACGAATATAAGAACAATATTATATTGACAGTTACCGTAAGTTCTATGTTAAGTGTTTCTTCTTTCGGATTTCTCACTTGTGAAACTCTCTTCCGGCATCTTGCTTCCCAGCAAACTTTGATCTTCAAAAATTTAAATGCAATGTCAATCGTTAACTACTGTCTTCTTAATTCTTGTTCTTTTCCTGTTTACATAGTAATTTCTTGCGTCTTAGGAGTTATATTACATTGCCTGTGTTAAAATGATGTTTTGAGATTTCTACGATATTGGAGAAGTTAGTATTACTTTTTTAAGAAAGTAGAGTTTTCCTGTACTGGACCTCTTCCTACCTCACTCACTCACTCACTCACTCACTCACTCACTCACTCACTCTCTCTCTCTCTCTTTATATATATATATATATATATATATATATATATATATATATATATATATATATATATATATATATATCTTCTTCATAAATATGTATATTTGTCTATATGCGTAAATTCCGGAAAAAAAAAGTTGAAAGTAAGAAAAAAAATATCTCTCTAGAAATAATTCTTCCAATAATTACATGGTTTATATAACGTATCTTTCTTGTTTGCAAGAAAACCATGTACCATGCAGTAGTTTGTTCATATTTATATTCCCGAAAATAATAGACACCAACCACAAGATTGATACGTGTCGACGTTAGCGGGTATTGATTGTTGCATGGCTTATATTTATATGCGCATGCGCCCGTCGCTACAGCTTCGTGAACTTACTCAATTCACTAACAGAATTACACGATGTTGGTCTTTTTTTTTTAATATTAAAAATTATGTAAGTTCTTTTTCGAAAGGGGTCTATTGCAAATGCATTCAAGCACTCTTTTTATTCTATGGCTTCTTTGAAATAATTCACTTCATCGTCATTCTGAAACATTGATGACTCAAGTTCCATTTCTATGATCATGTCGGTTCAGTTCCTATTTAAGGAACGATATCTTTTCCGCCGGTTCCTATAACGACCTAGCAGAATCTATCTATCTATCTATCTATCTATCTATCTATCTATCTATCTATTATCTCTCTCTCTCTCTCTCTCTCTCTCTATATATATATATATATATATATATATATATATATATATATTCGACTCTCCCGTCGAATTCGACGTATGAGGGTCAAGCAGATCAGTTCCTAGGAAACTGACAGCCCGACGACAGCACGAGATTTGATTATACTGGTGAAGATTTTGTGCAGAGCCATCCACACTTTTTGAAGAGCGGAATACAGAGACCTGGTGCACGACGTGTCACAGGGTCACAAAACGACCCTTCAGAGGTTTTGAATTCAGAGTTGTCCTTCTCCTTGACCAGTTGCCATCCAAGGCTATAGAACCCAGTCTGTCCTGCTATTTACCCATAGCTGGAGGGAGAAGAGGAGGGTTCAGGCACGGTGGAATAATGGATAGAGACTTGAATTGGAAAATCGGAGAGCCGAGTTCGAATTCCAATCGAATGCATTACATTCCCTTACGTGCTAATACCCTTGGGAAAGGCGTGTACATATATATATATATATATATATATATATATATATATGTGTGTGTGTGTGTGTGTGTGCGTGTGTAAGATAATCCTAAGAACGTTTGGCTGTCTCCTTAGGATTATCTTAGGTTTTGCTCTACTTCGTGTATTGAGCACCTTACGTAGTTGTCTTTTTACTCGTTTTGTTTTTTTTTCTTTGGATTTGGAACTTAAACACTTGTTTTCGCCTTGGTTTAATGTTCTTGGTTCTTTCTGTTTTTATTCTCCATTCTTCCTCGGGTACCGATTTGTTCTACTGCAAGTTGAGCTATCCAAGGTTTTTCCAAACGAGTACCACCATTTACACACCCACACACCCACACACACACACACATACATACATATATATATATATATATATATATATATATATATATATATATACAGTGCTGTTCGATAAAAGTGACTCACGCGATTGTTTTTTCTAAACGTTCTCTTCTCCGATGTAACGAAAGTTGAGCTAAATTCAAAGGATAAGCGATCTAAAACCCGAAGAAGAAGCTTTGAAAGATTTTTGAATTTAGCAGTAAGTACTGTCAAGCATCCGTTCAGAATTATGTTCTGGGGGTGCTTTTCTTTTCATGGAACTGGTTTCTTAAAACCTATTGAAAAGACCCTCAGGAGCGAGCAGTACAAGATAATTTTAGAGTCTTGTCTGCTCCCTTCTGCCGAAAGGATGCAAATCGACCCCACAAAGCTCATTTTTATGCAGGATAATGCTCCCTGTCACAAATCAAAATTAATGAAGGAATAATTTGATGAGAAGCAGGTGAGTGTTATGACATGGCCGCCCCAATCTCCTGACCTCAACCCCATAGAAAACTTATGGAGCATTATAAAGTACAGGTTCTGGAGAAAGCAGTTGAGCAACAAAGAGGATTTGATTGTGAATTTCATATCCGAATGGAATTCAATGCTTGGAGATGAGATTTGCCAGAACCTAATCAAGTCAATGCCAAAAAAGGGTTGAAAAAGTTATTCAAAATAAAAGAAGGACCCATAGATTATTAAATATTTTGAACTATATTACCTATTATAAATAAATTATACCTCTATTATTCTTTATTTAAAGCTGTTCGGTTATGTTTCTATTGATTACTAGTTGCAGGAAATAAGTGAGTCACTTTTTTTGCACATAGATTTTCCCTAAATCTCATATTCAAAATTATAATTATCAATAGAATACCTTAGGGTGAGTAAACTTTTTTTTACTAGGTGGTCGGGAAGGGGTCTTTATATAACTAAAATTAAAAATTAGTTTGACCCCAAAAGCAATAGGCGAAAAATTTTTAAGTAAAAAACTCAGGTTGGTCACTTTTATCGAACAGTATTGTATATACATATATATATATATATATATATATATATATATATATATATATATATATATATATATATATATATATATATATATATGTATGTGTGTGTGTGTGTGTAAAATCCCTTCCGCATGACCATTTCCTTTGTTTTTGTTATTCCCGGAAAACATTTGGGCGTAAAATCAAAAAAATGAATTTGAGACAGGAGTCCAGAATTTCAGCTTTCTTTATTGCCTGGTATTTACATTTAGACGTGTTAAATAGCTTAGGACATACCGTCTTTTGTATCAGATCACCCTATATTTTGGTGAGCAAAAGTGAAAGGAACAGATAGTCCTAAAGTAAATCATCTTTAATATTTGGGAGCATATCCCTTGCTTGCAATAACTGCATCAAGCCTGTGATAGATTAACGACACTAAACTGTCGCATTCTTCATTTGTCATGCTTTTCCAGATTTTTAACTCACCCTCTTTCAGTTCTTGTTTGTTTCGGGGGGGTTGCTTCATTCAGTCTCCTCTTCAGAAGATGAAACGCATACTACATTGGGTAAAGATCCAGTGATTGACTTGGCCAGTCTAAATCTGCCCACTTTTCTCCCCTGATGAAGTCCTTTGTTATTTTGGCAGTATTTTGGTGTCATTGTCTTGCTGCATAATAAAATTCTTCCCAATAAGCTTGGGTGCATTTCCCAGTAAACTGGCGGAACAAATATTTGTATAGACTTGTGAATTTTTCTTTATTCTGCTGCTACTATCATGAGTTACATCATCAAGAAATATGAATGAGCCAGTTCCAGAAGTACCCTTTAAAACCAAATGTCTTTAGTGAACAACAAAAATAAAGGAATTGGCCTTGCCGTTCCAATAATTTTGGAGGGGGCTGTATATTTATAAAAGCGGTACGAATGGTAGATATTTTGTTCTTAAGCGATTGCGTTCCTAATCAAACAAAATTAATGAATAATTATAATGAAGATACCACTGCATGCCGATCACAAATACTTCACGTCTCTGACAATAGCTCAATTAGGACTCATTTAAACAGGAATGAAAACCAACCAGACTCCATATAATAGACTCATCCACATGTATAAAAAGATTAAAAACAATGGAAGTGAGAATAAAGTCAGGTGAAAACTGATGAATAATAAGTTGTACCAACAGGTAAGTACCATAGTTACTGAGAATGTAGGTTGTCTGTAAACCTTTTGCCCATAGTGTATATATATATATATATATATATAGATATATATATATATATATATATATATATATATATATATATATATATATATATATGTTTGTATATATATATATATATATATATAACAATAAATCATTCATACAAAAAGTCGATTAGTAAAGTTTCGCTATTTTATATCATTAACTTTACTAATCTACTTTTTGTATGAAGGATTTATTGTAATATAAACTGAAATGCACCACATCTATATATATATATATATATATATATATATATATATATATATATATGTGTGTGTGTGTGTGTGTGTGTGTGTACCGGGTGTAACACCGAAATTGTCCAAAGCGTGTAACAGTGTGACAACTGACCATCTCACAAAATGTTTAACCACTAATCTAATTAGGTTTCTTTTTTCCAGGTTTTCAGATAAGACGTTTAGCCATCTTGACACCATTTGTCGTAAGAATCACTGAAAAACCCCTTTTGAGTTATTCAGCTAGAAAGAGAACAGGTTAAAATCATTTTGTGTCAGCCCCACTATGTCTTCCAAAATGAGCAATATTGCAATATTGGAATATTAGCGTTTGCGCCTTTTATATTCGTACTCTCTCCTGAACATTGACTTCGACCTTGATTCTATCCTCTTGGAAATTTATATATATATATATATATATATATATATATATATATATATATATATATATATATAAGGCAGGATGTGCGTGTGCGTGTGTGTATGTAACGAATGCACGGCCACAATTTTCGACGGATTTGCACCAAAATTTACATGCACATGCTCCAAGGTAGTGGAAGGCGAAGACCGACTTTGCATTTCCCAACACCCATCGATAGTGGAAATAATCGATTTTTTCATGCTTCTACGGCAGTTTTCATGTAGTTTACGGCCATTTTCTACTGGCCAAAGTGAGAGCCACGAATAGGCAGGAAGATTCTATTGGCCAGAGTGAGAGCCAACAGCTGACTGAAACGAATGTTAACTAGCATGCTAGCATGCAAAAAAAAATCGATAGCTGCATTCGTCACAAGTGGGAAAAATTTAAATCTGCATGGCACTTTACTCAAATTGGGTCATTCACTTGATTAAACTCAACGTTGATTCTGATTCCGCAGAACTGGGTTGGGTGTGACAAAGTAATTGTTGTTAACATTCTTTTTTCATTCGGTTTTTCCAGTTACGAGTCCTTTTTTTAAGCTGATTGTTTTGTGTTCATTTTGTTTAGTTCTTTTTTCGTAACAGATTTTATGTTTTAAAAAATTCGCAAGAAGTCAGGCATGTAGCAACATCAGCACGGCAAAGGGCACTCCTTTAATGGCAAGGAAGGGCAAAAATATTTTAAGTCAAGTGATAGCGATTGCTGTATGAGTCGTGCGACTTTTGAATCAAGCACGGGCAACGCTGGGCCATGCTGCTAGTATTTATATATATATATATAATATATAATATTAATATATATATATATATATATATATATATATATATATATATATATATATATATATATATATATATATTCCAACGAGGATAGAATCCAGGTAGAACTCAATGGCCAGGACATATACACACATATATGTATGTATGTGCGAGTATGTATAGATATGTTGTTGGGTAGGTGTGTATATACGTATGTGTTTTGGGGCATATAAATAGTAGGTCCTTACTAGATTAAATATTCTTTATTTTTTTATATGTTTATGTTAAATTTGTAACCTGTAGATGATATTGCTGTGTCTAATTATTCTTGATTACACATCAGTTCTCTTATAAATGCCCTCGTTTTTAATCCCCCCTTTTTATCTTCCATTTTATTATATACCTAAGGTTAGTAAAAGAAAACAGAAGGTAAATTTTCCCATATACTTCGGCAGTATGAATTGGCAGGAGTTTAAGTTTAGATCATATCGTTTTTTATTGTGCGTAGTGTCACCACAAATATATCCACATGTTTCCGGTGCCTGTTTTTTAATTTTAATTTTAGGTCAGCCAATCGATAGGTATTAATGCATCTGAAAAGAAGTCATATTTATCTGTTTCTCACTCATTTAAACGGTTATTTAACTCCTCTCTTTAAAACTTCTGTTGGTTAAATGTTAACCCCCCACCTTCACTTTTAGGCCTTCCTGTTCTTCTTTCTTCTGGTACACCTCTCTCTAGAGCTTTCATAATTATCCCTCTCACACTAGTTTCCCACTCCCACTTATACACTCTCACTAAAATTTTGCTTTTTATACCCGGAGTTATATTTTCCGATTTCTTTTGTAATTTGTAGGGCTGATGAATTGGATCGTGATTACGATTCCAATGTAATAAATTATAACCATGCAATATTAGTGTTTGAGCCTTATATATATATATATATATATATATATATATATATATATATAATGAAACTATAAGAATAAGTTTATCATTAATTAATCATAGCTATGGATCGGAAGCTTATTAACGATTGAGATAAACTGAAAATATATATATATATATATATATATATATATATATATATATATATAACGATTATATATATATATTAACGATTGAGATAAACTGCAAATATATATATATATATATATATATATATATATATATATATATATATATTTGCAGTTTATCTCAATCGTTAATGAGCTTCCGATCCATAGCTATGATTAATTAATGATAAACATATTCTTATTGCTTCATTTGCCGATCCCAATGTGTAGATCACGGCAAGGGTGGTCTTTTTTGCTAACAACCAAGAAATTAATAAATTGCTGTAGATCCCGGAAAAATTACGTTAACGCGGGTTAAATGATTAACAATTAATATAATTTTAAGGTAATTTTAAACGGAATGATTTTATGAGAATTTGAAATAATTATAGCATTATAACTCTACTGGCAAAATAAGATGTTTCTTGAAGCAAAAACAATTGACCTGTTACCATAGGAATGTCGGATAAACAGACAATTCAGAACTTCGATGCTGGATAATTCCTCAAACATGAAATGGCGATTTGGATATGTCCATCTACTGACTGATTAAAAAGAAAACAACATGAAGACGAAATAGTATATAATATTCAAACGACTATACCTTTTCATAAACAGATCATATTAAGCCAACACGGCCGCTCCCGTGTTTACACAGTGATGGTTTTCTTGTTTTAATAAACGTTGTTTCCAGGACTTTCAGATCGTAACGCGAATGTGATCAGCACAGGACGGAAAACATATCCATTAGAGTTCAGCTGTTGGTTCACTGTATCGTGCTAGAAAACTTTTCTCCCCTGAATCTATCTTGCATATTCACAAGTCTACCATTCATCCATTCTTCGAATATCGCTGCAACACATGGATGCTCCCACTATATATCTAAACGACTTTGATAAAATCCAAAGAATCAGCAATGTTATGGGTCCTGATCTGGCATTTCATTTTCAGTCAATTTCCCACAGCCGTAAAGTTGTCTCCCTGTGCCTTTTTCTGTAAATACTTTCATAACAACTATTTGGATGAACTCTTCTCCTTGAATTGTACATATGGGGTTTAGTTAGGACTTTCATAGAGACAATGAGGTATTATGGTGGGTGAAGTAAGAAAGGTATGGAAGAATGTGTTGTTTGGGTGTAAGGAATATTGTTGTATGTTTGTTAAAGTGTTTGTGGCTAGCTAAGTTTAAATTTAAGACAGATGAAGACCGTCCGTTTTCCCCATTCCCCATTTTTGGCCTTGTGCCACATTTTTTAAATAAATTATAAATACATACCGCTCTTGCTGGTAACTAGACTTTTTAAAAATTTAAGCGCAGTACTAGATTGGCGACGAGGTCTCACCAGTTTACAGTTGCGTTGGCTAGACGTAACCGCAAGCTATGCTAACTGTATATTTTCTCGAACTTCTCGTTTGTGGAACTCCCTTCCTTCTGCATGCTTTTTTTCCATTTTTAATCTTGAAAAATTTAAATGCAATGTCAATCGCTTTCCACTGTTCTCCTGATTGCTCTTCTATTGTCATTATTGCTTAGTAACGCCTCTCATTCTAATTCTATCAAAACTAAGTAACCCCTTATGTCTTAGTGTCTTTAGTGCATACCATGGGGTGAAATCGAGTTTTAAAAAATGCGGAATAAACCCGTTTTTTAAATTTTTCTTAGAATCTGAGCTTTTTGCCCAACTAGAACTTTTTGCAACACGCTGACGCGTATTTAGTATTGTCGAAGTTATCACTAACATTTTTTGTCGAGATTTACAAACTCTACGTTTCGTTCAGTTTAGCATACCAATCGATGAAATTTGAATAAATTGATTTTTTGAAAAATACTTTGACAAAAACCTTACTTCTCGGCTTAATAATTTCTTTAATTTAATTTAATTTTTTACGACTTCATGGTAAACAATATTTTTTTAATAAAATGTCTTTCTTTTCCTTTTTAACAGCTAAGAATAAATTCTCAGGATTTCTTATTCTTGAGTATGCAGCCATGCGTAAATATTTCTTTCTGGAGTCAAATTCCAACTTTTTGAAGCGTTTGGCCCTGTGATTTGTTTATAGTTTTCGTAAAATGAAAACTGGATACTTGTACAGTGTTACTCGGATATAAGAGAGTTGTCGGGACCGGAGAATAAGTCTCTTATATCCGAGTTTCTCTTATATCCGGGTTTGGTCTATTTTGTTTAGGTAAGTATGGCTCTAATTTGGGACCAGAGAAAATCTCTCTTATATCTGGGTTGCTCTTATATCCGGGTCTCATATATCCGGGTTACACTGAATATCTAAAAGTTAAAGAAAACATTAGCAAAAACCAATACTGCATTTTTTATTAAATAAGTATTTGTTATTTCAACCGTGAAATTGTTTTTAAAATAGTAGGACTATTTTGTATGTTAAATAATAATTATTTTTATTTTTTAAAAAATATGATTAATGAATATTTATTGTACTAAGCAACGCACCCTAATAAAACCAACTCTACTTTGTACCTCACTTACCAGTTTACACTTCTCTTTACGTATGGCTATATTAGAGGGTGTGATGGACGGACTAACGGTAGTTAGAGAATTTTATATGGAGATCTATCTTGTTGGCCAATAGCAATGTTAAGGTTGGCAGATTTAAAATATAGGATTCTCCTCTCTAAGAAATTGGTCACCATGCACAAATGTGTTAAATAGTTTCAGTATCCTAGCTTAGTAGGAGTTAATTAAATGGAAGAAGGCATGAAACTTACTAATTATTAAATCCAGAGGGTGGTGCTAGATTTTGGACCTGCAGTGTACAATCGGGAAACAGAATATTCTGGAATACATAGTGAGGAAAGAAGAGCTAAAGAAATGAACACTTACAAAACATAGTGAATACAAGAGAAACGGAGGGAAACTGTGAGTAAAATACTTAACTCCCCCCTCTCTCTCTCACTTAAAAAAACTACCACATAAAACAGATATAAATCCTACTATGCCTGTAATAGCATTAAGTGTCATTGATGATGGTAATGGTAATATATAGCCGTTTCCTTATAAGGAAACATTTAGCATTCACATGTTCAATAATAATAACGAAATTAACCCTTTTATGAATAAGGTTTCCTTGAATATTTAGCTCTTAAGTTTTTAATTGTCGGATTTTAAAATTTAGATGACCTATTACCTAAATACTTGGACGCCATGCACAAATTGGTTAAATACTTTCAGCTTAGGAGATAATTAAACGAAATAATCTATCAAACATATTAATTATTAAATCCAGAGCGTGGGGTCAAATTTGGGGTTAGCAAGGTACAATCGGAAAACATACAATAATCTGGAATACATAGTCAGGAAAGAAGGGCTAAAAAAACATAGTAAATGCAAGAGAAACAAGGTGAAACAGTGAGTAAAATACTTAACGAGATTGTGTGAATGATTGGCAGGACAGTGGCAAAGAGGTGGTAAGCTATCAAAAGTTACTTCAGGAAATAAAGGATTGGAAATTGTGGAGAGCTATTATCGCACATGACTTGAAATAACTTGGGGCGAAAAAATACGGACGAAATTAGACAACTGCATCACGGGATGCATTTAATTTCGGTAATACGTTATCGTCCTTCGTTTTCTAGATTTTAAATCGTGACTTGCATAATTTGGGATGAACAAAAATTCAAAAAGCGGCTCCTTTTAATACGATTACAACATCTGTTTCTTTGTGTCAAACGTGAACAAACATTTGAGCGCAGCATATGCCACTTAAAATATCGGATAAACAAACGATAACATATACATACGATTAGCTACACTAAGAATAAAGCCGAGTAAAAAAACAAAAACAAAACAGAAACAATGCTTTGGTTTGAACGAATGAAATAAAGAGAAAAAAACATAAACTTAATTCAAAGCCATAAACGCCAGATTTATAAAATTATCGGATTACAAATATCAAATGGGAATTGGCATTGTTTATATGGTGGGAATTCTCACGTTGATTTTCGAATGTTTTTTAATAAGATTTTCAGTGTTAAAATTTATGTCGCGATTTAAACAGAAAAGTAACAGAAGTGCGCAGGCGCAAATGTCACAAACGAAGATGCCAACGATGGAGTTTCTTTTAGCGTAGAATTGCAAGCAAATATAAATGAAAAACAAACAACAGTTAAAAGGAACGCAATTCAGTTAAAATGTCAAACAATAATTATATTATGAAAACAAAAAATAAATAAAATAAAACAAACTGCAAAATATCTTAAGGAAGATTATATCGTTCATATCCTTTAATAATAATCTTTTACACATAGACTATATGTTTTCTAAGTCCGACAGATCTGATAAAGTAAAATCTGCCAACTGCTGTGGAAAAGGACCAGAAATCAGTGATTTACTGGGGCAAGAAATGGCTTATGGATTTTAACGCGTCCAAAACAAAACATACATAGGATTAGATACAATCAACAAGTAAACAAAGAAACAATGTTTAATCTTTTTCTGCCTGTCATCATCATGGCTGATGCTAAACTCCAGGAGAGCAACACTATTCCTTCTTGGGCTCATGTTTCCCCTGACATGGACTGGAATACCAACTGTAAGCTTCAATGTTCGGGCGGTGTAATGAATAATGTCACGGGAGATTATAATGAATCAATTGCGAGGTCTATTACCAGGAAACTTGGTTCACTGTGTCGTTCCAGACAATTTTTGGCATCTTTCTTGGATTTCAGTCTTATTTGTTCAAGTCTTTCATGTGAGGTACTCAGATACAATTGTTTATATTAAGTAATGACCTTTCACTTTGTCGTTGCTAATCAATTTTGCCCGAGAGATATTTTCATTTCAATGTTATATTTAACGCATAAAAATTTTAACATGGAAATATATTGAACAAAACGCGATTTACATAATACTAGGAGTAATCAATGAATCCTAGATAACAGTTAACGTCTAAAAATATAAAAGGAACGGATTAATTACAAGGCTCATTGTTTTTTTATTTTAGTTGTATATTCTTTACCTCTGCTTTCATTGCATCTCACTATTAGAATTTTCTAAAAATCGCCGTCTTTTTTGACGGCACGAGACTAAAAGTATGTTCTGGCTTTAAATAACCGGCAAAAGGTTGATAAGCCATAAAAAAGAAATCAATCAATCTTAAAAATTTTATTGAGTTTTTATAACTGTGTGAGTAGTTCTTATTAATAGAATCTGTTGTATTTTAGATAAACAGCGATATCTTAGGATTTTTCGTCTTGTGTGTACCAGTATTATTCGTAACGATTCCTAGTGCTCCGACAACTACTGGAATAATATTTTGCAATTTTTATCTCCAGATCCTAATATCTGAAGGGCTTATCAAAATAATTCCCAAGCAAAATGAATCGTGTAAATAATCAGTTCCTTAATTCCTACGTTTATTAGATTGAAGTTACATCTGTTCAAGCCGTTCATGTGAGGCACTCAGATACTTTGTTGATTAAATGATTGTCTTACTTCTTACTTGATCTTTAAATAAGCTTTGCCACCGCCGTCTTTGTCTTTCTGTTGCTCATCTTAGATATTTCCATATCACTATTATATTAAATACATAATTTTTTAACATGTAAAGATATTATATAATACCGAGAGTAATCAATAAATGATAGATACCATGGAACGTCAAAAATATAAAGGGAACGGATTAATTAAATGGTTCATTGGCTTCTATTTTAGTTGCGAATTATCTCCACTTTATTGAATCTGAATAGATTGGTTTCTTTCATCTCACTATTAAAACTTTCTAAAAATGTCCGTCATTTTTGACGGCACGGTTACTCTAGTAAAAAAAAGTTGAATAATAATAATAATAATATATTTGGTTAAATATCAACGTAATTTCTTTGGTAAGGTGTCGTGCTGTTAATTTGTTCCATATTTCGGACCATTCTGATTTTCGAGACATAAAATACACAGACACAACTTTTTTCATCATGGCTTATGAAAGCCGAAACAACTCAGACATTGAAAAAATTATATTTAAATTTTCACCTAAAAGCATTGAAATGATCTGAAATATAGAAAAAAATGAACAAAAGAAATGAACCAACACTCTTTAACAATTAACTTTTGTTGATCTATTATCAAATGTGATGACAATATTTCAAATTATTTGCTAAAAATGATATTGGCGTCGAAAAATGAAGAAAAAATGTCATCGCTCTCAAAGTTCCTTAGTTAACATACGAAAGTGGAGGTATTTATCACCCTCATTTGCAAGATGTGGGTTTGGTCATCGATTTCTCAATGAATTCTAATTCTTGTATAATCAATCCAATGCATATATTTTATCGAGAATAACTCTGAACGATGAGTTTATTCTACGGAAGGTCTATCATGTTGCAAACCCGACGCAAAAAGTCATTGTAATTTGAAGCCCTTTCACATGAGGCAGGACAAGTTATTTACAGACCATCTCTTTTCTGTCACTATGTGAATACTAATTCAAATATTTTTTTAATGCCACGTTCCTTTTCGAGCGTAGGCGATAATGACTCTCCACACTTTCCTTTATAATTTATAAATTGGCATACGTTCTTGGAAAAGATAGCCGGGTGGTTTCCCCATGCTTTACCCATGTTTTGTAATTCAGATTTTACCTTCTCTTAGACTATGTAGGACCCAGGGTTAGAGAGAATGTCTAACCTGCTATTTAACCCATAGCTGGGAGGAGATAGAATGCTGCATTGATGTATTTTCCAAGGGCATCTGTATGAAATTAAATGCAAAGGAACAGACAGTTCTGATGGAAGTACTGCTATTTCGTTTGCTTTTTTCCTCGCTATGTCTTTTCAGGGTTAAGGCGATCATGGCTCTCCACAGGTTTATTGTCTGCGAATTGCCATGACTTCTTGAGAAAGACAGTGAAGTGATTTCACGTTGCTTTCTCTACTATTTGGAATTGAAACCGTTTTTCTCTTAAACGTGGTGAGCATCATGACTTAGAGAGCCAAGTTTGCAATGCTATTTAACCCATAGTAGGGTGAAAAGACGGATCCATGCATTTCCCGAAGGTATGAATGCGGACGTGAACGTAACAACTAGAATTTGAATCATGAGCGGAAGAATTGTTCCAGTCAAAAAGAAAAGTTCTTTTACCCTGGAATGCGCCTTTTTTGTTTTTGTTTTTTTTAATGAAAGGTGATTTAAGGTCATAGAAAACCATGAAGAATATTTTGTACACTGAATAATGATGTCATGAATTTGAATGAAGAAAAGAATGTTTATCCAAAATAATGGAAACTTTTGCATCGACCTAAATAGCTACACAAATCCAGATAGATTTTTTTTTGTTACTCTGATTGATATGGGAGATTAATTGAACTCAGTTAAGCGTCTAGCAAATAAACTGAATTAAAGCAATTGAGCGACCATTTTGACCTTTTTTGAATGGAGATTTTCTTTCTGTCAAAGATCTGTCATCTTGTATGAGTGTACGTGACTTGATTTTTGAAAAATACTAAGTCAAAGACAATTTTTTGTAAAACTACGAAACTAGAAAAGACAGATATTAAAATCATTCACATAAAATAAGTAAAAAAAAAAATAATAATTCGATGAGTTGCAGTAATCGTATATTTTATAAAAATAAATAAATAAATGCAGTAATAGGCAAAAACCAAAACAAAAGCTACAATCTTACATAACCCTACCATTCGAATATTGCAGCAAACATATGGTCTGTTGTTCCTGCATTTAGAGATTCTTGATAAAATCCAAAGAAGAATCAGCAATATTATTGGTTCTGACCTGGCATCCCGGCTTCAGTCACTTTTCCGCTGCTGTAATGCAGTCTCTGTGTGTCTTTTCTATGAACACTTTCATTGTAATTGTTTTGATGAACTTTGCTCTATGGTATCTAGATTTTATAAATTTGAGCGCAGTACTAGATTTATAATATTTTCTTTTTTGATTTTTTCACGCTCATTAACCCCTTGTTTTTTAGTGACTTTGTTACCTTGCTTGGGGTGAAATGATTAATAAATAAATAAATAAATAAATACCTCCAAAACATGATTAGTAATGTTTCATGACCACCATGCAAACCCCCGACTTACTTCAGTCCTGACGAGCAATTGTACTCTCAATGAAGATCCTTGCTAGGAATGACTATCAAGATTCAAATTATCTCTAGAACTCAACTGGAACACATATATGGATACGATCGCTAAAAATGTTGGAAGTATGGTCAGTTCTTTGTAGGCTCCAGAAAGAACCTGGTTCCTACTGATATGCTTTAAATTGACATGAGTCAGCTCTTATAAAAAATGGAGTATTGTTGCTCAATCTGGGCTTGTACTGCTCAGACGTCAGCCTTGGGGAAAAAAGGAATGATGCAGCTTTAGGAATGATTAAATATATTTTACTGGAATTATCCGCGGTCTTTATGACACAATTGCCTCTACTTTGTGTAATAAGAATGTATAATCCAAGCGTAACAGAAGAATCGTGATGAAATCGATCATAAATGAGAATGACATGTTCATCATTAATTAATCATATCTAAGGGTCAGAAGCTCACGAAGGATTGAAATAAAATTCCAATATCTATCTATCTATCTATCTATCTATCTATATATATATATATATATATATATATATATATATATATAAAAGTGAACATAGAAGTCAACACTTAGAGGTGACAGTCTGTTTCATTCTAGACGCAATCGTCAGGCCACGATTCCATCATGCATGAAACAGACTGTCGCCTCTAAGTGTTGACTTCTATGTTCACTTTTATATTTACACACGCCCTATCACTGATATTGAGCACTTTATCCCATAAATATAGCCCACTTTAAGACTATATTTCTTCATATACGCTAAAATTCACCTTCATCCCTGCCGTGCACCGACGGCTTAGTGGGAGAAGTTCCGACTGACGCAAATTCAGTCGGGTTTCGATCTTAGCTAAAGGCAACCGGACGTCTAGTCACACTGATGAGCTGTGAAACAGCGAAACAGTCTGTCTGTGGATTATATATATATATATATATATATATATATATATATATATTATTATGATTTTTCCATGATCATTTTTCAACTTAAGATGATTTTCACCCTCTCTAACGTTCTAATTTTCTGCCCTGGAGTAACAAGGTGTCTGACACGTTTCACATACGATTTTATTTTTAAGTTTTTTTCACTGCTCTTTGGACTGTCATAGCTGAAACTTCTCTCTCACGCGAGAAACGACTTATGTATTGAGTTGGATCTTTTCTAATTGATCTCTTTATCTCTTAAGTTTAAATGATGATCCCTCTTCACGTTGTGACCTACTGATCCAGTTTTCCTCTCTACTGGTCCCTCTTTTTAAAACGTATTCACCGTTCTCTAGAGGGTTCTTGAATGGCCGATTTTAACCTGTTCTTTTTTCTAACTGAATAACCAAAATGGTTTTTCAGTGATTCTTACGAAAAATGGTATCAAGATGGCTAAACGGCTTAGTTGAAAACCTGGAAAAAGGAAACTCAATTAGTTTATTTTTTTTAGATACTAAATTTTGCTTTTACACACAGTATACATTTTATTTATCGCCTTTTGTGACACGTTTAACGTGTGGACATGTCTCTTTACATCTATCTGTCTCAGTCTGTTCACTCCTATTTATATATGCATCACTTTGTTTATCTAAGTCTATTCGTATCTGTCTATGTCTTTATCTATCTATCTGTCTGTCTATCTATCTATCTATCTATCTATCTATCTCATTGTCTTTCTTTCTTTCTGATATGTTATCCTTTCTGCTTATCTATCTATCTATCTATCTATCTATCTATATATATATATATATATATATATATATATATATATATATATATATATCTTTCATTCTTTCTGCTATGTTATCCTTTCTGCTTATCTATCTATCTATCTATCTATCTATCTATCTATCTATCTATCTATCTATCTATCTATCTATCTCATTATCTTTCTTTCTGCTATGTTAACCTTTCTGCTTATCTATCTATCTATCTATCTATCTATCTATCTATCTATCTATCTCATTATCTTTCATTCTTTCTGCTATGTTATCCTTTCTGCTTATCTATCTATCTATCTATCTATCTATCTATCTATCTATCTATCTATCTATCTATCTATCTATCTATGTCATTGTCTTTCTTTCTTTCTGCTATGTTATCCTTTCTGCTTATCTATCTATCTATCTATCTATCTATCTATCTATCTATCTATCTATCTCATTGTCTTTCTTTCTGATATGTTATCCTTTCTGCTTATCTATCTATCTATCTCATTGTCTTTCTTTCTGCCATGTTATCCTTTCTGCTTATCTATCTATCTATCTATCTATCTATCTATCTATCTATCTATCTATCTATCTCATTGTCTTTCTTTCTGCCATGTTATCCTTTCTGCTTATCTATCTATCTATCTATCTATCTATCTATCTATCTATCTATCTATCTATCTATCTATCTATCAGCTATTTTTCTTTCTTTTCAACTGTTCTTACTTTATTATTTATCATCATATCTTTCTTTTCCTTTTTCCTTTCTTTCTTCCTTCGCTTTTCATTCTTTTTTTTTATTCACCTCCTTCCTCATCTCACGTTAACCACCGAAACTTCATTTTTCCACGTTTAAAAATCTGTCCATGATCCCTTATAGCCGGTAGGCTCATCGTGACAATTGACTGAAATGAAAATGTCCGATCGCTTTTACCTTTTCTATTTCTTTTTTTAATTTTTTATATCTTTTCGAATTATGTTCAGAAATTATTCTTCACCTTTTATTCTTAACGTCAGCAATTTTATTAATTAGTTAATGCTATCTTTATTTTAAAAAGAAAATGTCTCATTTGCTCTGATTGGCAGGGTGATTTCAAATCCGTCATCATATTCGACCTACAATGAATTAAAAAAAATGAAGAAAAATCAGTGATGACTGTGTCACTAGGAAATGCCAACGAATCAGTCGACAGCTTCACACAGATAATGCCTGCATCAGGTTCGACGTAACTGCATCGACATAATTTCCCACCACTCATTCTTCTTTGGCCTTGTGCAATATTAAGCGAGGCTTGGAAATGATCAAATTAGGTTAAAAAATATTTGGGATACTTAAAAAAAAAAAGAATTACAACGACCGTCGACGCGGCAAACCGAGTTCAAATTCACATCTATTCTCTATCGTTCGTTTTTCAAAATTTAGGGTGCCATGGATAAATTGTCGTCTACATGCCGCAAAAATGAAAAAAAAGAACCACTGACATCTCATTTTAACAGATATATTTTACAAAATTACACAAAAATATCTTGAAATACGAAAGAGTAAATTTATTTAATAAAATCGCCATTGGCTTCAACCACGGCCTCCAGATAGGGTGCGATGGATAAATTGTCATCTAAATTACACAAAAATGAAAATAACACTGACAGATTTTAACACTGACTGATTTTAACAGATATATTTAGCAAAACTACACAAAAATATCTTGAAATACGAAAGAGTAAATTTATTTAATATAATCGCCATTGGCTTTAACCACAGCCTCCAGACGACTTCGGAATCTCTTGCAATTCTTCTGGGTTTTCCTCTTTGTTTTAAGTTGGTGAATGCTGCCATAATCTTTACCTTCAGATCATCTTTGGTGTTACAAAGAGTTTTGTTGCTCTCTCGCTCAACTACGCCCCACACATAATAATCAAAGGGGTTGTAGACTGGCGAGTTAGATGGTCAGGTGTAAGGGGTGATGTGGTCGGAGAAATTTTCTGACAGTCCTGACTGGGCGCAGAGTCCTGTTGCAAGACATAAGGGCTTCCAGCAGCCACCCTCTTGACTCAGGACAGCACTTTCTCATCAAGGCTCTTGATGTAGGTCTCATTGTTGAGTCTGGGGCTCTCACGGACAAATTTGGGAGTACTTTTCTTATCAGTACGATCTGAGTGAGTTTTCCGATTTGCTGTAACTTCGTAATCACCATTAAACTCATTCAACTTCTTCTAAATCCTCTGCACTGTCTTCATATTGGCACCGAAACACTGAAATGTAAGTAATGGTACTTCCGGTTCAAATGCGATGCAGTACAACATGCATTTTGTAAAATTCTGGCGTATTGAATTGCGTGTTTGTATTTTGTTTCGCACAGATGGTACCCAACTGACCCTACTATACTGTGCAGTCGACAAAAACAAAAAACAACGCGCATTCGCGAAAACAGAAATATAAAATGTCGACAATTTACTTATTACTCCCTGTAATCCACTTTAAGTATGAAATCATCTTTTCTAATAATAAACGGGTTCTTGAGCCTTGGGTTGAAGGGGAACCCTGCTCCAGTATCTTCCTGAGGAAAGAAGTAGCAATTCACAGACAATATTAATAATGGTAATGCTGAAATTATCTGTTTCCATGCAGGAAACATTCGTCTTTTATTGATCGAACAAATGGTGTTACTGTCGTCTGACATCTATAAAATAATTCTCTTAAAATCTATATTTTAGGGAAAAAAAGATTTCTCGCGTCCTCTAGCCGTCATCGTTCTTTTTAATAATGATGGGAATTTCGTTCCAAACCGTTACGCATGATCAGGATAAATTAGTAAAAAAAAAAAAAAAAAGTTAAAATATACGGTTACCCGTAAAAGAGATTTCCTAAATTATATTGAAAAGTCGGACAGAAGAGAAGGAAAAGCGGCTATAAATGAGGTAACAAAGAATGCTAAAAATTAAAAAGAAAACCAAGTGAATGGAAAAAATACATTACACGCACAGAGACACTAAAAGCGCGAATTTCTAAACAGTGACTACTACTGCTGATGCAAAACTCTTCAATGAAATGAGTACTCTGAGTTACTGGCGTGTTTATTCTGAAATAAATACGCAAAAATTCACCTACCTATCATCTCTCTGCAGAGGCAGGGAGATGATAGCTCAGGGGGAAAGGCGCGATAGAAGAAAGGGTGAAGAGAAGGATAGGGAATAGATCGAAGCATCTGGAGATGCTGATTGACACTGCAATTGAATAGTTTGAGATTATAGCTATCAGGGAAGCAAGTAAGAGGTAGGGAAGCAATTGGAGTAGAATAAACGGCTACATTTAACCGTTTCGATAGTGAAAGGGTGGGACCAAGATGCCGACCTAGTGGCACGTTTAAATTCATGCAGTCTGGGAACTAGCGAATATAGCTCGTCGGAGCAGTTACCGTGAAAGTATTTGTAGAAAAGACAGAGGGAGGCGACGGCACGTCTGCGAGAAAGCGACTGTAAACGATATGCAAGATAAGGGCCAAACACATTGCATGTTCGTCTCTGGATTTTGTCGAGGACCCTAGGATGGACAACGGGGGCTCCACACCATATATGGCAGCAATATTCCATGCCAGTGCGAATGGTTGATTTATGCTTTTGAAGGATGGACTCGGGCGAGAAAAACTTTCCGGCGCGACACGTAGAACCAACTTTCCTTGCGGTAGATGAAGCTATTGATTCAATGCAATTGTTCCATCTCTGGTCAGCGGACAGTGTGAGACCAAGCAGTGGCATACCTGAGCTGAAGCTGCCGAATTCACAGATCCAAGCCTTGATATGTTTCAAATCGTTTTTTCGGCTTTTTTTTTTTGGTGGTGTGTGCCAGGTGGTCTGACATCTTTTCTGGAGTGATGCATATTTTTACGCCGATTTAACGTGAATTATTTGGTATAACTTTACAGCGAAGAGCCACTATCTTACACCAAGGAAGTTGAATCAACATCATTTTCCCTGTATTCCATTGTTAAGGAGGAAAAAAAGATCCACTTCGATTTTCTTTCTAAGAACGGCTTCTTTGTGCATAGATATTCGCGTGCACGTTCTTCCGAACGCCACAGTCTTCGTCTCTTCAAATCAAAAATCAATCGTTATCTATTTCCCATGTCTTCATAATCTTCACTTTCTACTCTTACATTCATTCGGTAACTCCTTGACTTGAAGTGCTCTTGAGCCTTTTGGAAAAAATACTAAAAGAAAATATAAAGGAATTTTTTTTTAACTCGAACCATGGCATTTTCTGCCTCATTATAATTATTTTTTATTGACTTAAAATCAAATCAAATGTTAGTATGAGCTCACGTAAAAATGACCTTGTGTCACATCTTGCCTTATTGGGAAACTATGTAAACATACTTAATCGAGTGTTGGGATACCGCCATGTGACCATTATGGCGTAAAACAGGATATCTAAGTTTGTACAATGATGCCCTTTTCTTCCAATCATATATTATCCTAAGTTACAAAGAAGCTAGGGAATAATAAATTATATGTTTTATAGGATTATTTAATGATATTAAAAGGAAATAGACAAACAAATTATTTTAAAACTACTGTATTAGAATAGCGTTTTTTTTAAAAGAACATATTTTCAATTTGTTTATGTGCCGCGTATAATGACGACATCAAGAACTTCGACATCGATAAGGACTTTTTTTTTTAAAGTGTCAACATCAAAGGCTCTCCATAAATATACTTGAGTGCCAAGTATTTTTTTTATTGTTATTTCTTTCATCTTTTTAACTTATTTTTTATATGCTCTAAGCTATTCCACCAATACAAAGAGATACCTTGGAGGCACTTCGCGTTTATAGTTTGTATATAACATATACAGTGTGATACAGAGCGTATATATAATTACAGGGAATTGTTAAAAAAATAACAGTAAATAAATGAAGTGGAATCTGGAACATATCAAAGACTCTGAACGTCAAATGTTGCCGGATAAAAAACATACAATCAAATAAATTCTTGCGCCTGTCCTTTCAGTGTCTGGAGGCTTTGGTAAAAAAAAAAGATCAATATCCTTCCGTATTTCTTATTGTCATCAACTATACCTATAGATATATACGTATGAGCATGCAGGCGCATATATATATATATTAACTATACCTATGAGCATGCAGGCATATATATATATTCCTGCATGCTCATACGTATATAGGTATAGTTAATGACAATAAGAAATACGGAAGGATATTGATCTTTTTTTTTTTACCAAATATATATATCACGCTGAACACGCCGGTTCCCGTTCGATCACCGAAGTTAAGCATCGTAGAGCCAGGTCAGTACTTAGATGGGGGACCGCTTGGGAACACCTGGTACTGTCAGCAGTGTGGCTGTGTGGCTGAGTGGTCTAAGAATCTTTAGAATCACGAGGCACCGAGTTCGAATCCTGGCTGGAATTAATTTCAGCAGCTATCGGACGCCAATCACAGGGCACCTTTGGCAAGTGTCTGTTCCATGGCCATGGGTCCACCAAAACCTTGTGAGTGAATTTGGGAGAGGAAACTGTGTGGAAAACCTCTCTGGCCAAAGCTAGCACGATATCACAAAAACACCGTGATTGCGAGTTGAGGTGGCCAGCCTTGTTCATTTATGATCACGCTGGGTTCGCACCAACGCTCTAAAACTGTTAATTGGCTCTGCCCACGCCAATAACAGTATAAACTGCAGGTGGGCTTTGTGGGCATTTCCCAGTTGGGAAATTGCAAAAATGCCTGTGCAAATGTTGCCATATGCGCTAGCTAGCTGTGCATTGCAACGGGTGTCCTCGATATCGAGTGGCCAATTATTATATATATATATATATATATATATACACACACACATATATATATATATATATATGAACATATACCCACATGCACACACACCCACACATAATGGATGGTCGCTCGTTTTCGAATATTCATGTACAATCTGTGTTGCAGGTGCCTGCTCGGGCATATGAATGTTCCTTTAGCATCTAGAACTAACCTGGGAAGTGTTTTAATATAGAATGGAAAAGCCGACATCGAATTGTGAAAGCGAGGGCGTATTGGGTTAGCGAAAAAAGGCTTCCAAAAGCCAAGCGGAACTTTAAGAAACAGGAAATTTTCATTGAAAACAAAGAGAAAGGCACTGAAGTGTTATGCAATATCGGTAATTTAATGGGACAGTGAATGCTGGACAATCTCGTCACAGATGGACAAGAGGCCCGAGGCAACAGAAGGATGTTGAGAATGAACATGGACTGAGCACATGAGGAAAGATGAAGTATTAGGGAAAATGAAAATATAAATGAACACATTTTTCGGGTGTAACAGCAAAATTGTGCAAATCCTGTAACAGCAAAATTGTCGAAATATTGTAACAGCAAAATTTTCCATTTGTAAAATTTGTAATGATTAAAGATATCATACTGGAATTATCCGAGGTTTTTATAGCACTATTGGACTTTACTTTGAGCAATAAGAATATATAATTACCCTCCAAGCTTAATAGAAGAATTGTGATGAAATCGACCATAAACGAAAAGAACATGTTCATCATTAATTAATCATAGTTAAGGATCAGAAGCTCAAGAAGAAATGAAATAAAGTTCATATATATATATATATATATATATATATATATATATATATATATATATATATATATATATATCTGTAATTTAAAGAAAAAACAAACCACTTTAAGGTTCCATTAGTTACAATTTATTTCACCAGAGATTTTATTTTTCTCTGGATTTTCAGACTTCATTTTCATTTTTCAACTTTGAAATGAAGTCTAAAGATCCAGAGAAAATTAAATTCTCCGGTGAAATAAATTATAACTAATGGAACCTTAAAGTGGTCTGTTTTTCCTTTAAATTAAATTATTCGCTCTGACTTAACATTGAGCTCTCCGGATTTCATCCTCACTGGGATTATCCATACGGATTACCAAGATTTTCTTTATTTAAATATATATATATAGTTCATGAAGGATTGAAATAATGTTAATATATATATATATTATTCCAGGATCATTTTCCAACTTTTTCAAGATGATTTTCATCCTCACAAACGTTCTAACTTTCTGCCCGAGTGTCTCAAAGATTTTACGCACGATTTCATTTTTTTAAGTCTTTTTTTTATTGCTCTTTGGACTGTCATAGGTGAAACCGCTCTCTCACGTGCCAAACGTCTTATTGATTGAGTTGGATCTTTTCTAATTGATCTCTTTATCTGTAAGTTGAAATGATGATTTCTCTTCTTGTTGTGACCTCTTGATCCAGTTTTCCACCATACTGTTCCCTCTTTTGTAAACGTATTCACTATTCTCTTGATGGTTCTTGAATGGATTTAAAGTAGGAAGCCTGAGCGTGAATGTTGGTACTATTACTGAAGGCCTGAATGATTTTTTCCTCTCACCATTGCTCAGATGGGAAGACAGTGGGGCTGACACAAAACTATTTTAACCTGTTCCCTTTCTAGCTGAATAACTCAAGGGGTTTTTCAGTGACTCTAACGACAAATGATGTGAAGATGGTTAAAATATTATTTGAAAACCTGAAAAAGAGAAACTCATTTAGTTTATTGGTTTTTCTTTTTTGGATATTAAAACTTGGACAATTATGCTATTACCCGATTTGGACAATTTGGCTGTTACACCCGGTACGTAGCTTTATAAAGAGACAGTTAATATTTCTAGGGCACATAATGAGGAAAGAGGTCTTGGAAAATGTAACACTCACAGGGCATATTGAAGGAATGAGTGACAGAGGAAAGCAGGGTATAGCCTACTTAACGAGCTTATGTAAATGTTTGGCAGAATAGGGTTTAAGAGAGATAGCACAGATTACTAAGGTCTACAAGCGACAGGAAATCGTGGAGAGACATGATCGCCTACGTTGTGACTGTAGATAGAAGAAAAATTATCTAAAAGTAGAAAGGAGCATAAGATTAGGATGTGTGTTCTCACCGGATTAATTCACCCTCCCCACCGAGGCTATTCTAAGGGAGCTGGAGACCCTACCAGGTTTTAGTATCGACGGGAACAATCTTAAGTATATAAGATACTTAGATGACATTGTGCTGTAGGCAGACACAGAAGAAAAAATTCAAGAACAATTAGACTAGGTAGTAAAGGAAGACCAGAAGAAAGGACTAACTATGAGGAGATAATGTATGATTGTTGGCAAGAGGAACAGGCCAAAATGCGATCTGCGAATTGGAGATGTCAACCTCAAGCATGTATGAACATTTAAATATCAGAGTAGCGTTTAAGCAGAGGACCGAAAATATGATACTGAAATACTGGTGTCAATAAAATGGCCAAATGCATATTGTTGTATCTCGTATTTTCGAGATAACTACGGGAAATAAATAAAGAAGACAAACTCGTAGGTATGTAATGAAATAGAAGGTTTACTACACGAAGGTACACTTAGCAATAGACCTAATGCTAACTCGGTATTTACCCGAGCTCCCTACAGAATGGGATGTGGCACAAGCCCGGGTTAACGTGTGTTTTTCCGAGCCCGTAGGCCCGAGCAAAAATTTCCCGTAGACCTCGTAATAATTGGGTCGCGTTTGTCTACCTCCAGAGACGAGACTCTATCCTTCGGCATAGCCTCGTGTGGGTTCCTCTCTGACAGAAGACGGAGAGTTCGACAAGCACTAAGAGTTTAGCGAGTGGTTAAGACCAAATACTATCTCGAGATTTACTGCGTAAACATACAGCAATTATGACACAAGGCCAAAAAGAAAGAATGAGTTGAGGCTGGTCTACACTAACTATCTTATATCAAGCTAATCCGATTCGCGACCCATTCATTCGTTATAATTAGCACATCCACTACAAAAACACGTCCACCATCATTCAATCCTCCATATACCACAATACCACACACATACAGGGAATCTATAAAACACCCCATGGCATAAAAATTCTTGAATATGATCTAATGCTAATTTGGTATTTACCCAAGTCCTCTCCACAAGGAGGGATTGGGCACAAGGCCAGTTTTTTATATGTGCGTTCCAAGCTTATAGTTTCGGGTAAAAATTCCCCGTAAACACCGTAAGAACGAGGTTGGGTTTGTCGATGTCTTCAGACCATACTCTGCCCTTCGGCATTGCCTCGTCTGGGTTCCTCTTTGCCCGTTGGCAGAGAATCGACAAGCAGACTTAACTAATGCAAACTCGAGATTTATTGCTCGAAAATACAGCAATTGCAGCACAAGGTCAAAAAGGGGGGGATGGGTTGAGGCTGCTTGTCGCTATATATTTTATACCTAGCTAATCTTATTCACGGCCCATTCCTTGGTTACAATTTGCACATCCACCACAAGAACACGTCCATCGTCATTCAATCCTCCAATATGACATAATGCTAACTCTGTATTTACCTAACCTCCCCACGAGGTAGTATACGACCAGTTTTTACGTCGGGCGATTACAAGCCCGTAGGCTCAGGCAAAAATTCGCCGTAGACCCCGTATAACCGGGGTCGGGTTTGTCTACCTCCCCCAGAAAAGACTCTGCCCTTCGGCATAGCGTCGTCTGGGTTCCTCTTTGTCCAAAGTCAGAGAGTTCGACAAGCAATAAGTGCCTAGCGTGCGGCTAAGACCTAATGCTCAGTCGGTATTTACACGAGCTTCCCACTAAGCTCGATATGGCACAAGACTAGTTTAACGTGGGTTTTTCCCGTAGGCCCGGGCAAAATTTCCCCATAGATCCCGTATAAACGGGTTCGGGTTTGTCTACCTCCCCAGACGAGACTCTGCCCTTTCGCGTAATCTCGTCTGGGTTTCCTCTCTGCCCGAAGGCAAAGAATTCGACAAGCACTAAAAGCTTAGCGCGTGGCTAAAGCGTAATGCTAACTCTGCTCAAGTCCGCCTTATGTCCCCTTATTTGCATAAACGGACGATTCCATTCATTTATGTTCTATATGACACTATTATAGTCTGTTCTTTATCTATCTACCTATCTATCTATCTATCTATCTATCTCAGACATATATATATATATGTATAATAGATTCTAGAGAGAAAAATTGTCTCATACGACACAGTGAACCAAATTTCTTAGCAGCTGACCTAGCAATGTATTCAATATAGTCTTTTCATTTCATGTTAGCTGAGAATGTTAGACTGAGAAGGCGCAATGAGTCACTTTCCTGGAGGTTAGCATCAGCCATGCTGATGGAAAGCAGATATGATTAATGGAGAGATGTTTATTTTTGAAGGCTTTAAAATTAACAAGCCATCTTTTGCTCTAGTTAACATCGGACTTGAGGTCGTTTTGGACATCGGCTGCCATTTTGACTTTATGGAAAAGGAAAAAGTTGACAAACTAAAAATGGTGGAAACAAAAAAGGGGATACAAACAAGCGATCACAGCATTCTGAGTTCGAAACAAGAAAGACGGATGAGACCGAGAAGTGGCCTATGGTTGTATCTCGTGTTTTCGAGATAACAAAGGCAAATAAATAAAGAAGACAAACTCGTAAGTAATGAAATACTACAAAGGTAAAAATAGCAATTGGCCTAACGATAATTCTCCTCACCTCCGGTTATTTACATAAACTGACGATTCCATTCATTTATGTCCTATATGACAGATATAAAGATAGGAACCAAGATTTTATTATCTGTCAATATTTCTGAGATGAGGTATTATGCACATTATTTACATTATTCAGACTATTGTCCTCATTTTTGTCGCCATATTTATTACAACGTTTCGGCCGTTGTACGCTCCGGCCTTCTTCAGGTGGTTGAAATATCGAACTGAACTGAACCCTTTATTTCGCTATGTTACAATATATTTTCCTAGCAATTGGAATAAAGTCAAAGAATGGGAATTATAATCCTTTCATTAAGAAAAACTGAAATTCTTGGTGGCATCCAGGTCTATGGATGAAGAAACGTAATTTATTATTTTGGCACCATTTTCTTCCGGCCGAGCGAGGGAAGCGTGACGGTGTTTAACTGTACCAAATTACCAAAGTTACTTTAAGTTAATATTAAGGATTACTTTTAAGAACGTCTCAACTCATATAATTTCTGGTAATTAATAAACCTGGTTGTAGCCCCGAAGGCGGTTGGCTGTCAACCATTTTCCGGCAGTTCCTGCAGCCAAACAGTCCCCAGATGTAATGCCCTGTACTCCTTTGGATCTTGTCGGTATCTAATGTGTTCTGGGCAGCGCATGCCAACCCCCCGCTCTATAGCCTAGCCTAGATCTGCGCCCAGGAGAGGTCGTTCGAATTTCACCACCAAAGTACTGAATTTTGAACAAACAGGGCGCTACCCTTTATCTCGCGATATAAACTCATGCCTAATAATAAACTCACGCCTAATAATAAACTCATACTTAATAATAAACTCATACCTAATAATAAACTCTTGCCGAATAATAAACTCATACCTAATAATGAACTCTTGCTTAATAATAAACTCATACCTAATAATAAACTCATGCCTAATAATAAACCCATACCTAATAATAAACTCATGCCTAATGATGAACTGATGTCTAATAATAAACTGATGTCTAATAATCTTGCCAAATAATAATCTTGCCGAATAATAATCTCATACCTAATAATAAACTCATGCCTAATAATAAACTCATTTCTATTAATAAACTCATACTTAATAATAAACTTATGCCTAATAATAAACACTTGCCTAATAATAAACTTTTACAATCCATCCTTTTTAGCATCCATTTCGAATAATCATTGAGCATTGTTAAGTATTCGCTTACGTTTTCTATCTGTTCTTCGGGATAAAAATCTTCTATACTGTTAAGCCTCTTTGGGAGCTTTACCCGCCACGCAGTATTGGATTACAATAAACATCTTCCAGCTCATGAACCGAAATACGATTCAAACACCTTATATCTCATTGAAACATTTCAAACCGAACAAGACGTTGTTATAAAAAACAACAAAGACAAATTAATAATAATAAAACAAAAAAACAAAAAAAAAAGATAGCGGCTCGGAATTGTTAATTGGATAGCCGAAGTCGAATTCTAGTCGAGTTCGTTACATGCGCAAACACCCTTGAGAAAGATATGAATCCATCTCTTCTCCCTCTCCCCCAGCAATGGGTGAATAACAGGAAAGACTGGGCCTTGGTTGCCAACCAGACTGGAAGAAGAAATACTCTGAGTTTACCAGTTCTTTTCATTCGGTTTTTTCCAAAGTATGTGATTTGTTCTGCACAAGCCTTCATCACAATAATCAAATCACATGTGCCAGTAGTCTGGCCGTTTGGTTCTTAATTGATCACGGCACAGCCATAGGCCTCTCTATCTGAATTTAACCTTTTGAAAACCGAGTAAACTTACTCTAAATGAATTTTCTTAAAGACTCCAGATGTATTTTCAAATTCCTTTTCCTGTATATTATTACGAGAGTGGGATATATAAAAAAACTTATTTCTTTATGGTATATCTATCTATCTATCTATCTATCTATCTATCTATCTATCTATCTATCTCATTGTCTATCTTTTGTTCTGCTATGTCATCCTTTCTGCTTATCTATCTATCTATCTATCTATCTATCTATCTATCTATCTATCTATCTATCTCATTATCTTTCTTTCTTTCTGCTATGTTATCCTTTCTGCTTATCTATCTATCTATCTATCTATCTATCTATCTATCTATCTATCTATCTATCTTTCTCATTATATATATATATCTTGTCAGTCGTTTTTAATGAAATGTGCTTGAAAGAAGGATTGCTGCCTAAATACACAAATATATATATATATATATATATATATATATATATATACATATATATATATATATATGTATATATATATATATATATATATATATATATATATATATATATATATATATATATATATATATATATATATATACTGAATTGGTCCAGGAAACTAGTATTAAAAAGTGCTGAATACATGTGTGAAAAAAATAAAGAATAACATGTAGAACTTTAAAAATTAGTAGATCAGTTAATTCCGCTGCTTTACGTTATCTTCATGCGATTTTTTATCAATTGATCTCCTAACGCTTTATTAAAAAAATAAAACAATGAACGCTATATTATTTTTAAAATATATATAAACTAACGCACGGCGTTGGGTGTGATAGAAAAGGAGGAGGCGGACGCGAAGAATGAAAGAAAAGAAGATGAGGGAGGAAAAAAAAATCAAGGGTATTATAAATATATCAGTGGGGATATTAATTGAAATATACCTACTTTTTATACAGCCTTATATCAGATTAAGAATAATTTTTTGTGTGCATGCAACAGCTGATGATTTCGGATTTCTGGTTCAAAAGGTTTTTGGGATCTAGCAGAGGTTACAAATGCCATTGTAGTTGTTGTAATGTTTGGATATATTTTTTATGGATACTCATATTCGAGTAGAAGCTCTGTTTTTAATTAAACATAATTTTTTTTATCTAACTATATCTACCGGCCGGAGGACGCATATTTTTCTGACAAGATTTCGTGAATATTCAGACCCGTAATTGTAATTGAATAAAGAAATACTGTTTTATTAAAAAAAAAAAACAGAACTTCTACTCGAAAAAATAATGTTTAAACGAAATAAATTAACAATAAAAAATATGTCGGATTTAATACATTTCCTAAAAAATAAATTGCCCTTGTTTATGTTAGGATACGATACCGAGCAGACATGGATGTTTCAAGAATCGGCAGCGAAGTGTGTGTTCAAAAGGCACTTTTCGGGATTTCTTGGACCGGAAGTTCAACGTGGCAAACTACGCATATTTCTCTGACAAAAATTCTCGAAAATTCAACGCCCGTAGATGTAGTTGTATATAAAAAAAAGTTTAACAGAGCTTCTACTCGAATATGAATATCCATCAAAAATAACATCCAAACCTTACAACAACTACAATGGCATTTGTAACCTCTGCCAGATCAAAAAAACCTTTATATATATATGTATCTGCCGCGGTAGCTCGGTAAGATTTTTATAACCTTTTAATATATATATATATATATATATATATATATGCGCCGAGGTAGCTTGGTAATATTCTTAAAACTTTTAAAGATAATATTTACGAATATTGCTCTACACACATAGTATCCACCACTTTCTAAAATCTACTATAATGGGTCAATTACGAGGTAGACTTTATTCTCTTCTGTACAACAAAATCATATATATAGTCTGGGTGTTTAGTTCTAAGAACAGACCTACTAGACGCCCATGCATTGATAACGATGGGAGAGTTCAGTATTTAAAGACATTTATAATATGTTTAACGTTCTTTTTATAGATACAAGTATTTAAGCAAATGCTTTGTTTTATAACAAACGGTATTAAATAACATTTACCGGCCTGAATGTCCGAGAAATTTTCATAGAAAATTTTCGTTCTCCGACAGGAATCGAACCTGTATCCTATACGGAACCATCATTTCGCGTGATGTGCCTTAACTGTTCGGCCACGAAGAAGCGTCTGGTTAGCAATGTCGATTTTACTATCTTTAAACTTAAATCTGCTCTAGCGTATCAAATGTAAACAAGTGACGTCATATATTTTTGAATTGGACATTGTCCGACAATTTATTTAAAGACATTTATAATATGTTTAACGTTCTTTTTTTTTTCTATGAAAATTTCTCGGACATTCAGGCCGGTAAATGTTATTTAATACTGTTTATTATAAAACAGAGCATTTGCTTAAATACTTGTATCTATAAAAAGAACGTTAAACATATTATAAATGTCTTTAAATAAATTGTCGGACTCTGTCCAATTCAAAAATATATATATGTATGTATATCTCTCTCTCTCTCTCTCTCTCTCTCTCTCTATATATATATATATATATATATATATATATATATATATATATATATATGCGCGTGTGTGTGTGTATGCATGTGTATGCACATGCATGTGTATGTGCGTCAAGACGGAAAATCGTAACATTCTTAAGTGAATTTAAAAGACAATGCTGATGTAGATGCAGAAAAATTTATTCAACCACATTTATACCCACTGTTTTTCACGACTTTTCTCTATCGCTAAAGCATCTCCATGATTCCGTCGTCCCATGAATTGGCATCGTTTCAGATGATGAAATTCAAATTTCTTAGATACACCGTTCTTCAGCGATGGATTAAAAGATAACAAATTGTCATATTTTCTTTTTCTATGTTCTGTGTCCCTTCAGGACGTTGGCGATCAGGGCAATCAATAATTTGATGTCCTTAGTTGCTGTTAACAAATTTCGTCTTTTTGTTATCTCTCTTACAGCTTGTTCTGCCATCTATTTACACAAACTTAATAGCTAGGTTAAGCGTTGTTTTTCTTTGTTAAGCTTGTTTTCAAACTTTTCTCTGGGTATCAAATTTTCCAAGCCGTCTTTAATCATTTTGTGTCTTAGAAATGACAGCCATTGCTTTTCTGATGCTAGCTATAAATCTCTTTTTGGCTTCATTTTCATTAAAATGTCGCCCTAGACTTATCTTTTAATGATAATGTTATTAAGCTTATCAGACGATATGAAAAGAATTTACATAAAATAAATACACAAATCTTGTCTATATTATTTAATGAAACATGCATCAATAAAAAAAATGCTGCCTAAATACACACACACAATATATATATATATATATATATATATATGTGTGTGTGTGTGTGTGTGTGTATATAATTAAGTAATTCATTGAGTCTGAAAGAAACCTCAACAGAATGCAGAAAGCACTGGACGGCCGTTTCATCCTATATACTTCATCAGCAGTGCGCATCCACTACCGAGAATTGAAACCCTGACAGTTAGGTTGTCAAGCTTCTAATGCTTCAGTTTGAGCGGCTTGGTGATAGTAGTCGTGGCTCCAAGGGGCACAGTCCTATGGTTACAGAGAACTTCAGTTGAGTTCCAACACGGATATGTGAGCGAGCGGCGCTATATTGAGTCTGATTTGCTATCTCCTCGTCACCGAGGTACTTTGGAACAGTTGGTATGATGATTGCTTGACGACCTAACTGTCAGGGTTTCAATTCTCGGTAGTGGATGCGCACTGCCGATGATTCCCAAATATAGGACGAAACGGCCGTCCAGTGCTTTTAGCATTCTGAGATTTCTTTCAGACTCAATGAATTACTTAATTATAATTATCAAATTCTCCTTACAATTTATATTATTTATGTTTTATTGGAGGCATATCATCCTCTATGGGTTATACCAAAATCTAAATTTTTTGTACGCAAATTTAATTTTTATTTTTGAAAATAATAATTGTTTTAATGATACAATACTTACTAATTAACCCATAGCTAGGAGATCGACATCATAAATTAAATTACTTAAATATCTATTTGCATATCTGCATATACACGCTACCCCACGCACATACAGTTGCTAATATGTCTATATCTATGTTAAATCGGTTGGGTTTCGGTCCCGGCTAAAAAGCGATCAGATGTCTAGCCACACTGATGAGATGTGACACAGTAAATGACAATATTATCTCCCGTCTGTCTGTCTGTGAATGACAATATTATCTCCCGAAAAAATAATTAAATCGGTCAAGTATTGTGGGGAGAAAAGCGCGAATTTGTAAACAGTCACTATTACTGCTGATAATGCAAGACTCATCAAAAATTGACTGATTTCTGGTGTGTTTATGAAAAGAATAAATAGGTAAAAATTCGTCTTTTCTCGGGCGTTAGAATCTCCGACTGATGCCAAATCGGTCGGGTTTCGTCCCCAGCTTGAAGCGATCGGA
>OZ038501.1:69955346-69962846 GCA_964036315.1 Acanthosepion esculentum
TCGCTTATATACTTAGAATCGCGAATAAGAGAAATAAATTTCTAGAACGCAATAATGAGGAAACTGTGTTTGGAGAATTTGACACCCAGAGGCCATATTGAAGGCAAGAGGGTCAGAGAATAAAAGCGATGCAGCTACCTAACGATCTGTTGTAAATGGATGATAGAACAGGGAGTAGGGGAGCTACTGGAAATACAGATGTTACAACTTGAAAGGATTGTGGAGAGCCGTGGGCGTCTGCATCATTATCATCATCATCTTTTGACCTCCCTATCGTTGGTCGGAACTCCATTGACAATCCCTTTCCACGCTGTTTGGTCCTGTATTGCTGTCTCCAGATCCCCAATGTCCAACCCTGAGTACTGAGCTATGGTCTCTGGGAAAGTCAATTTTCGTGAGAAGACACTTCCAGAAGGATGCATTAGGAGTAAGGAGAAGACGATTTCCCTGCCCCCTTGATGGCAGTGGCTGGCAAACTACATACTGAATCGGGGGGAAGTACATAAAAGATGCTCTAAGTTGATAAAATATTCAAATTTAAAGTTGAAATGCAGTAAACATATAATCTGGGAAGTAAACATATAATCTTGCGTGGTTTCTGAGACGAGATGTTAATAATTTTATCTTCGATATCTTCTGACAGTTTTCCTTGTATTTGATGGGTTAATTTTATTTCTTTGTGCCCACCGGTCTGCCCTGTACAGAACATGGGTTTTAACCATTAGATGTAGTCTTGTTTTTCCTAAAGTAATGGATAGCGGCTAGAATTAAGGAATCGGAGAGCCGAGTTCGAATTCCATTCGAGTTAATTACGTTCAGTTACGTGCTAATACCCCTGAGAAAGACATGAATCCAACTCTTCTCCCCACTATGGGTAAATAGTAGGTTAGACTGGGTTCTACAGCCTTAGGTGGTGACCGTTCTAAGAAAAGGCAAATTCAAAACTGTATGTAGCCCTGGCGAAGCACATACTATGCAGCTAAGGAAAGGATTGTTCGCATTGATTCAATGATCCCGACTAAGGTCGATTTCTTGTTTAAGAATAGCCATAAATTTTAATAGGATTCAAGGCCGAGTCCTCCTTTTTCATTAATTTCCATTTCTTTGTTATCTTCATCACATCGTTTAATCATGTCTGAAATGTTTAACAGAGGGCTGCTAAAATCATGAGATTGGGTATGACAATAAACTACACCCAGCAGCGTGTCGGAGTTAGCTCCTCCTCAGTTCTTTAATCCTTCAACAGGAGTCTCTCTCTCCTGGCTATAAATACTGGCTGACCCTCTCTCTCTCCCTCTTTTTCGACTTAGGCCTTGGGCCGCTACCTCGCGCGGAGGTGAGGTAAAATCTTTCTTTTTCCACTTACACCAATATGTGACCTCTCATAGATACAGCGTTTCCCAAATTCTGGGAACACGCTAAGAACAATACACGTACGTACGAACACTTACAACACACACACACATAATTTCTCCATACAAACTCTATGTAACAGTCCATGTCTTTGTTTAACTTCTTTTGTTATTAATATATATTTGTTTACCCATGTATATCGGTCTTGTTTGTTTTCATTGTCTTCTTTGGACTTAATTAAAGTCCGACATTCTCATGTAGCTGGACCCGCCAGCAGGAAAGTTTAACCTTCTGATATCTCTTCACATATTCAACCCGACGGTCCGCTACAAGCGGAGCCTCTAATTGGGATATTGGAGGTTTTGAGGGGCATAGAACCACCTATTAATTGCTGTTGTCCCCAGATCAAACCTTACCCGGGGTGGTGGCACCTGTTTGGGTTTGCTATAAGCAGGTGTTTAACCTCCAGACTGACTGGGATCAAACACTATGAAAGTATGGGAGTACATTTTTGTAGTGAAAGTGCGAGTAAATGAGTTTTTGAAAAAACAAAACAAAAAATATAAAAAAGAAAAAAAAACAGCAATATATTCTTTAAAAACTGTAAAAAACGCTTGATTGCACCGGTGAAGTTTAATTAAAAAGAATAAAATCTTGAAATTCCAACGGATAAGTTATTGTTAAAACAGACATATTTCAGAAAATTATTAATGTTTCGATGATAATTACATTTCGGCTTTTGGTTATGGGTCATGAATGATACACGTTTAGGCGATCATGTATCTTTCGATACATGAATTCTACAGTAGGTTGTTATTTCTTTCTGCGGTAGAGCAATTGCCATCCAAAGCTATCGAAACCGGTCTGTCCTGTTATTTACCCGTATCTGGGGTGAAAAGAGGAGGATTCCTACCTTTCCCAAGGATATTAGCACGTAAGTGAATGCAATGGATGCGACTGAAATTCGAACTCAGCTCTCCGATTCCTCAATCCGAGCCGCTATCCATTACAATATTTATTTCTGTGAAAAATACAGAAAATGTGGCACAAGGCCTAAAAAGGGGGATGGGGGAAAGGACGGTCTTCATCTGTCTTAATTTTAAACTTATCTAGCCACAAGCTCTGACCCAAACATACTAACAATATTCCTAACACCAAAACAACACATTCTTACTTAGCTTTCTTACTACATCCACCATAATACCTCATTGTCTCTATGAAAATCCTAAATAGTCCCCTTATGTACAAATCGTCGTAAGTGGTGGTGGGGGGAATAAAACAACAAATTAAAAAATCCCCAATGAGTATATACAATATGTGTTGATGGATCTCCCCTTTTTACACAAATGGACTCACCCAGGGTATACATATACTACTGCCAGGGAATAGCCGGAAAGTAGTCATAGAGGAGGGTAGTGCAACAGTCACAGTAACAAGTACGTAGACACAGTAAGAAGTCATACAGCGATACGTCGATACCAAAGACTATCTATATATTTGTCTACTAACCCCGCATTCCTGGAACTACTAACCTGTATTACCAGTTTGTATTATTACGTTAATACATTTATTTCCTATATTCATTCTTGGCATTTTTTATTATTTGCTACCGGATTTCATCCCGGAATCCACAACAACTTGGCGACGAGGATTTCGAACTCACACGGGAAGGAAAAAAGCAATTCTCCCCCGTCGACCACAACAACTTGACGACGAGGAATTCGAATTCACACGGAAGAAAAGCGAAACAAAATTCTCCCTCGTTGTCCACAACAACTTGGCGACGAGGAAGTCGAACTCACACAGGAAAGGAAAAAGAAAAAAGAAAATTCTCCGTTGCCGACCACAACAACTTGGTGACGAGAAATTGGGACCTACGCAGAAAGAAAATATTGCCGTTTTTTGCCAGTATCCACAACAACTTGTTGACAAAGATTTACGAGGTATAAATACGGAAAATTGAGTTTTTCGTGAGACTCTTATCATGGAGGATTTTAAAAGTAATTTAGTAGAACTTGTAAAATACCAAAATGAACAGCAATTACAGCTCCAGGAAAGACAAAGTGAACAGCAATTCCAATTCCAAGAAAGAATGGAAGAGAAGTGGCAAAAGCAATTACTACAAACGCAGAAAGAAAATCAAGAAAGACAAATGCAAAATGAAGAAAGACAAATGCAACTCCAGGAACTAATATTAAAGGTAGCGGGTAACAAACAACAAAATATTGAAAAAGTGGCGACTTTTTCCCAAGACGCAGTGTGGAATACGATAGAAACATTCAATTACTCCCTAGAAGAGAATAAAAATTTCGTGGATTATTTCAGACGTTATGAAGACATCTACAACATCGATTGTCAAAGCTGGACAGAAGCAAAGAAGCTACGTCTGTTACTCAGAAAATTACGAACTGAGGAATACAAAAAATTTGTGGATTACATTTTGCCAAAAAAGACTAATGAGTTAACGTTTGACAAAGCAGTTACATGCCTTACAGAGATTTTCAGTCCAAAGACGTCACTATTTCACAAAAGGTGGAAATGTCTTAACCTCGTAAAGGATGAAAATCAGGACTATTCTACGTTCGCCGCAATCGTGAACAAACATTGTGACGACTTCAAGTTGGCAGAATTAACACCGGACAATTTCAAGTATCTTATTTTTGTACAATGGTTAGTCGCAGCTAAGGATAGTGAAATGCGCAAAAGAATGCCTTCAAAGCTGCAAAATGAACCTGGATTAACACTACAAAAATTATCAGAAGACTGCCAAAAATGCCCAAGTATAAAGAAAGTAAAGAAAGACTCGAAGGATATCGAGGAGTCAGGAGTAGCACATATACGTAAGTTGAACAAAAGTTTACGTTTTTCACTCTTCCCGGAAAGAAAACAAAAATTCTATAATAATGAAAAAAAATGTTCACCCTCCCCGGAAAGAAAACAAAAATTCTATAATAATGGAAAAAGTACAACGTATAGGACAAATTATGACAAAATTCGAAGCAAATATAAGCTCCCCCCATCTGCATGTTATCGATGTGGAGGACTACACTGGAATAAGAATTGTCGTTTTAAAAATAAAAAATGTCTAGCGTGTGGAAAAATGGGTCACAAGGCATCCCAATGTAGGAACAGAAAATTTACTTGTAAGATAAGAGCTACTAGAATGCACGACGAAGATAATATCAACATAAGAAAATACGTGGAACTTGAAATTTTAAATAAAAAGATAAAATTACAACTAGACACAGGTTCGGATTTAACGATAATTAACCTACAGACATGGAGAAAGTTTAATAGACCGACCATGATACATACGGAGAAAATTGCTGAGTCAGTTACAGGGAAGCGTATAAAATTCGAAGGAGAAGTTATCTTAAATGTGAAATTCCACGGAAAAACAAAAAACTCAAGATATACGTAATGAAAGATACAGAAAATCTGGTGGGCACAGACTGGATACAAAAGTTCGACGTATGGGATTTACCTATCAGTTCTTTTTGTGAGAAGATAAAGTGCGAACCATCAGAAGCGACATAGTTAAAGGAAGAATTACATAATCAATGTCCGAAAGCATTTTCGAGCGGTTTGGGATGAGGTAACAAGTTTGCCGCTAGAATTGAATTAAAAGAAAATGTCCAACCAGCAGTAAAAAAAGAAGCGAAACGTGCCGTTTGCCTGCACAATACGGTCTGTGTGTGATAAGTTATTGCCGAACAAGAACAAAAACCAGCATACTATAGTACCCAAGAGATCATTTAAACCAGGAGAACGGGTTTACTTCAGGACGTTCAGGAAAATTATGGCTTACTGGGAACCTGGCACAATAATTAACAGACTAGGAAATGTGATGTACACAGTACAAGGCGAAAAGTTTACCCACAGAAGACATATTGACCAAATACAAAAAAGACGGGTTGAGGAGCCAAGCTCGTAACCTACAGAAAATGACGATTCAATGGATGCAATCTTTGAAGCTTTTGAGATTCAAAGACCACAGGAAGACACGGACATTAGAAGGTCAAACAGGAAGAGAAAATTTACCGAACTTCTGATTATCGATCATAAGAGGAAAAAATACTAACTCCCCACAAAAGGGATCTAAAGAGAGTGTTGACGGATCTCCTCTTTTTACACAAATGGACTCACCCAGGGTATACATATACTACTGCCAATGAATACCCGGAAAGTAGTCATAGAGGAGGGTAGTGCAAGAGTCACAGTAACAAGCACGTAGACTCAGTAAGAAGTCATACAGCGATACGTCGATACCAAAGACTATCTATATATTTGTCTACTAACCCCGCATTCCGGGAACTACTAACCTGTATTACCAGTTTGTATTATTACGTTAATACTTTTTTTTTCCTATATTCATTCTTGGCGTTTGTTATTATTTGATACCGGATTTCATCCCGGAATCCACAACAATATGAATATAATCTATTTACAATAAACTAAACAAAATCATGTTAATAATACACCTCCCCACACACACAATACTTAAATGTGGCGGAAACATCAGTTAATTGGACGAAATCAATGCGGGACTATACAAAGTATAAAAAAACATTCATTCATCCCTATCACTCACACAGACACCCAATCATCCAGACACGACAACAAAAAACGCAAAACACACAGGCGAAAAAACGAAAAGCGCCCCGCATCCACCAGAGAACTGACATCACTGACCACCTAACGAGGCAGGGGATGGAGAATTACACTAATGAACAATAGGGACAGAAATAAAAGATGCCAATGAGCCGCTATCCATTACCCCACCGTGCCTCCCGGCATTAGGTGACTCATAATGAGATGATAAACAAACTACCCTCACAGTTGAATTTTTGTACCAGCACGATTTTGATATTCCCAGTACGTAAATTACGTAAATACCTTGACTTTTGCTGGAAATTCTACTTTCTGTTCTCTTACAGTTAAGAGTTAGTCTTCTCTTCTTGCTTGAGATAATTTTGAATGAAACTCCTTTACTACTAGATAATCAAACAAACCAGATAAAAAAGAAAAAGAAAAGAAATGTTCAGACGTGAAGCAGGAAAGATTTTAAAAGAATCATTACACCCTGGCAGATCGACTTATAACAACTAACGAACATTTACACACTTTTCAATATAAGCAGTCATTAAAAAGTATGATGCGAGCTTGCTTCTTGCTAAAATGTCTGTTTGTTCCCGCCATTGGTTAGCCATTATATATACGCAAGACGGTCAACCGAGCACAATTCAGATTTTCTTGCTTGTCCAGTCTTGTCAAAAATGGCGCAGAAAATAACGATGAATGTAGATGATGCATGAACATCAGTTCTTTGGGAATACAAGCGGCTCTAGGAAAGAAAGGAGAGAAAAAAATTCGAGTGGTAACTTAGAGCCGCAGACATTGACATGAATAGGCGCAATGAATGGAAGCGATCGTCGCCATTGTAGGTGAGTTTTCGTCAAAATGCAGACGATAAATTAATTCCGGTTAAACAAGCTGAACGTGACACAGAATGCAAATAGCGGACACGATGGACTTTTCTATGAATTTGAAAAAGACAGTGAAAAAAGCAAAAAGTAAACAAAAAAAGAACAAAAAGCGCAAAATAAAAAAGCAGTTATTGTTATTATTATTATTATTATTTGTCTGTACTGGTATTGGCTTAAAATCGTTTTCGATTTTATCAAATACGTTTGGGAGTTACAACGAATTAATGTGTTTGCTTTTGCTGTTTGCTTGCATCCACTTTTAATATGTGAATAATAATGATATCAAATATGAATGTGTTTAAATTACAACGCCATATAAATGTATATTAATGTATGTAAATAGGCATATATATATATATATATATATATATATATATATATATATATATATATATATATATATATATATATATGTATGTGTGTATATAATTTTCAAAATGTATATGTATGTGTATGTGATCGGATGTTGTTTATGCGTTTCCACAGTTTTCACCTGATTTTGATGAATTTTTTGTTTGTTTGATAGATAATACTTCAGTGCCGGTTCTGAGTCAACATTTTCTCGAAAAAAATTGATGGTGAAAAATCGAAAAAACTGATTTTTTACACTTTGCCAAAAAATCAAAGGCAAAATTTTATGTCTGTAAAAAAACAGAGGACA
>OZ038501.1:69967846-69970346 GCA_964036315.1 Acanthosepion esculentum
ATTGAACTGAATAGACAATTGACCGACAGATATTTAACTGAATAGACATTTGATCGACGGACACTGAACTGAATAGACAATTGACCGACGGACATTTAACTGAATAGACATTTGATCGACGGACATTTAACTGGTTAGACATTGGACCGACGAACATTGAACTGAATAGACATTTGGCCGACGGACATTTAACTGAATAAACATTTGACCGACAGATATTTAACTGAATAGATATTTGATCGACGGACATTTAACTGAATAGACATTTGACCGACAGACATTTAACTGAATAGATATTTGGCCGACGGACATTTAACTGAATAGACATTTTGGCCGACGGACATTGAACTGAATAGAAATTTGGCCGACGGACATTTACCTGGATAGACATTAGGCCGACGAACATTTAACTGAATAGACATTTGGCCGACGGACATTTAACTGGATAGACATTAGGCCGACGGACATTTAACTGAATAGACATTTGGCCGAAAGACATTTAACTGAATAGACATTTGTCCGACGGACATTTAACTTAACAGACCGAAAATGTAGTGGCGTACTTACATGTCTCACTATTGTAATAATTGTTTGGGAGAAAAAAGTAATGGTGTTGATCATATTTATCATAATGAAACGGTGAGATTGAACCTTCTTCAGCATCAAATTCGCTATTTCATTTCTTCAATAGGCGCTACATATATTCATATTTATTTACTCTATTTTGGAAACGTCCAATTATTTATAGGAGCCCCATATTTGTTAATCCACTTTCTCCGGGTCTGTAGTAATTTGACATTAAACAAAATAGTATTTATAAAATATCAAAATAATTTAAATTATTATTTTATTTAAAATATATTATATATTATTATCGTTTACACATCATGGAAGACATATCAACAACACGAGGAGAAAGAAAGCTTTTGCATTATGGCTACGCCAACATTGTTGATAAAAGAAAAAGAAAGTATAACATTCTGGCGATGTGAACGCAAAGGAAGATGTGGAGGGTGATTAAAGACAAAAGACGACGTTGTCCAAGCATAAGCTAGTAATCATTCACATCCGCATTGTTACTATTTTTAGTTGTACTCCTTCGGTGAAATGTCCGTCGGCCAAATGTCCGTTCGGTCAAAATCTCTCTCAACCAAATGTCAGTTCGGCCAAAATGTCTCACGGCAAAATGTCTGTTCATCCCAAATGTCTTTCGGGCAAATGTCCGTTCGGCCAAAATGTCCGTTCGACTAAAATCTCTCTCGGCCAAATGTCCGTTCGGCCAAAATCTCTCTCGGCTAAATGTCCGTTCGGCCAAATGTTCGTTCGGCCAAAATGTCCGTTCGGCCAAATGTTCGTTCGGCCAAAATGTCCGTTCGGTCAAAATGTCACTCGGCCAAAATGTCACTCGACGAAAATGTCCGTTCGGCCAAATGTTCGTTCGGCCAAATGTCTGTTCGGCCAAAATGTCACTCGGCCAAAATGTCCGTTCGGCCAAATGTTCGTTCGGCCAAAATGTCACTCGGCCAAAATGTCACTCGGCCAAAATGTCACTCGGCCAAAATGTCCGTTCGGCCAAATGTTCGTTCGGCCAAAATGTCCGTTCGGCCAAAATGTCCGTTCGGCCAAAATGTCACTCGGCCAAAATGTCACTCGGCCAAATGTTCGTTCGGCCAAAATGTCCGTTCGGCCAAAATGTCCGTTCGGCCAAAATGTCACTCGGCCAAAATGTCACTCGGCCAAATGTTCGTTCGGCCAAAATGTCCGTTCGGCCAAATGTCCGTTCGGCCAAAATGTCACTCGGCCAAATGTTCGTTCGGCCAAAATGTCCGTTCGGCCAAATGTCCGTTCGGCCAAAATGTCACTCGGCCAAATGTTCGTTCGGCCAAAATGTCACTCGGCCAAATGTCCGTTCGGCCAAAATGTCACTCGGCCAAAATGTCACTCGGCCAAATGTTCGTTCGGCCAAAATGTCCGTTCGGCCAAATGTCCGCTCGGCCAAAATGTCACTCGGCCAAATGTTCGTTCGGCCAAAATGTCTGTTCGGCCAAATGTCCGTTCGGCCAAAATGTCTCTCGGCCAAATGTCCATTAGGCCAAAATATATCTCGTGCAAATATCCGTTCGGCCAAAATCTCTCTTGGCCAAATGTCCATTAGGCCAAAATATATCTCGTGCAAATATCCGTTCGGCCAAAATGTCTCTCGGCCAAATGTCCGTTCGGCCAAAATCTCTCTCGGCCAAATATCCGTTCGGCCAAAATCTCTCTCGGCCAAATATCCGTTCGGCCCAAATCTCTCTCGGCCAAATATCCGGCCACTCTTTTTTCCAGGTTATAATTGCATTAATGTTTTTTGAGTGTAACACTATTTGTTTGATACAGGTCCTACTTTTTAACCAATAACGGCAGAGAGGGTTTCATAGCTTCCCCAAGGGTATTTTCGCGTAAGTCAATGTGAGGAACCCGTCTAGATTTCAAACTTACCTACGCCTTAAACAGATAT
>OZ038501.1:69972846-70002846 GCA_964036315.1 Acanthosepion esculentum
ATAGCATATCTTAAGACTATATTTTTATCATATATATATATATATATATATATATATATATATATATATTATAGGCTGATGAGAGAAATTCGGAAGGAAATAATAATAATAATAATAATAATAATAATAATAATAATAATACTAATAATAATAATAATAATAATAACAGCAACTCCATGGTCAATACTCTTCTCGTACCAAACAAGATGATGTAGATAAACCCCAAACAATCACGTCGTGCAGGAATAGAAGCTGAAAGCAAATTACCAAGTACACATACGGAAAAAGTATGTTAACCCGACATTCAGATGCTGTGATGCATATCCAGAAACAATTGATCATCTTGTATCAGGTTGCACGGTGAGAGCACCCACTGGATATACAGGTCGGTAAGATAGAGTGGGCCAATATCTGCACTGGAAAATATGCACCTTTTATGGAAAGGAAACTCCAAGAATCTGGTATGAACACCACCCAAACCCAGTTAGAGAGATAGGAATTGTAACAATTTTATAGGTCGTTACAATGCGGACAGACAGAACAAGCAAAGCCAATCGCCCAGACATCGTGATCAAATACCACAACGACAGAATGTACTTTCTTATTGACATGGCCGTTGCTGCAGATTGTAACATATCTTCAAAGAACTTCAGAAAACCATCACAATACAAGGATCTTGTAATGTTAATCTCAGAAATGTGGGACATGAGGACATCAGTTATTTTACTTCTAGTTGAAGCCCTTGGACTGACTGCAAAATGCTCCGATAGACTCATTGAAGGGGTTCCTGGTAGCCCATGCCTTAAAATAATACAAAAGCTGTTATTACAAGTACAGCTTACGCATTACGAAGTGCTTTATCAATGTAAAATGTCTGTTATCTTAGGTTTTTATTTGTTTTGTTTATTTTACAAAACATTATCAGTGGAATATGCCATGAAGCCATTTCTGCCCTTAGGTCTCTGGTTGGGATCCGGTATGAAATTGGTATACGACATAAATCCGAAGAAGAAGAAGAATTTAGAGAACTTAAAAAACAAAATGTACCTCCTTGTTGATATTGCAGTCCCTGCAGACTGCAATGTATGTTTGAAAATTTTCAAAAATATATCAAAATACAAGGACCTCGAAATTGAAATCTCAAAAATGTGGCACATGAGGACATCAATAATTCCAGTTGTAGTTGGAGCCCTCGGATTGATTGGAAAAGGTCCACACCTTAAATAAATACAAATAATTGTTCTCACGAATACAGCCCATACCTTAAGAAGGGCTTTATCTGAGTAAAATATGTGTGATTTTTTGCTCTGTGGAAAATGTAATGATGCCATTTCTGATCTTAGGACTTTGGTCGGGACCCCGATAAAATGAGTACACACCAGAAGTTAAAGGAAATAATAATAATAATAATAATAATAATAATAATAATAATAATATCAAATCCACTGAGAGACAGTTACCCAAAATAACGATGTAACTATCCGCTGGGACATGCCAATTCAAACTGACGAGGAAATAAAAGCCAACAGACCATATATTATCATAAAAGACAAGAAATTCAGGAAGTGCTTGCTTATTGACATAATGCCATATGAAAGAAACACTTCCATGAAATACAAGGACCGGGAGCTTGAGATTAATAGGATGTGGAAGATGAAGGCTGAGACTGTACCAATAGTAATCGGAGCACTAAATTAAAATATATATAATTTAATAATAAAAATACATTTGGTTTTTCCTCTTGATAATAGAATGAAGTTTTTAACGATATATCTTTGTTTTAATTAAATTTGGGGCAATTTTCATTTACATTTTTTTGGCGAATCTTTGGAGATACCTATATATAAATATATATACAGTGTAACCCGGATATAAGAGAGTTGTCGGGACCGGAGAAGAAGTACCTTATATCCGGGTTGCTCTTATATCCGGGTTGCTCTTATATCCGGGTCTCTTATATCCGGCTTACACTCTCTCTCTCTCTCTCTCTCTCTCTCTCTATATATATATATATATATATAGCTGGCCACTCGTATTCGAGGATACTCGTCTACTAGTGCGGCTATCCCTGTTGCAGACGTTTGCTCAGGCACGTTTGTGTTTGTTCAACACCCACAGAGCCCACCTGTGGTTTATACTGCAACTATGCTGAGCAGACCTTAGTTACAGTTTCTGGGAAAGATCGCGTTATCTAGCGTGATCAACAATTTGAACAAAGCCAGCACGCTCAAGCCCTCGGCCACGATGACTCGTGACTTCGTGCTTGCATAGTATAGACGTTAGAACATTCGTATTCTGACCATAAGACTCGAGTTCGAATCTCACCATGGTGGATTCGTCAGGAAGGAGAATTCCTATAGGTCTGCTGGGGTCGATCCCAGCGTGCGTTTCCTTCGGAAAGTGCCTGGAAATCATAGCAAGGGGCGATCCAAGTCTTGTGAGTGAAACCGGGTAGACGGATACCTATATAATTATTTATATAATATAAAAATATGTCATATAAAATATTTTTCCAATTAAATACCCTCCTTTTTTCAATGCATATGACAAATGTTTTAAATGCAGTGAAAATTCCAAATAACAATTCAGCTGAAAATTGTGTCAGGCAACAGACTTATTGATCTTCCTTAATATATATATATATATATATATATATATATATATATATATATATATATATATATAAAGAGAGAGAGAGAGAGAGAGAAAGAGAGAGAGAGAGAAAGAGAAATCTCTAAGGCGTCAGCACCTTAGAGGTATTGTACATCCACAGAAGCGTCGCCACCTATCGTCTGTGTCTATCGGCAAGAGCCACCAAAAACCATGGCCGATCCTCCATATTGGCTATTCAGGGTTGTCGGCGCCTTTTCTTCACATGGTCGCACAAATGATAACGGGCCCAGCGAACGTAATCAGCGTCGCTGACAACTCATTTGATTTTGTCGACATGATGAGGCGATTTATTCAGGGGAGTTTTTGCAGGATCATTTTCTACTTCATTTGTCCGACATAAACACCAAGGTTCGATCGGAATGGCGCCAACCTCGCTGCTCAACGATTCTGCTCGCATATGCGATTCTTGCAGACGCGCACATATGGTCAAGCGGAAGAAGAAGTAAGAAAAAACAAAAACTGGACTCATGTACAGAGGCACACTCGAGCAGAAACGATGTGGAACAGTATTTAACAAAAAGACGGTTTTTCTTTATCCATATTAGCCGAAAAGCATAGCCTTGTGCACACGTTTGTTTACACAAACAAAGGATTACACAAATTGTGTATTCATTTTGAGGAAGCCATTTTGAGGAAGCCATTTTGAGGAAGCCATTTTGAGGAAGTCATAAGAATAATTACAGACAGACGCACAGCTACAGAAATTTAAGTTTGAGGTGAAGTACAGAAATACACAATAATTTTTCCTATTAAATTTAACACGCACACACACATCCACACGCACGTATGCATATATATCAGAGTTATGACTATTTTGTAACCCTATGTTCCTGTGTCATAAATCAATAAAACTTTCTACATTATTCGAACTATTGTCCTCATCTTTGTTGCCATGTTTATCACAACGTTTCGGCCGTTGTACGCTCCGGCTTTCTTCAGGTGGTTGGAATGTCGAACTGAACCCTGTATTTCGCTCGCTGAGGTACACTATTCTAGTTCCACGTGTCATGTCTAATGAAGAAGGTCAGAGCGTAAAACGGCCGAAACGTTGTGATAAACATGGAGACAAAGATGAGGACAATAGTCAGAATAATGTAGATAGTGTACATAATACCTCATCTCAGAAATATAGACAGACAATAAAACTTTGTTAAAAAATAATGAAAAGCTCATTAAATTTGTTATATTTATTGAAAATGATCACCCCCCCCCCCAAAAAAAAACGAAAATTCTATTTTAGCATAAACACAATAAGGGTAAAAATTCACAAATACCTCAGAAGCAATATTTTTCAGTTTGCTAATGATGTAATTGGATAGTACTTGCGTTTTTTTTTGCGCATTTAACAGTTTATAACTATAGCCTAACATACAACCTTACAAATAAACAATTATGCATATGGTGGAAAAACGCAAGGGTTGTTCCTTAGCAGCCTAAGCACTTCCGATCATTCATAAGCCATGTCCTAAGACAGATCGACCGTGGTCAAGAATTCATGTAGATTTCGCAGGTCCATTAGATGATTTCTACTATTTGATTGTAGTAGACAGTTACAGCAAATGGCCAGAAGTATTTCGTTGGAGAAAACCTACTTCTGAGACTACAATAAATTGCCTTCACGAGCTGTTTGCTCGTTTCGGAGAGGTTGATTGTCTAGTCACCGATAATGGAACACAATTCACATCTGCGGATTTTCAAGAATTTTGTGAAACTTTTCATGTTAAACACATCAAATCCCCGCCATATCACCTAAGATGAAACGGGCAAGCGGAGATGTTTGTAGATACATTATAAGAGCACTAAGGAAAGCTTATGATGTACCAACAGAAAAGGCTTTACACTAACAAAACACTGACAAAACTAGAAAAGCAATAATAAAGATTTTCAAAAATGACGGATTCGACATAGATATAAAAACTAACCTAAACGAAGTAGATTTTCTAGATGTTACCTTCAACCTAAGAAAAGGCACATACAAACCATACAGAAAACCCAATGATAAACCACTCTATATACACACATCTTCCAACCACCTGCCTTCTATAATCAAACAGATACTAAAATCGATTAATCACAGGCTTTCCGACAATTCCTTCAATAAATCTATATTTAACAAATCTAAGACTACGAAACAGCCCTAAAAGATAGTGGATTTCCAGCAACACTCACATACTCACCACAGAACACAAAAAAGGCCAACAGGAAAAGAAATATCATATGGTTCAACCCACCGTACTGCAAAAACGTAAACAAACGCAGAAAAAATATTCTTCAAACTTTTACACAAACACTTCCCGGAATCATACACTCTACACAAAATATTCAACAAAAACACAGTAAAAATCAGCTACAGTTGCACCGAGAACATGGCACAAATAATAAAAAAGCACAACAGGAAAATTAAGCCCACGTGCAACTGCAGAATAAAAAACGAATGTCCCTTAATTGTTAATTGTTTACAAAGCAACGTAATCTACCAAGCCACGATAAAATTACCAGATAATGAAGAAAAAGTATACATAGGAGTAACTGAAGGAGCCTGGAAACAAAGAAATTATCTACACAAAACATATTTCACAAATAGTAAATATGCGAAAAGCACAATGCTTTCTAAGTATATCTGGGAAATAAAAAACAAAACACACACCACACCAAAAATATCTTGGAAAATAAGGAAGAATCATCAGCCTACAACAACCAATCAAAAACTTGCAAACTTGCTTGGAGGAAAAATAGCTATCATTACCTTCCCAGACCAAAATAAATTATTAAATAAAAGATCCCAGCTAATCTCAAAATGCAGACATAAAAACAAATTTTTACTACGTAACTTAAAAATCGAAAACGGAAAGAATGGATAAATACATAAAAATGACAATAAAATAAGCAAAAAAATTAATCCAAACAAATTACCAACTCACACCTGTTAGAATAGACGAAATAGAATATAAAATAAGAAACAAAATCAATAAATAAAGTAAATAATAAACAAATTAGCAAACTATTATGACCAAAATATTAGACTATAAAAATCAAAACAAAATCTAGGACGAAAAATAGCTATAACTGTTATATAACGACAAAAATTAAAAAAATGAATAAAAAATAATATACTGCGTTACTTAAAAATCGAAAACCAAAAATGAAAATATGCAGTGTATCAAATAAATAACAACGAGTAAAATAAATTGGTCTAAATTCATTCAAACTAACAACCGATACCGATAAACTAGACGTTTAGAAAAAACAAATAACGATAATCAATCCAAATAAATAAATTAAAAACTGTTCCCGCCAAAATAATAGTCAGAACAAACCACAACAATCAACCGCAAAATTGAACAAATAGCTTTAATTATCTTCCCAAACAAAAGCAAAACTATGAAATAAGCTATATAAACACATTTTTATTACGTTAATAAATAAATAAATATATAAGATAAAAAATAAAAATAAATAAAAACAAGCAAAATAATTTGACACAAATAAATAAACAAATAAACGTCTTCCGGTAAAATAACCGCCAAAATAGACTACCCACAATGCACCACTGACCCGTATATATAAATAGTCGAGAAAAATAACAGCACTCATGGCCTGACGATTGCATCTAGCATGAAACAGACTGCCGCCTCTAAGTGTTGACTTCTATGTTCACTTTCATATATATATATATATATATATATATATATATATATATAAGAGTGAACACTGAAGTCAACACGCAGAGGCAACAGACTGTTTCATATGGCCTGATGATTGTGTTTAGCCTGAAACGGTGTGTTGCCTCTGAGTGCTGACTTCAATGTTTTTTTTATATTTACATACGCTCTATCTCTGATTATACTTCTTCATATACATATATATATATATATATATATATATATACACACAGACACACACACACACACACACACACACACACACATATATATATATATATATATATATATATATATATATATATATATATATATATATATATATAGTGATACTCGGTTGGAAAAACATTAGATATTTTGACTATTAGATGAACAAACCAGTACCAATTGAAAAATGAGGAATAAAAAAAGAATGAACTAAGAACATGGAATTGAGGTGAAAACAATCGTCCAGAATTTAAGCTTAGAGCCAAAGAAAGAAACCTCCAAGACGAGTAAAAGTAACTACATAAAGTGCTCAATACACGAAGTAGAGCAACGTAATATAAACCTAAAGAACCAGGTAAACATAACTAGGTTTCACCTAAACGCAACGTCAGAGTCAAACTTGCCAGTTTGACCCTGACGATCCGTTTAGATGAAACCTAGGTAGGTTTAACTACCTCTTTATGTTTGTATATATATATATATATATATATATATATATATATATATATATATATATATACTACAGTTTAAAAGTTTGATACCACCCTCGGTAATTTTTTTATCTGGACTCAAAAGTACTTTAAACAAGAGACAATTATTATACATGGTTAAAAAATAGTGAGACATGATTTTTTTTATTAGATATTTTATTATGGCAAAAGGAAAAAAAAATTATTATTAAATTTTGCTCGCGACAAAATATCCTCCTTATTTAGCATTCGTTGCAAAAGTTTCTGAAAGTATAAGTTTGATTATATGATTCCATTATTTGATTACAATGATTCTAAGAGGTCTTTTCAATTTTTTTTTCTCACTCCTCTGTCAGGTTCATCCCATGCTAATTCTGGGGGAGGCGTCAAACTTTTGAAATGTAGTGCATCTATCTATCTATCTATATCTATATATATATTAGGTTGGTGCAAAAATAATGTCGTTTTTTGACGTTCAACTTCATGTGAGAGAACGACATTATTTTTGCACCAACCTAATATATACATATACATATATTTTTGTCATCCACAGACAGACTGTTTCGCAGCTCATCAGTGTGGCTAGACGTCCGGTTGCCTCTAGCTAGGATCGAAACCCGACTGAATTTGCGTCAGTCCGAACTAAGCCATCAGCTTACGGTACTTGATGAGGGTGAATTTTAGCGTGTGTATTTTTAGATTCGGATAAACACACAGTGACTGAGAGTGACTCAATTCTGTCGAAGAGTCGTATATATATATATAACTTTGCGTACATCGTGTTTGTCTTATCTAATTGACTTATTATTATTATTATTCAGGCCCGTGCATTTATACTTATTCAGACACATACACACGCAGCCATTAGTGTAACATTACATATCTAATTATGTGTATCGTCTGCATGTGACAACATTAATTTCAGTTGCCGACTTCTTAATTTCCTTGTATGCCGTATCAAGTCGACAAAAATGATTCTCTAGGACCAATCAATCATATTCTCGGTTGAATAATATTTTCGCTGATTTAAAAAAAAAAACATCCCGCCATTTATCTGCTTGTGAAAATGGAGCCTCCACATCTTGATTTAAAACACACTTCTTTTTCAGCTTTCATTCTTCTCGCGTATTTACTAATCTTTTTATTATTATTATTATTATTATTATTATTATTATTATTATTATTATTATTATTCCTTTACGTTATGAATTGGTCCTGGTGTGAACTGGGAAGCTTATATCAAGTCAACTGCTAAATCTGCTATTCAGAAGTTTGGTAGACAGTATCGGGCTAGCCTTCTTTTTTTTTTATTCTCAACTGAATCCGTCTTACAGCTTTATTAGTCTATCATTCTTCTCTGCATTGAATATTCCTGCCACATCTGCTCTGGTTCTCTTTACTATGTCTCTAGAGATTCATCACAAGAGTCAAAGACCAATCTGCAATATTATCGGACCTCACCTGGCATCACGGCTTCAATCACTATCCCACCGTCATGAGGTAGTTTCCCTGTGCCTTTTCTACGAACATAATCATGGCAATTGCTCTGATGAGCTTTCTGAAACACTGACTTCGTGAATTTAAACGTAATACAAGATCGGATGGTAAGTTTCATTATTTTACTATTGAAATTGCTAAGTGTAACCGTAATTTCTATTCCAATAGTTTTTTCTTTCGCACTTCTCGCCTGCGGAACTCTCTTCTGTCGTCTTGCTTTCCTATTAAATAAAAACTTCAGAAATTTTAATATTCATCTTCTATGTCCTTGAATCCTCTTCTGCTTATTGTCGTTTTATTTGAGTAACGTTTTCTCAGTTTCATTCACTTTCAGTCCCCCCCACTTTGCGTCTTAGTGGCTTTATCACCTTGTTTAGGATGAAATAGTTAAGAAAAAAAATCTCCTTTTTGCACAAAATTTCCTTTAGGAAAGGTATAAATTTATTTATTCTGGACTGGACTCCCTAGCCATGAGTAGAGTACCAGCCAATCTAGGAGGAAAACCCTCAATTCGAAACCGAGAAAAAGGTAACGATGATGACATTACATTATCTTTACTAAAAAATTAGGACACTGGGGGGGGGGGTTAAATGATTGAAGAAAATTTCATATAGTTTATTTCTTTATTTCCATTTTCTTTATTGGTACACATGGCTCTCCAGAGCTTCATATCTTTTTTTAGCTGTTACGAAGTTTTCGCACTAGAAGGGGATGGCGCTACACTGTCTTTTTTAAGCTTTTACAAAGTTTTGTCTTTCTGCAATCCCTCCTGGTCCCTGTTCCGATCCCAATTTACCTGTTAGTTATCGGCTATTCCGCTGTTTCTCTTGCATTCATTACGCTCAGTGAGTGTCAAGTTCTCATCGTCCTTTCATCCCAAGCAAGACAATAAAGCCACTAAGACGCGGGGGTTACAGAATGTGAAAGAATATGAGAAAAGGAAAACATTATTAAGGAACGAGAATAACAAAAGGAGAGGAACTAAGAAAACAGGAGATAACAATTGACAATACATTTACATTTTTAAGGATCACACTTGACTTGAAAGCTAATCAAAAGTAATATTCAGTAGTATCCTCGTTAACCATAACCTCACGCATGTAAATGATTTCGCTATAAAAATGCATCGGAAATGATTTTAGTTTTGTTTGTTTTTTTTTTCCGTCCCAAGCAAGACAATAAAGCCACTAAGACGTTAGAATTACTGAGTGTGAGAAATTATGAGGAAAAAATTACTATTAAGGACAGAGAACAATAAAAGCAGAGGAACTGGCTCCCGCTCCCACCCCTACACCGTGGAAACTGTTAGATGTAGACGTCTCTTCTACTCCAATAGCTTCATGCCTCGCACATCTCGCCTATGGAACTCCCTTCCCTATTACTGTTTCCCTGACAAATACAATCTCCAACGGTTTAAGTGTAGCGTCAATCGACATCTCCAGTTGCCTTGATCTATCCACTTCCCTTCTCCACATCCTTTCATCTTTCATTCCTATCTGCTCTCGCTCCAAATCTTCTGTAACCCCCTTGCCTTGATCGTCCCACTGTCTTTCTCTTTCACCACATCCTCTCCTTTACCACTCCTATCTGCTCTTCCTCCAAACCTTCTGTAACCCCTTGCGTGCTAGTGGCCTCCAGCTTTGCTTGGGGTGATACGCTTAAAAAAAAAAAAAAAAAAGAATTAAGAAGACAGAAGATAACGATTCACATTGGATATACATTTTTCGAAATCAAATTTGACTGGAAAGCAAGAAGCCGGAAGAGAGATCCACAGGTGAGAAATGCGATAGAAGAAACTGTTAACATAGAACTTACGGTGATGTTTAGCCAATGTAGAGGTAAAATAATGGCTTTGCTGCCAATCTAGTACTGCGATTAAATCTGTAAAATCTTGGTAGAATAGAAGAGAGTTCTACAGAAACTCCATAAAATAGGAATGTGTAGCCCTTTCCTAAAAAAGAAGTCGGCGTTGACGGTGAGGTAGAGTTATTTTGGAAAGCATTTTCATATGTACAAGTTTTTATAAGCTCTCGAAATGAGAAAGCAAATGACCACTTCAAGTCGTATCCTGATGATGTCCCAAACCACTGCTTTTCTTTTTTTAATCACGAAACCCCTAACTTATTTCTGAGCAAATTGGACGCCATTCTATAGATGATATTATTTTTGCATTTGTCTAGTTGAAGTCTTCTTTTTTTTTAATTAATTTTGTTTCTTTTTTTTTTATATTGGAAATAATTTCACCGAGACCGCCAATGTCGTGACCTGGCATAATTTTGCCTGAGACTTCGATCTGAAAACATCACGTATCTGGAGGCGTCTAGAAGAGAAAGCTGGTGACATTAGCCTGCACATTTGTAGGGAGGAGTACTGATTAAAGTGTCACTGAGGGTGGGATATTGATACAATCTAAAGAATAAAGGTTTTGTAGTTAGTCGTCATATACAAAGCAACAGCAACGGGGATTTGTGTATGCAGCAAGATGCGTGAGTAGGAATGTAATTACTTGGTTTGTCCGTAAGTGTGGGTGCATATGAAAGTATATGTACATATGCTCTTATACTTATGCTCCTATACTTATATACATGAATATATGTGCCAGAAGATACCGATAGGTTCTCAGCCCGACCAAGAAGGAATTCTAAAAAAAAATAATGATTTTGGCATCCGGAACATTGTGAAAACATGTCATTATACATATATATATATATACAGGGTGTCCATAAAGTCTCTTGACTTTAAAGCTAATCAGCAGTAATAATCAATAGTAACCTCGTTAACCATTACCTCACGCCTGTAAATGATTTCTCTATAAAAATGCATCGGAAATTATTTTAGCTTTGTTTGTTTTGTTTTTTCCGCCCAAGCAAGACAATATTTCAAAAGTAATTGATGTGGCGCCACAACTACATGACCTTCAACCAAACATCATTTTCCAGCAAGATGGTGCACCACAACATTGGGGACTGCATGTTAGTGGATTCCTAAATCAAACATTTCCAGACCGGTAGATAGGAAGGGATGACTCAATCCCCTGGACACCTCGTTCACCAGATATCACTCCCCAAGAATTATGGGGTTATGTTAAGGATATCGTGTATCGAACAAAGGTACGGGACATCACTGATCTAAAGCAAAAGATCACTGATGTCATTAACACCATTAAGAGCATGGCAAGAGATCGAGTACTGTCTTGATGTAGTTTCCGTAACTAATGGTGTCCATATAGAGGTCTATTAAATTCGTTCAAAATCTTCAATATCTACGCCTCATTTTGTAACAATTTCCACATATTTCTCTGTTCATTTGCCTCTGTAATATTTTTTAAATTGCAAACAGACTTTATGGACCCCCTTTATATATATATATATATATATATATATATATATATATATATATATATATATATATATATATATATATGATGGATTCTCCCGTCGAGTTCGACTTATGAGGTTCCGATGACCGTGAACTAATTATCTGCATGACTATGATGGACATGACTTTTGAGGCCGGCTCGAGAATTGCACAAATGACCACAAACAGTACAGGAGAATGTATTGTATCCAAGTGCAGCAGGAACACTGTTAGATGTCTTATTTTGCTTTCTCGTTTCACGTAGTCGACTGATGCTTACTTCTCAGTGCAGCTATATCAATGCGACCAGAGCTGTTTTTTTTTCTTTCTGGTGCTGAGTTGTTGTCCTGGATAATTCGTAAATTCCAATTGCCAAGATGAAGTTGATGTAGTTTCGTAGAATCTTTCGCACTATCCCGATATGTGTGGAACTAATAAGATGTAGTTGTCAGAAAACCAACGCAATGATTTGTTTCAAGTGGTGAAGGCTTGTGCCGGACCATCCACGCTTTTTGGATCTGTTGGTAAAAATGTAACGGTGCAAAAGACTTGCCACGGAAACTCCGAACGACAGTCCTCGTGTGTTATTATCGCGGTGTTTAACCTCTCCGGACCACAGTCAACATCAGCCAGTACACGCCTCTCGGCAGACACATGCAATATAATGGCCGGGTTAAGCTGTCATGAGTTTTCCCTCAAATCTGAAGTTTTTTTTTATCGTGAAATCAACACCAAAAGGATTGCTAACCAAAGCTCAGAGAGACTCCTTTCACCCTCATCAGGTTCAGGTAGCCCGTACCAGTTCTTTACCCGGTACTTTTCATAGCTTCGCGGATATGTGGGATAAAGAACAAATAGGAAACGTATATCCATCAAATATATATCACTTCGTACGAGATTGCGAGAAAACAGACAGAAAGGTTGGCATTTTCAATTTGCTTTTGTCAATTTTCATTGAAAATGCCAGTGCTTCTGTCTTTTTGTCTGTTTTCTTTCAATCTCTGATGAAGCTTTAATAAAAGTGAAAATTCAAAATGTTTATATGCGGGAGATATCACCTGATCTTAAAGGCCGCATCTATGAACACAAGAGAGACTTGCGTTTGGACAATTGATCTAACTCTAATGCTGGACATAACTTTGATTTCACTAGTGCCAGAAAATACACTGAAAACATAATAAATAACATCATTAGCGACTATAAACACACGCCTAAAACATTACAGTACATTGCCATCTTTCTTTGAATTCATTCTTAAAGATTCTAACTTATATTTTATCTAATACAAAGAATACATTCCTCAAGAGGCGAGTCATAAAATTAGAACACTACGACTCCATGCTGACGAAGCTTTAATAAGTCATAACTTCAACGAGACCGCCACTTTCGTGTCCTGGCATAATTCTGCCTGAGACTTCGATCTGCAAACATCACGTATATGGAAGCGTTTAGAAGAGAAAGCTGGTGGCATTAACCTGCCTGGGAGGAACACCGATTAAAATGGCACTGAGAGTGGGGTTATTGATACAATCTAAAGAATAATGGTTTGGTAGTTTTAGTAGTCATATACAAAGCAACAGACTGACTGAAAACCAAGTCTATAGAGACAAGTCTACTTTACCGTTTAAGCCATAGTCGGAGGTACGATATAATTACTATAATAAATGGAAACGAGACTGTAGAGACACGTGAAATCTTAAAAGAAAGTTGCTTGGGCATAAAAAAAGGACTTTATGACTTAGATTGATATGTTTCCTATATGTTCTTTATCTTATCATTATTTTGGATTTCGATACATATTTGATCTGCATTTGACCTTTAACTCACACACACACACACACACACACACACATATATATATATATATATATATATATGTATCATCAGGCCCACCAAACTACTGCCAGTCACGATGAACGTATGTTCCTTCGAGGAGGCCCCGTAGCTCGAGAGTATAATGCCCTCAAACTCACTCCCGACTTCAAGTGGAACTCCTATATACAATCCATCACCAAAGATGCAGGTAAAATGATCGGCTCCCTGTACCGCTCCAGTAAGTACCTGACTCCTGATGCTATCCTTTTCTTTTATAAGAACTAGATCAGGCCGAAAATGGAGTACTGTTGCTATATTTGGGTGGAAGCTGCGCATACGAGATGGGAGGATTATGCAAATAGATGCTCTGCTGTAGGTATGAACAAAATAAATATTTCGTTGGTAATCAATAAGAAAGATTGAAGAATAATCTGATAAATTTATGAAACATAATTCATAGGATCATTAATGCGAAATAATTTCTGAAAGCGAGTTACAAAAATCTTAAGATATTTTTTCTTTCTTTTTAATCATTTCACCTCAAGCAAGGCAATAAAGCCCCTAAGGTGGTTACTGAGCGTGAGAGAATATGAGACAAAAAGAAACATTAAGGAGAAAAAACAATAAAAGAACTCGTAATTACTATATAGTCAAATTCACAAACCAATGCTATTGTCCCACTTGGCTATAACCTACCAATATAAATAATTTCATTTCGTTTTACTTTTCTTTAAACACAATTCTGAACTCTCCTTCTTTGGTAACTCTCTCAATTTCCCTTAATTCTTTCCTTTTCTCTGCAGCCTGACCTCAAGTGGAACTCATACATACAATCCATTGCTAAAGATGTATGTAAAGTGGTGGGACCTTATACCATTCCAGTAAGTACCTGACTCCTCATGCTATCCTCTACATTTATAAGATCTGGATCAGGCCGAAAATGCAGTACTCTTGCCATATTTGGGTGGGAGCTGCCTAAACCTTTATGATGTATATTGGTCATCAAACTCTCATCCGACCTCAAGTGGAATTTCTATATACGACACATTGCTAAAGATACAGATAAAATGATCGGCTCCCTATACCACTCCAATAAGTACCTGACTCCTCATGCTATCCTCTGATTGGAGTACTGTTGTCATATTTGTGTTGGGAGTTGCACAGACCTCACTTTCCAGGCTTGATAGAGTTCAAAAGCATGCCCCTACTCTTGTTGGAGAAGAATTATTTTTCACCCTCCAACCTCTCTCTTACAGGTGAATCTTCCACTCTTCTATCGCTATTTTATGGAAAGTGCTCAGGTGAACATTCCTTGGTTCCACAAGGTTTAATATTCAGGGACAGGACCCACCATGACACACATTGTTGCCTCACCTCAAGTGGTCTCATACATACAATCTATTGCTAAAGATGCAGGTAAAGTGATGGGATCCTTATACCGCTCTAGTAAGTACCTGACTGCTCATGCTATCCTCTACATTTATAAGAACCAGATCAGGCCGAAAATGGAGTACTATTGCCATATTTGGACGGGAGCTGGCCAAAACACACGTTCCGGTCTTGACAGAGTTCAAAAGCGTCACGGAGAAGGATTATTCCCCACACTCCAACCTCTCCCTCACAATTGGGGTCTCTCACTGCTCTATCGCTACTACTGTGGAAAGTCTTCAGATGAACTCTATCTCCTGGTTCCCCCACAGATAGGACCCGCCATGTCACTTACATAGTAACAAATCAACCACATCCCCCCCCGTTTTCCATCGAAGAGAAGCAATTTCCACTCAACTTCTCCCCGCGAACCACTGCCCTGTGGAACAGACTCCCAAGTGAATGTTTCCTCGGTCACTACTACAATATTAACTTGTTCATGTCTAGAGTCAACCGTTATCCATGTGAACTACCGTTTATCATAAACCTCTACCTCGAGTGCATCCCGGGCATTTTACAAGCTCAAACTTTCTGTAATTTACAAACAATTAAACCATTGTTTGTAAATTTATACCTTCGCTGTGATGAGACTTGCTAGTCGAAATAAATCATGAATCATTATCTTATTTTCGTTATGTGATATATATATATATATATATATATATATATATATATATATATATATATATATATATATATATATATATATATATATATATATATATATATCACATAACGAAAATATGATAATAAATCCCAAGGGTATTAGCACGTAAGTGAATGTAATGGATTCGAACTCGGATGTCCGATTCCTCAATACGAGCCGCTATCCATTACTCCACCGTGCCTCCCAAAAAGGTAATAGATAAATAAAATAGGTAAAGAAATAAAAAAAAATAAAAGAAGAAAGGAGAAGAAGAAGAAGAAGATAAAGAAGAAGAAAAAAGGTAAAGAAAAAGAAGAAAAAGAAGAAAAGGAAAAGAAATGTCTCCTAAAAAGGTAATCAGTCAGTTATGTGCCATGCGTGATAAACGCGTAGACTGACGAGGCAGAATTTTTTCCCGCAATAGGTTGCCATTTCTTTCTACGATAGAACAGTTGCCATCCAAAGCTATAGAACTCGGTCTGTCCTGGTATTTACCCATAGCTGGGGCGGAAGAAGAGGCTCCATACCTTTCCCTATGGTATTAGCACGTAAGTGAATGTAATGGATGCGACTGGAATTCGAACTCGGCTCTCCGATTACCCTATCTGAGCCGCTATTACTCCACCGTGCCTCAGGTATTATTATATATTAATATCACTACAATAATTACAAAAATGTATTTAAGGACACAGCTTACGACCATGTTACTTTTAAACACCGCTTCTTGCAAGATTGCCGACGTTACGCAACGTTGAGCCTGGTCAAATCTTAGATGGGTGACTACTTGGTTAACCCAAATGCTTTAAGCTTGGACTTGCGTGTTGATAATGGCTCGTAAAAGAAGACAGAGGGCCGAGTTCCAATTTCAGTCGCGTTCATTATATTTACTTAGTCGAATATAACTTTGGCAAGGTATAAATCCACCTTTTCTCTGTCCAGCTAGAGGTTAAATAATAGGATTTGTATCAGTAAATCATTCTTAGCTCCCAAAGGTTCTATTTTCTTTTTATCAATTCACCCCAAGCAAGGTGATAATACCACTAAGTATCAATTGGCTACTGGAAGTGAAAGAGAAGGAAAAAAAAACTTTAGCAAGAGCCGGAAACACAATCCTAAACGGGGCACAAGAGATAAACCGCTACTCTTGTTCGAAGGCCTTGCCAGGAGTGTGAACCGGACAATAGCTATGTATTCTTATAGAGGAGAGAAATATAATTAGGGAATAACATTTTAGAGTTCAGACGGAGACGTTAGAAGTATAGAGTTGAAGTAGACTTGAGAAGGAACCGGGAACTCAGTCTTAAATTAAATCTCCCTACTCTTTTCTGGCTTAAAAAAAAACTGGAAAAGGTTGATAAGCCGTAAAAAACAAATTAATTAATGCATCATGTTTAGAGACACACTTCTGAAAACCTAATAAAAAGGACTTAAACATGTCGTCAGTTTTTGACGGCATCGGTAATCTATTATTTATTCTACGGGTCATATTCGTAACTATTAAACCGAAAAGGTTTTACAGAAACGGAAATTCGAATTTTGTGAATCGCTGAAAGAACGTAATCGATATTGATAGAATCGATGTTAATGAAGAATTTCTAATTAAAAATTTTTTTAAATATTTTTTTTTTTTTCTAAAGCTAAATTTAAAAATTAATTATGGGATGACCAGATATTCATCAAGCTTCACTTAGTGCGTCTTTCATTACACAGCTCATCGGAATATAATAGATACGAAGCGTGACCACAGCAGCGTGTTGGTACGCAAACTAGTTTCCACCCTTCTACTGTTGAAATAGCAAAATGAAACCGCCACTTCTACTCCAACAATTTCTTTTCTCGTACTTCCCTCCTGTGGAAGTCCCTCCCGTTTACTTGCTTCCCTGATACTTATAACCTTAAAAAATTTAAATGCAACGTCGATCGCCATCATTTGTCCTTTTCTCAATCGTCTCTATTCTCAGTCTTTACTTTAAATTCAACATTCTGTAACCCCATCATTACCAATGGCATTACCGCCTTGCTTGAAATGAAATGATTAAAAAAAAAGCAACTTCAAGTAGGGCTTAATGTATGGCCCACGGACATGTGACCTTGATTGTACGGAGCTAAATTTGTTAAATATCAATAAAAAATAAGTACTAAGCGACATTTAGTGGGTAGATGTTTTTCAGGTTTATAAACAGTGACTGTCTACTAGGCGTTGTTACAATTAAATAAAAATCTGTATAGTAATAAGCGATAATGTCGGATTAAAAAAAATATTAATTGCTTAAAAATTACTTCGTTAAAGTCTGGGCTACGATAAAAAGGTCAGCTGATATCGACTGCGAAAGATCCCAACGAGAGATATTCATATGTTAAGCAGGGTTAACTGATACGTGCTTTGTTGTAATGCCTTCTCGTACTTAAATCATAAAACACACTTGATCTAATAGCGGTTTCCCTTATATATATATATATATATATATATATATATATATATATATATATATATATATATATATATATACATATATATATATATATATATATATATATATATATATATATATATATATATACTACAGTTTAAAATTTGCTGCCACCTTAGGACATTTTTTTAACTGGACTCAAAAGTACTTTAAACAAGAGACAATTATTATACATGATAAAAAATAGTGAGACATGATTTTTTTTATTAGATATTTTATTATGGCAAAAGGGAAATAAAAAAATTATTATTAAATTTTGCTCTCGTCAAAATATCCTCCTTGATCTGCAGCACAAATATTTAGCGTTCGTTGCAAAAGTTTCTGAAAATATAAGTTTGATTATATGATTCCATTATTTGATTACAATGATTCTAAGAGGTCTTTTCAAATTTTTTTTTTCACTCCTCTGTCAGGTTCATCCCATGCTAATTCTGGGGGAGGCGTCAAACTTTTGAAATGTAGTGCATCTATCTCTCTCTCTCTCTCTCTCTCTCTATATATATATATATATATATATATATATATATATATATATATATATATATGTATGTATGTATGTATGTATGTATATATATATAAATAAAAAGAAAGAAAGAACAGTAAAATATATATTCCGGTGTCCTTATTGGTATTTTTCATTGTTACAAAACAGTGCAAAATTTACTGAATCAAAGAAATGAAATAGCTATTCTTTGACGTCATTGTCAAAAATATTCCTTAAATAATATTTTAAAAAATAAAATTTAAAAAAAAATGGGAGCTGGTAATATACATACTTATATTTGATATGAAAAAATAATTTTAAATAATTTAAGTAATTCTATTACATTTACTTGATTTAAAAAGAAATGTAGTCTATTAGTAATTAAGAGTAATATATTTTAAAATTGTAGTTAAATATAACGTATTCTAACCCAAAAACCCCTATTTAGAAAGAATCTTTAAGTATACAAGTACGTAAAAAATGCCGAAAACTTTTTGTCGTTAATAATAAAAAAAAAACAGATTACATGCGTTTAACGGATGTCAGAATTCGTTGAAAAATACACAACTACCCTCTCTAAACTTAACCTCTTTTTCGAACGTAACTCATAATTGATACAACAATTGTTAATAAAAATGAACACGCTACCGCCCCTGTCTGAATGATTGGATTTCTCTGTATCTTTGGAAATGGGAAATTATGAATTTATGTGTGCGTTTAAAACTCAGTAAATATAAACATAAGTCATTCTAAAATTCGCCTGAAGATGAAACATAACTAATGCTTTTAATTTAATTATATAATTAAATTTGAAGTTTTTAGCTTCAGTTTTTCAAACATGTTTATTACTGTTTAGTGAAGAAACCATAATTTATATCAGTTAATTTATCATATATATATATATATATATATATATATATATATATATATATATATTAAGGCATAAAAAACAAATTTTTGATTATAGGCCATGATAGATTTAAAATAAAAACACCAGTCGACCGGTTTCGTCCCCTCTCATCAGAACTGTTGACGGGGAATAGAAATTATGCCTGCCCATTTATTCTAAATTAAAAGCATTAGTTATGTTTCATCTTCAGGCGAATTTTAGAATGACTTATTTTTATATTTACTGAGTTTTAAACGCATTTATTCATGTCATCCATTACAGACTTTAATGTTAAACATTCCCCGTGAAATCTGTGTCAAGACACTAAATTGTATTGTTGATCGTTGGTATTTGTACATCAATCGTGCTGGTGGACAGGTGGAGACTGTTCAGTAAACTCTGAATAAATGATTCCTCTCATACTAGTGTTAACATAATTTTGACTCACCCTATATATATATATATATATATATATATATATATATATATATATATATATATACCGTGCGTAAAAGCAAAATTGTCCACATATTGTAACAGCAAAATTGTCCAATTGTTAGATTAAGCTTTGAACCGTTTTATCTTAGAAATGATTAAATATATCATACTTGGATTCTCCGTGTTTTTTATAAAAATATGGGACTCTATTTTGAACAATAAGAATATATTTATATCTATTTATCCCTCTTGCTGTTGTAACCTCCTGATCCATTTTTTACTTTCTACTGCTCGCTCTTTTATAAACTTATTCACCATTCTCTTGATGGTTCTTGAATGGACAGAGTAAGAATGTTGGTGCCATTACCGAAGGCCTGAATGATCTTTTTCCTCTCATCATTGCTCAGTTGGGAAGACATAACGATTATAACCTGTTCCCTTTCTAGCTAAATAATCCAAAGGATATTTCAATGATTCTTACGATAAATGGTGTCAAGATGGCTAAATGTCTTATCTGAAAACCTGGAAAAAGGAAACTCAATTTGTTTAGTGTCTTTTTCAGATATTAGATATTTTGTGTGATAGGCAATTATCCCATGCTGTTGAATATATATATATATATATATATATATATATATATATATATATATATATATATATATAATCCCATGCTGTTGAATATATATATATATATATATATATATATATATATATATATATATATATATATATATATAGCATCGATAGTGTATTTTCTGTACCCAACACCAATATCAAGATACACCCACCTCGCCTCACCTGTGATAGCCATAACATAATCTACTATTTATTCTGCACAATATGTCCCAATAGTGGATATTTTGGTGAATCTGGAAATAATTTTAGATTTCGTTTCAACAACCATAAACTAACCATACGTCAAAACAATCTTTATTCCCCCATAGCTGAACATTTTAATCAACCAGGATACTCATTAGAAAACTGTAAATGTGTATTGATAGATTCTGATTTCAGTTCCACATACACACGCAGAAAAAAAAAAAATACTGGATTTTAAAATTAAATACATATAAACTAGATTTAAATAAAGACTTGGGTATTTTAAATCTTTATAAATATTTCAATAGTTAAACAAAATATTTTTGTTAGATATAGTTAAAAAATTTTAAACAACATCTAAAATATTACTACAGTTAGATTTACGTTAGAAATATTCAAACACAGTTGCATTCCATATCACGTGACGTCCGCGTCTCGCGACGGACGCTACTTAATGTAAACAAACTTCTGAAAAACAGCCATTTCTGATGTAAGATCGGGGCCGATCTGAAATATCAAATATATATATATATATATATATATATATATATATATATATATATATATATATACCCGGATATAAGAGAGTTGTCGGGACCGGAGAAGGAGTCTCTTATTTCCGGGTTTCTCTTATATCCGGGTTTGGTGTATTTTGTTTAGGTAAGTATGGCTCTAATTTGGGACCAGAGAAAATATCTCTTATATCCGAGTTTCTCTTATATCCGGGTCTCTTATATCAGGGTTACACTGTATATATATATATAAATATAAATAAATACTTTCACAAAAAAACATTCAATTTTTTTTAATTTGCAACTTTTCAGTTGTTTTAAAATATGGATGCATAATTTGTTATGAAAATGGGTAATTTCCCCAATTTCAATATCCTTCATTTTTAAAAAATGGTAAAAAGTTCCAAAGATAAAATAAAATACACGAGTGAAAGAAACAATACATCTCTTCGAAAGGGGCCTTCCTGTATCATTGTTGTATTTGGATGAAGGATTTTTTAAGCCTTGAGAATTTAATATCTAGATGCGGCTGTGAACTTCTGGAATAAGTTGGTTTAGAATACGGAATGTTAGGAATTTCGGCCGGGAACAACAAGTCCTGGGGGAAGTAATTTTTGACTCTGTCTTGTAAGTTTTTCTTTTCCTTAAGTCGACATCGCAGGATCCTTATGACGACACCTTTAACGAAAGTGAATGTTAGCGATGATTTCATACTTAAACAGGATATTCCCAGAAGAGAAGGGTGTTGATTGGCAGAGTCGCAATGCCATTAAACCTCAGGCCACCAGGATGTCATATTGATATACTGCCAACAATATCAAAGGGGTCAGCCAATTATTAGCTGATAGGTCGAGAAAATCGTGATGTTATCAAAATTTCTTCAATAGAATCTATGAAACACGTCTTCAAAAGCAAAAGATTTCACCAAGGTAATATAATGTTAATGTTATAGCAGCAGAATCTCTACATTCCTGTCAATAATCTATAATTAATTTTGTCATTTAATGAAGCTGAGCGGCTGTCTGGCAAAATGACATTTGATGTGAAAATTCATATCATTAAATTCCTTCATGTGTAAAAAAAAAAAATAGCCAATGAAATTCATCGAGCTAGCTGAATGTTGAGTTCGGACCAAATACTGTACGTGAGCACAGGAAGGTGGGGGATATGCCGTAACGTACCTGACAATGTACGTTCCGGGGCGCGCTGCAAATTTGCCCATTATTGAAAACCAGGCTCATGCTCATTGCTATCGAAAATATATATCCAGCTATGTTGAGTTGTGGGCAAATAGGGTATTGGAGTTGTAACCTTGTTCTGTCTGTTGCTGTTATTGCCAAATTGGAAATTAATACGAGGTACTACTTTTGGAGCGTTCTTTGCTAATGTTGGCCAGAGAAAAATCTAGAGTATACGTCATTTTGGAGTTACAGTGCGCTGTCATTTTGGATCTAACTATCATTCCGTGGTCAAAGGATGCATATCTTGTGATTATACTATTATTACCAAAGCGACACTGCCAGGGCTGCACTACTCTTTTACCGATTAGCCGAGTCTATGTTTACAAATGCAGTAGGGCGAATGCATCCCATGTGAATGTGTTTTTTTAACCCTTTGAGCCCTGACCACCACTTTACTGCTGGTAGAGAAAACTGACGTAATGCCCAGACACCGGATGAACGGTAGGTAAACACCTGTAACTATTTTTTATATCTACCGTGAAATATTACATACCAGCTCAGGCAGAAGGGTTAAAATTGTTCAGGAACACAGGGCTCAAAGGGTTAAAAGACAGAGAAGATAGTGACCGGCTGTGGAATCTTACATAGTTGTCTATTCTTCAGAGCTGCCTGAAGTTAGGGTTCGAACAGCATCGCTAATTTAGCGTTATTTCCTTCACAAATCTTCCAACAAGCTACGTTACTTAGTTGCACCAGTTGAGACCTTCACATCTTGAAGTTAGGGTTCGAACAGCATCGCTACTTTAGCGTTATTTCCTCCAGAAAGGTTCGAACGAGCTACGTTACTTAGTTGCACCAGTTCAGGCCTTCACATCTAAGATGCCTTCTACAGTCGAACAGATCATCCACATTCCTTTTGTATTCCATTAATCTTTTGATCCCTGACCACCGTTTTACCGGTGGTAGAGAAAAATAACGTAATTCCCAGCCACCGGTTGAACAGTAGTAGAGAAAAATGACTTAATGCCAAGCTACCGGTTCAACGGTGAGTAAACACTTGTAACTATTTTTATATATACCGTGAAACATTACATACCAATTATTTGCGAATTCTGACTCAGGGGCTCAGGCAGAAAGGTTAAAATTGTACAGGAACGCAGGGCTCAAAGGGTTAAGAAAATTGACCCTGTCGACTTGTGTAATGCTTTTCGGCGTGAAAAGTAAAATCGACGAGTCCTCTTTATATAAAACCCAAAAGCTTAAGCTATCTTTTTTTTTTTTTTTTTTAACTAATGATGTCCATTCTGTACAAGACGTAAGAGCCACTTGGGCTACAAGGTTACAGAGTAAGAGGCAGAGTTTATGTGGTTATGTGGGGAAGATAACGATTGAACTCAGACTTGAACAGGTTAATTTTGTACTGGTCAGCTTTGGAGTCAGTCGCACAATGCAGCGGCTTGTGAGAAGCTGTGGGTTGTTCGCTACAAGGTGCGCGGCGTGGTGAGTCATAGCTGTGAAATTTAGAATTGGTATAAATAACAAATATATTTCGACTGAGCACTTTCTATGGGAATAGTAATAGAGTAGCGAGAGGCTTGTGAGAAAAGAATAGCTGTGTAGAAAACAATTCGAACAAGGATGTGGAGATGCTCTAGCTCTATCAAGACTGACCATATATGGCAACGATACTGTATATTAAGCCTGTTCTCGATCTTGTAAAAGAAGAGGATAACATGAGTGCCAGGTACTTATTGAAGCAGTACAGGGAATCGACCATTTTTCCAGCATCTTTAACAATGGATCGTATGTACGAGCTCAACTTGAGGTCTACGTTGAGTTTAAGGCCAAGTAGGCGCTCAACACACGGGGTCTTATTGGGGGAACAGTCGTTCATTGTGATCAAGTAGATACGTTATGTTCTACGTATCTCTACATACATAGCAGAAGTGCCAGATGTGGTCTAGTGATTCTGCTTCTCCTATGTCACCAGACATTAAGCAATGTTATCGGCCCTGACCTGGCATCTCGGCTTCAATTCTTTCCTCACCTACGTAACGTAGCTTCCCTCTTTCTAATCTATAAATATTTTCATAACAATCGTTCTGATGACGTTTCTCCCCAACTATGGGTTAAATAGCAATGTAGACTATTTTCACTGTTTGACCACATGGACTCTCCACATTTTCAATCATTTTTAGTTTTTACGAAGGTTTGGCACTAGAAGGGGATGGTACTGCACTATCTTTCCCAAGAACTCATTGCATGTCACAATAATAAACAGACGGAAACTCTGGTGAGCCATGGTCGCCTATGCCCTTAAGGAATATACCATTTATATAACATTCTATTTTTTTGCTATTTTTGAAAAATATTTTGTCATATGAGCAATTTTACGGATGTTATTTCGTGACATAGATATTTTGTTTACCTTCAATGTAGGTACCTCTACAGATTTGCTAAAAACTGAGCATACCATGATGAAAAAATATTCCAAACTTAATAAAAACAAAGTTTTATCGTCAAAATCTTTATGCTGTTATTAAGAGGAAAGATCAAATAATTTAATTTTTTGACTATTAAATTATATTTTTGTGATCTTTTTAGAACATTCCAAATTTTGATTAAAAATATTGTTTTCTTGTGTCAGTTGGTGGGAGGGCGTTACCAAATATTACTATAGGAATTTTTGCGGTGAAAAACAAATTGATTTTTAAATTCTTGCAAAAATCAAATAATTGTCGGATTTTAATGAAACTTTCAAGACTTATTCACAAAGCAATTAAATTATTTTAGAAATGTTTCATTCTTTTTTTTAGAAAATCTTGGTAATTTATTTTTTTTTACATCTGTTACCCACCCATTTTTACATCTGTTACCCACCCATTTTTACATCTGTTACCCACCCATTTATTTAACTTCATGATCTTCCGTTATATTAATTTTTATGTCGCTTAATGTTCCTGTTAATTATACGCATATCTCCTTGAAGAATTTAAATCATGATTTTTTTTTCTAAAACGGACCCGCTGTTTCCGAAATCTGTCCTTAATAATAAAATAAAAATGCAATAACATTAAGATATTTTTATTTAGAAAAGCTTTGAATCGTTTTTATGAATAAGGTATACTAATAAAACTATTGACTTAAGGAAAAATATTTTTCGATTAATAATTAATTTTTACAAGAATTGTTTTCAGTTTTAAAATAATTTAATTACAATAATTTATAAGGTTTTAAATCTTGTAGATTTATATATTAATTTGTACCAGTTAAGTGATATTGTTATTAAGTAAAAACTATATTTACTAATCATAAATGAAAAACTTTACTATAATATTTTTTTAAAATTTGAATTTTCGTGTGTGTGCGTATAAACGTGCCGATTTTTAAAAATACAGATGTCCACGCATAATATTATCAAAACATAATCACGATAACTATCGTAAATTTAAAGCCAAAGTACCTAAAATTAAATAAAAAATTACATGACCGAGACTATTTTCCTAATTTGTAATGGTTAGTTAAGATTATATAAAAAAAGGCGCTCACGTTATATTCCTCAAGTAATTTTTGTAGATATGACCCCGTAGAAAAAAAATTAGATAAACTTCCGGTTGTCAGTTAAGAAGTCCCCCCAAACGCATTTCTACAATATTTTAAACTACAAGTAATATTTTCTTCAAATCAGAATAATTAAATTTTAAATATGCTAATATACCTCAAATAAAAACTCAGAAAGAAAATTTTATTTTTGAAAAGTTTTTTTTTAATAAAGATTATTGTGCTGACAGAGTGCTAAAAATGGGGCTAAAATCAGCGATTTTCGGTGAATTCCGGAAAAAGAAACTGCTTCCAGTTAATTTAAATTAGTTTTGAACTGTAGCAAAATATTTTGCTTATTGGAAATAATATATTTCATCTATAAACTTAAAATTGAAACTAAAACTAAAGATTCAAGAAAGATTTTTTTTTATTTTTAAAATTCTGTGGAATTACCTACATAGCAGTCTCAACACCTTCGTGTTATATGTCACGGTGGATTTTATGTAAACGAGTGTTACTAGAATTATTCCGCCAAAACAACTTTTCCACGGACTGCGTTTGAGGATAATGGTTTCCAGAAAACTGTTTGATTTCTTCTGCGTTGTATATATGAACGTTTCTTTTATTGCTTTGTATCTTCATTCATACGCACTGATAATTTATAAGCGGTATTGTCTGCTGCATACATCATTATTATTATTTTTTATTTCCTTTGATATCTGGCGTTTACACATTTCTTTCCGGGTCCCGCCCAGGGACCTCAGGTTAGAAATGGTATCATGACACTTTCCACTGAAAAAACAAATAATTACATAGATAAAGCCCTTCGTAAAGTGTGGGCTGTACTTGTCAGAATAGTTTTTTGTTCTCTTTGAGACATGGACTTCCATGAATCCCTTCAATTAGTCTACTGGAATCTTTTCCAACCAGTCCAAGGGCTCCAACTACAACAGGGATTGTTGATGTTTTCATGTGCCACATTTTTGAGATTTCTATTTCAAGGTCCTTGTATTTTGACAGCTTTTTGAATATCTTCAAAGATACATTGCAGTCTGCATGGACTTCCAGATCAATAAGGAGGCACTTTTTTGTTTGTGGTCTTTAATAACAATGTCTGGGCGGTTGGCTTTGATTGTTCTGTCAGTGTGTATTGTGTAGTCCCATAGAATTGTAACAGGTCCTATCTCCGTAACCGGGTCTGGGTGGTGTTCGTACCAGTTTCTTTCGGTTTCTTTCCCGTAGAAGTTGCAAATTTTCCAGTGCAGATATTGGCCTACTCTGTCATGTCGGGTTTTATATTCAGTGGGTGCTAATATCGTGCAACCTTATACAAGATGATCAATCGTTTCTGGATATTTATCACAGAATCTGCATTTGGGGCTAACACAATATTTTAGTATATGTGCTTGAAAATTCCAAATCAACAAACATTGGTCCTGTGCAGCAAGGATAAAACCTTCAGTTTCAGCTTTCAACCCTGCACGACGTAGCCACTGATGGGTGCGGTTTTTGTCTACGTCAGCTTGTTTGGTACGTGCAGATTATTGGTCATGAAGCGATTTATCTTACCATTGTTTCTGTATCTGGTCGGTTGCATTTGTCTTTGCTTTCGTTTTTAACTATTTTGCAGCTTCAGTCGGTGTACCGTGCTGTACTTGTATTTATGCGCCCATTTGAAACTCCATTTCGAATTTGTTGGCTTCCTTTATTACGGAGTAAAGACGCTTACTACTTTCAGGTTCCTTGACACATACCATCATCCAGTCTTCTGTAGTTTCCAAGTATCTTTGGAGGTCAATTGTTGTAGTTTTGTAGGACAGTTCTAGTTGAACTAATCCTGTGCTTCCTTCGGATCTGGGCACATACAGGCGATCAACATCAGCTTTGGGGTGATGCATGCGGTAGCAAGTGGGAAGCTTCCTCGTTTTGGCGTCCATTCGCTTAATTTCAACTATGGTCCAGTTAAGGATGTTAAAGCTGTATTGCACCACAGGGACAGCCAAGGTGTTTATGGTTGATATTCTGTTTTTTTTTTTAGTTTAGCTCGGTATTTAGTACCAGACGTACACGCCTGTAGTACTCCTTTCTTACCTTCTCCTTCATTAGGGGGCGTTGTATGCCATCTTCTTCGCTAATTCCTAGGTACTTATAAGCTTCATCATACTCCAGTTCCCTAATCTTTGTATCAAAATCTAAATCTATTGAGGTTGTTTCTGTAATTCTCCCTTTCTTGAATGTTACTTTTGCACATTTATCTAATCCGAAATTCATACCTATGTCGTCACTGAAGTATTTTACAATAATGAGGAGGCTCTTCAACTCATTGTCGTCCTTGACAAAGAGTTTGAGATCATTCATATAGAGTAGGTGATTGAATATTTTGTTATTTATTTTGTAACCATAGCTACTGTTGTTCAGTTCATGCGTAAGGGGGAGTAAGGACAAATAAAACAGAAGGGGAGACAGAGAGTCTCCCTGAAAGATTCCACTTCGGATATTTAGTCGGCTGGATATGGTAGTGCCTCTGGCGTGACTAAGGTATAGTTTGGTGTTCCACATTCCCATACTGTGCTTAAGGAAATTTAATACCACAAGGGAGACTTTGTACATTTCCAAAGTCTTAAGGATCCAAGAATGTAGAACACTATCAAAGGCTTTACGATAATCAATCCACGCTGCGCTAAGATTTCTACGTCTTCTGCAATTTTCCGGGATCATTTTATTTATCAGTAGTTGATCTTTGCAGCCATATGAACCCCTCCTGCATCCCTTCTGTTCCAGCGGAAGAATGCTGTTTATTTCGAAAAGGAGTAAGCACGGTTCGCCAGCACAGACGTGATCAACTTATACGTTGTGGAGAGATATGTTATCGGTCTATAATTTTTCGGGTCGTCTGTTTCATTTGTTTTTGGTATGAGGTAAGTAATACCTTCAGTAATCCATTACGAGATTTTATTGTGATTATTTACAAGCGTTGATAATGATTTCGCAAGAAGTTTGTGGATAGATGAGAGATGATAAATCCAGAAATTGGGAACCTTGTCATTTCCTGGGGATTTCCATTTCTGGGATTTCGTTTGAGCTTGCCTAACATCATCTGTGGATATATTTGCCTAACATCATCTGTGGATATATTTTCCCATTCTTGCAGAGGTGTATCCAGCATTCGTTCTTCTTCACGTTGGATCCATTCTTCATTTGGGTTACATACCTTTGAGCTGCTCCAAATATTTTCACAAAATGTCAGTACATTATCAATCGATGGTGGCCTTTCAACATGTATAGGTGTTTATTATTATTATTATTATTATTATTATTATTATTATTATTATTATTATTATTATTATTATTATTATTCCCCTCTGCCTATTCCTTCTTCTTTAGCCTTATCTTTATTCTCTATTTCTCAATTCTATTCAACATCATCTTCTTCTTCCCATTATTATTATTATTATTATTATTATTATTATTATTATTATTATTATTATTATTCAAATCTGCCTTTTCTTTCTTTATCCTCATCTTCTTCATTTTCTACTTCTCCACCCTATTCACCATCATCTTCTTCTTCCCATTATTATTATTATTATTATTATTATTATTATTATTATTATTATTATTATTCAAATCTGCCTTTTCCTTCTTCTTTATCCTCATCTTCTCCATTTTCTACTTCTCTATCCTATTCACCATCATCTTCTTCTTCCATTATTATTATTATTATTATTATTATTACTATTATTATTATTATTATTATTATTATTATTATTATTATTCATCCCTGCCTTTTCCTTCTTCTTTAGCCTTTATTTTCTACTTATCGATTCCGTTCACCATCACCTTTCTTCCCATTATTATTATTATTAATATTATTATTATTATTATTATTATTAGGCAGATTTATATAA